>JAFMOC010000024.1:2992500-3392152 GCA_019802505.1 Corydoras sp. C115 | reverse complement strand
CCAAAAGCGAATGATGCCTCAAAAACTTGAATGTTTCTTTTCAGCTGAGAAAAAATTATGTTCCTGATCAAGTCACGTCGTAGAATCCCATCTTAAATCGTGCACAGAAGATCATGCACCGAGCAACAAATTTCAAAAACAGGGTTTGAAGACCCAAAGATAGCCAAAAAGAAAGCATTCGCCTTCGCAGTAGCAAAATTCAAATTTTTTTCATCGATCTTTGCTATAAAAGGAGCGCTCTCCGAAGTTGTGCCAAAAAAACCCACCTTGAAAGTACGCTAAGCAAGACTCATTGGAAAAATTGCAGCGGCTGGAAGGAAGCTGCCCACTAAAGGCGAAACTGGAAGCAAAAACTAAAAGCCAAGCTAAAACCCAAGCGCAAAAAATCACGTCGGGAATATTAAGACTGGAAGCTCTAAGGAAAGCGCAAGTATATGAACAAAGTGAACTTCTAATCGAACATCTAAAGGAGTAAACGTTTAGTGCGAAATGGATAAGCTGCTTCATCAAGCTGTTCCTACAAGAGTGAAAGGAATAAAACGGAACTGAGCCCCACCACGTTGCTCTTTTCCCACTAAAAGCTTTTTTAAATTCCACTAAAGACAACACGCACCCTTTTGCTAAATACTTTGCAGAATCGAAAAATGCTAATCGCCTTCCAATCCCGACCAAAAATTTTCGGGTGATCCCTTCGACAAGGCGGAAAAGTTCCTTTCAACGCTTATAACAGAAAGAACACCCCAGATAAAAAAGATTATTTCTACAAAATTGGGGGGTGGAAAAGGCGAAGAAGGCAAGCTGAGCTGCTATTATCAAATGGTTCAAAAGCCCCCTTTTCCCAAAGGGGGAATAAAAGGTCTTAGAGAATAAAAGGAAACCCAAAATGAAGGTAAGGATAACAAACTACGAAAAATTAACTCCATTTTTTGATACCAGGTATTCTGAGATCGGGCGCCCAACTCTCAAATCTACATTCATATTCAACCCCGTGATTCTTCCAAAGGACGATCATGTGTCAGCATTACTTTTCAAACACTTTCATGAAAAGGTGTTTCTCAGGGCGTGGTATGACTCAAATTCACTTCGACCAAGGTATATGACTGGGTGCAGTAAAGTAGTATCACTCTTCTACGTCTTCCTTCAGGAAATCCAAAGAAGTCCGAAATACAAATGATGGCGACTTACCACAAGATAGGAGGGGCTTTGCCTCCGTTTACCTATTGCGGGATGGATTGTTTTTGGGCCATTTTACTCAAAAAAAGAGTAAGCAAAACGTTTTGGGCTGCTACTCACTGATGTGTTCTAGAGCAAAACACATTAGATCTCGTGACCCGCCACCCGATCCTTCATCAAAGCTCTGCGTGCGTTCATTGCTATTCCCCTGGAACGGGACGTCAGATAAGAGTGATCAAGGGACAAACTTTGTCGGGTAAACCAGTTTACTGAAGCCCAAAAGGAAATTTGATCAAAAAAGAGTTTAAAAAATCGGGAGTGAATTCTCATGAATACCCCACTTAAAGTCTATGGGGGGAGTCTGGAAAGAAAAAATTCGGCCCTTAGAGGCGTTTTGACATCTTTTCTTCTCAACTAAACACTCGATTGCTCTTCCTTGCGAAATTTTCTTATAATCATGGCAATTTTTTAAAGTAGACCTCTTATACAGATCTCTATGATGCACCGCCCGGGCCCCCTTACCCAAATCTTTTTTTAACCCATAAAGGGGACGTTCTTGCCCCAACCTCCCGGGGGAAATTCGTTAAAAAGATCTTTATTTCGTAAAATGGCTCTTTTCTTCTTCCAAATCTTTCGGGATCGGTGGAAAAGAGTTCTCCTGAACCTTCACCAAAGAAGAAGTGGATGGGGATCGCAGGATCAAAGGTTAACATACTCCTTCTGCAAGAAACGCGACTCTCGAAAACCTGTGGAAATGGCAAGGGTCGTTGAAGTTACCCCAGGAAAGAGGGTAGAGTGAGAAAGGTAAAGTTGTGCTCACGATTCCAACCGGGATAAGAAGGAAGGCGTGTTTCCCAAACCAAATTTTTCTGGAGAGACCCATCCATAAACGGTGAATTACAAAGAGTAAGACCATCATCTTTACTTCCTTTCAGTTGCAAATCATGCGAATTTTGTCACAGGGCCCTGTCCCACAGGGGGCCAGAAGCACGCCGCCCCTCGCCGGTAAGGATAAAAATCCAAATCCCCGGAGGGAGCGGGAATCAGGTTGAGAGACCCACTCCAGCGTCCTTTTTAACACAGTCTGTGGCGGTGCTTCCTCGCCAGCCGCGCCTTTTTCCCCCGCGCAGTGTGTGGTCTTGGAGTAATGCCCATGTTGAATTGACATGGGTCCTCTTCGACGTTATATTTCCCCTGTCCTATGATTTGGTTGCCGGGGGACCCCTGGGGGAATATCACATCACTTCTCCCTTTGTGATATTACGTGTGCCGAAACGCGTCCGGTCGAAACGCCGCTCATCCGTGGAGGGGCAGGGCCTCGAGAGCCAGCGTTCGGTTTCAGAGTTTTGGGGCAGGGAAGCCTGTGTGCGTCCTCGGTATCACGCCGGGGTCATTCGGTTCGGGGGTTTTTTTCCCCCCCGGGCGCGGGGGCGCTTTTTTTAGCTGCTCTTTAGTTTATTTATTTTTTTTGGGTTTGCGGTTGGTGCGCCTCGTTTTAGGGGGTTTTTTGTTTTTTCGATTCTTTTTTTAATGCCCCGTTCCCAAAAGGGGCTGAACGCTCCTCCGCCCCGGTCTTCGGGGAACCCTTTAGGGGCGCATGGGTTTATTTTCGGCGGCTCGAAAGCCACACCCCGCCATTTTCGAACCTCGGGGGGGAAATTTTGCGCGTCACTCCCAGCGGGGCCCCCGGGAATTTGCCGATTGTTAATAGGTTAATATATATAATTAATATAATATATATATATATAAAATATTCCTTTAAATATTAATCTTATTATTATTATTATTTTTACAATTTTATACCCTTATAAAAAAATTTTTTATATATATATATTTTATAACCCCGTTTAGGGGCATCGGTCCCCCTGCCATTCCCCCCCCCCCCTTTTATCTTGGTTTCCTTTTACCCCCCCGTAAAAAAATTCCCATTCCCAAAGCTAGTCCCTGTAAAATAATCCGTTTGGGTTTAAAATTTTCTTTTCCCTGATTTAAAATCTAGATTTTGGGTTGGGAGTGTAACTCCCTTACTTAAGCAGTTTATATTTTATTTGGTTTTTTTTTAAGTTTGAAAAATTTTTAATGTGTAAAATAGAACTTTTTGGGGATAAAAACTTCTGTTTTTCTAAGAACATTGAAAAGGTTCTTTTCCAGGTTACACTGCAAATTACCGGGGGTTTCCCCACTTTAAAAAAGGTTCCAAAGTTAGCAAAGTTTTTTCCCAAAGAGTCATTGGGAAAGGGAAAAGGGGACCAGCGGGGTCCCAACATAAACCAACTTTCCTTAAAATTTTTCATCCCGGGCCAATGGGGTTTGTATTCTTTTAATTCCCAAATTAAATTTTTTTAATTTTTCTAGCATTAAAAGTAAATTTGAATGAAATTAGGGTTTTCTAAACCCAAGATGTAAATTCGTGTGAAAAAACCCCAACAGGATCGGGTTTAAAATTAAAGTCTAAAATAGAAAATTGCTCATTGTAAAATTTTTTTATTTGTTTTATGTTACAGTTCTTAGGGTTTGGGTTTTAAGATTAGTACAAATTTAAAGGTTTGCATACTAAAGAAAAAACCTAATCAGAGGGAAAAAAAATTTGGGTGCTGTCGATTTTTGAATCTGAGGAAGCTACAATTTGTTTTTTTAGACTTTTTTTTCAGCTTTTTTTGTGTATTTCATTTTTTTAAAACATTTTGTCTGTGAATGTTGTGTGTTTTTTTGTGCTTCCTCATATTTTTCATTCTTTTTTGAAAAAAATGGGGCACGTTTTCTGTACTTTTTAACGGGTAAACCCCGTTCATTTAGGGGGTTTTTTAGACTTTTTTTCACGTTTATTTTGTGTATTTCATGTTTTTACATTTGTCGGGGAAATGTTGGGTTTTTTTTTTGAGCATTTTCCACGTTTTTGCCCCGTTTTGCATATATTTTGCACTTTTTCTGTACTTTTTACGGGTTTCCTCCCTTCCTTTTAAAAGTTTTTTTTAGACTTTTTTTCACGGTTTTTTGTGTTTTTTGCTTTTACTTTGTTTTTTCCTGGAATTTTTGGGGGTGTTTTTTGTGCTTTTTCCCAAAACGTTTTTTGTTTTTTTCATATTTTGCCCCGTTTTGTACTGTTCCCCCCTGTGGGGAGGGGGGTTTTAAATAGGTCCTCAGCCCCCTCTCGGCGGGTTCGTAAGAGGCGAACATTTGGGGGCCCCCTCGTTGCCGTGGGGTGCGACCCGGTTCTCGGGGGAAAAAGGGAAAGGGATCCGGTGTTTGGGGGGGGGAGTGGTGGCTGCGGCCCCCCCTTTTCCCCAAACAGAATTTGGGCCCCCAACTTCATTAGACGGGGGGTTTGGGGAGGGGCCCCCACCCCCAATAAAGGGGTTTGTCGGCTGCCCTAGGTTTGATTTTGGGTATGAAAACCCCTAGAAGGCCTGGCTCGGGGTCAATCGAGCAATTTTTAAAATTTTTTTGTCCGAGTATACACTTATATATCCCGGGTAAAAACCCCGTGGATTTCCGGGGCCTCTGTTTTATCCCCTTGTAGGGCTCCGGGGGAGGGGGGGGGAGTATGAGGGGAAAACCCCTTTTCTTATCAAAAGGGGATACCAAAAAACAACCCCAAAAAGAAAAATAAAGGGGCCCGCTGATCCCAGAACTTTCGACCAACCACCTTACCCGGCGAAAGCTGGCCAAGTTTCATTTTTTAAATCTTTAAACTCCCCGTACCCCCAACGGGCCCAAAAGCATCTCCTTTCGCCATACAAAAAGGAGTGGGGGGAAATTTGCGGGAAACAGTGAAAGATGCTAAGGGAAACCGGGGGGATTTCCCCAAACCCCTGGTTGAGGGTCTAAAAAGTGCAACCCGGACAATCTCCTAAGGGCAAACCCCTTTTGCTGGAATCAGCAAAAAAAACCTTTTTCAGCCCCCATCCCTAAACGTTGCAAAGGATTTCATCCGCACCAAGAATTAAAAGGGACAGGATGACCGAAATAGCTGAGGAACTGGCCCCCCCAAGGATGTGACTAACGTAAAAAGTATTCCCACTTAGAAGACATGCCCCCATTATTAAAACTAACCCCATACATTCTTATTTTTTTAACAAACCTCCCCCCCCCGCAAAGTTTATGATAGGTTTATCAGAAAATTGAGGGCGATCTTTACACCCCCAAACCCCCATTAGATTTTTAAGTCCAAAAAATTTTTGGAAACGGCTTCCCACTTGCAAGAGCCCCTGACATGCTGAAACTGTGGAAAAAAAGGCCATGATTTCCCCTCCCAAAAACCACCCAAGTGCAAGAAAATGTGGAGGCCCCCATTTTGCCTCCGATAAAACTTTCCCCACGTGGATTAAAGAAAAAGAGATCCCAAAAATAAAAATAACAAAAAGAAAAGCTTCCAGAAGCAAAGCAAGCTGATTTGTTTATTCCCAATTTTAAGTTTTAGAGATCCTTTGCAACAGTGGTAAAAACAGTGCTTCGGTTTGCCTTTTAAAACCCGTATTCCCGGGTGGAAAAAGGGCAAGCCCCAAAAAATTACAAGGGCTCAGGGAATTTAAGACCCCCACAAAAAAAAAGAACTCCCATTAAGTGCACAAAGGGCCTCCCAAAAAACCCCTTTTTTGGGCAACCAAAATTTCCCGACCGAGACCCCAAAACCCAACATAAAACCCCAAAAAAAATAATAAGTCTACCGCAAACCCAAACCAAAAAATAGACCGCTACAAAACCTTTTGACCAAATTAAAAACATTAGAAGGGTGAAGGACCAGTCTCCCCTTTTGCAACCCAGCCCATCGCCCAAACACAAAAATAGATTTTTTCCCCACATTCCCCTCTCAAACCAAAAGAAGATTTAACCCCATTTTTCAGTGGAATTGCCGGGGGTTTTAAAAAGCTAAATTCGATGGAATTTCAACCCAAAAAATGGTAACCCTCACCCAATTTGCAATATGGGCCCTTTAAGAACCCAGTTAGAGCTAGGAAAGACCCCCTCTTTCCCCGCTTTTTCCCTTTTAATGTTTTTGGAAAACCAAAAACCTTTTTGACCATCTGGGGAACTGCAATCCTTGTTTAGATCCCCTGTCCCCCACTGGGCCAATTTTCCTCCACCAAACCTTTTCAACAAAACGGTTTCGGATAATAATGTCCCGGAAAAAAGCCCATTTCAAACTGCTTTTGTGTATATTTCCACCAAAACCCTAAAAATTTGGGAATTTAAAAATTTTTGTGGACTTTTTTTGAGGGAGCTGCCGCCCCCATTTTAAATTCTGGGAATATAAAGGGCACAACCCAATATGGGGAAATCACCCCAATAAAAAAGCAAAGGCAAAAGGGACCGGGGAAATTTCATTTTAAAAGCAAAGATTTATGCTTTTTAAATAGGGCCCGCATACACCCCCCCTCCAAACCCCGGGCATGGGGACGTACAGGACCCTTTAAACCCAACCCTGTGCCCCTCCAGAAAATTTTTTTAGAACGTATGGGGTCTGGGGAAAACCTTTTTGGGAGGGGGCATTTCCCAATCACGATCACACCTGGGTTTGACCCAAAACTGGGAACAAAAAGCCCCGAAATGGAAATTTAAAGGGAAAACAGGTTTGGGCCCACCTTTCGGGGCCCATGGGAGGGAGTGGCTAGGTATGACCCCCTACCCAACATGAAAATATCGGGGGAAAAGGTTGCGGGGCACCCCGAGATCCATAAACGAAAAACCATCCCTAAAAACCCCCCAAAGACCCCGAAAAAAGACGAAAAACCATGGGTTTTTGGGAAAATTTTAAACAAAACAGTCTTGGGGTAAAACCGGGAGAAAGAAAAACCCTTTCCAAAACACCCAAATACAGAAAAACTCCTTTCCCAAATTAAAAATCAGCGAGCACAGGGAAGGGGGAGTAATACCTTTAGCCAAAAAAAGCTAAACTGGGGGAAGCTTTTGTCACAAAATGACGTCGAATACCTTCCCCCCTCTACCAAAGTCCCGGGAAACTGGTAGTATTATGAAAAACAAAAAGGGCCATCACACAGACCCCAAAATCTTAAAAAACTGGGACGAATAGTACCCCTGAAACGACATAGCAAACTTTCCGGCGGGGAAGGGCCCCCTTTAAAAAAAACTCAGGGGGGACATTTAACCCCAAAGCCCGGGGTTCCAGGGCCTCCCACCCAAAAGAGGAATCGAGACCCTCAAATTTCAAACAAATAACCCCAGAACCATATAAACCCAAATTTTTAAATCTGAAAAATGCAGATTTTCCTAAACAAATTTCCCAAGACACAAGCAAGGGACCAGATCAGATACACTAACCCAAATTTCCCAAAAAAATTACCACCGGAATCTTGATAATGCGCTGAAAGGCCCTTTAATCAAGGGAGGAAAAACAGGAAAAATTTTCCAAACCCCCCTTTGGAAAGGGGGCAACAGTCATCCCCATTCCCAAGCCAGGAAAAGAACTAGTTACCCCAAAAAATTTCAGACCCCCTTGCAGACCAGTTGCATTTGGGAAAAATAGGAAAAGAAAGATTAAAAATCCCCTTGGGATGGCAGGGTGGAAACCAACAGAGCCTAACCCCAACTACAGACGGATTCCGAAAAGGGAAAAGTACAACCCGATAACCCGATCAGGGCTGAATCCTTTTTCAGAAATTCCTTTTTTCGAAAAAGAACATGGCCCTGGCTTTTTTTTCTTTGACTTGGAAAAAAAACCTATGACCCCCCTGGGGTATGGAATCCTGAGAGCTTGTAAACGACGGGTGTTAGAGGTCGACTCCAAATTTTTATCCAAATTCTTGCCACAGATACTTTAGGGGGCAAGTCAAAAAACACCCACTCCAAAAAAGCCATACAGGAGAGGGGGCCCTCAAGGAAGATACTGCGTCACCTCTTTAGCCTGAAAAAAAAAAGGAGTTTGGGGGGTGTCATCCCCTCGGGGATTTTTTTGCAGCTTGTATGGGGACCCCCTTTTTTTGGGATGGATTTCAGGGGACAAGGGGCATTAACCAGTTGTTTCAAAAGGACAAATGGTCATTAATAAAATCTACCAAATTGGGGCTTTCAATCAATGGGTTTTAAAATTTCACAAAACTAAAAAACCAAGGAATACTTTCTGGGGAACTGCGAGCAATGCATCCCGAACCAGTACTCTACCTGGATAAGAGCCAAATTTTTAAACCCAGGGAAAAAAATTTCTAGGCCTTTCGCTTTACAAAAAAAAATGTCGTTCTTTCCCCAATCAAAAATCAAAAAATAAAAAGCCCAAAAATGGTTTTGGAAACCCAATCAAAGGGCCCGGGTAAACACCAAAGGGGAAACAACTTTTTTTTACTTTTTGAGAGTGTCAGAAACTATAGGGCCCATCCAAAAAAAGCCCATGGGGCAATTTTTTTATGGAGAGCTAAAAGTCCTTTTCTCCCAAACCCCCTCAACCCCTATACCCTCAAAAAGGATCCGGCTTGCACTTGGAGCTTTTCGAACCCCCCTGCACCGAGCTTTTATTTTGAATCCCCGCAGCCCTCATTGGATTCCGAAGGCTCCTCTTGGGGTTTTTCAGTAGCAACCAAACTCAAGGGTAATTTCCCCAAAGCAGCAAAGCCTCAGTTTTCTCTCCCCCCCTACAATTAAACTGTATAAGACTAAACCCCAAAAAACATCCAGACCTTCGGTTTTTCCCCATACCGCCCCAATTGGGAAAAACGTAAAAAATTGACCTCAAATCTAGGTAACCTGTACCCCACCCCTATTCCCCCCTTGGAATCCCTTGAGCTACATACTCAGAAAATTCTGACAATCCCCCAAAACTCAACCCACCCCTGGTCTATCATCAGAAGTTTGCCCATATAAGGGGGATGCTCCCCCCCGCACTTTTCCCAAGTCCCACACAGATGGCTCCAAAACAAATAAAAAAAGGGGGTCTGCAGCAAAAATAGCCGGGCCAAACAAAACCCAAAACGTCCACTCCCGGGAAAACGCTCATTTTCACATCAGAAACCTTTTGGCCCTGCTCGGCCCTTGGGCTATCCAAAGCCGAAAGACGAAAAAAACTAATTGGGACAGACTCCAAATTTCCCGCTACCCAAACCCCAAGTAACTTGACTCAGATCACCCAAAATTGGGCTGTCCCCCACAGAAAGCATACCAACCTGAAATCTCTAAAAAACGACATTTTTTTCTTTCTGTAAAAAAAAATCCCGGGCCCCTGTGGTCGGGGGGGAACGAAAAGGCAGACCAAAACTGGAAAAAAAGCTTTTGCATTCTAGCAACGATGGGACAAGACCCCAGTAACAGATGCCCAAACCTACTAAATTTTTATATAAGAACGAATGGAAGTGAATGGGAAAAAAAAGCTACCAAAAAATTTAAAGAACCAACCCCAAATATTTGTAGGCCAACCCCCCACCTTTGAAAACAGATGGAAACAGACCTTTTCCTAGATTTGAAAATTGGGCATACCGGCTAAAAACCCCTCTTCCCGTTGAAAAAAGAACCCAAGTGTTTTTTGTAAGTTTTTCATATATTTTGCACGTTTTCTGTACATTTTACAGGTTTTCTGCTCATTTAGTGTGTTTTTTAGACGTTTTTCACGCTTATTTTGTGTATTTCATGCTATTTACATGTTGTGTGTTGTTGTCAGTTTTTCATATTTTTTGCACGTTTTCTGTACATTTTACAGATTTCCTGCTCATTTAGTGTGTTTTTTAGACGTTTTTCATGCTTATTTTGTGTATTTCATGCTTTTTACATGTTGTGTGTTTTTGTCAGTTTTTCATATATTTGCACGTTTTCTGTACATGTTACAGGTTTCCTGCTCATTTAATGTGTTTTTTAGACGTTTTTCACTCTTATTTTGTGTATTTCATGCTTTTTACATGTTGTGTGTTTTTGTCCGTTTTCATATATTTTGCACGTTTTCTGTACATGTTACAGGTTTCAATGCTCATTTAGTGTGTTTTTCAGCTGTTTTTCACGCTTATTTTGTCTATTTCATGCTTTTTACATGTTGTCTGTGAATGTTGTGTGTTTTTGTGCATTTCCCACGTTTTTGTCCGTTTTGCATATATATATTGCACGTTTTCTGTACGTTACAGGTTTCATTGCTCATTTAGTGTGTTTTTTAAGACGTTTTTCAGGCTTATTTTGTGTATTTCATGCTTTTTACATGTTGTCTGTGAATGTTGTGTGTTTTTGTGCATTTCCCACGTTTTTGTCCGTTTTTCATATATTTGCACGTTTTCTGTACATGTTACAGGTTTCCTGCTCATTTATTGTGTTTTTTAGACGTTTTTCACGCTTATTTTTTTTTTTTTTACATGTTTTTTTTGTCCGTTTTTTCTTATTTTGTGTATTTCATGCTTTTTACATGTTGTCTGTGAATGTTGTGTGTTTTTGTGCATTCCCCACGTTTTTCTCCGTTTTTCATGAATTTTGCACGTTTTCTGTACATTTTACAGGTTTCCTGTACATTTTTTTTTTAGACGTTTTTCACGCTTATTTTGTGTATTTCATGCTTTTTACATATTGTCTGTGAATGTTGTGTGTTTTTGTGCATTCCCCACGTTTTTCTCCGTTTTTCATGCATTTTGCACGTTTTCTGTACATTTTACAGGTGTCCCGTTCATTTAGTGTGTTTTTTAGACGTTTTTCACGCTTATTTTGTGTATTTCATGCTTTTTACATGTTGTCTGTGAATGTTGTGTGTTTTTGTGCATTCCCCACGTTTTTCATGCATTTTGCAAAAATTTTGCACGTTTTCTGTACATTTTACAGGTGTCCCGTTCATTTAGTGTGTTTTTAAGACGTTTTTCACGTTTATTTTGTGTATTTCATGCTTTTTACATGTCTGTGAATGTTGTGTGTTTTTGTGCATTTCCCACTATTTTCATGCATTTTCCAAAAAGTTTGCACGTTTTCTGTACATTTTACAGGTGTCTCCTTCATTTAGTGTGTTTTTGAGGCGTTTTTCATGCATATTTTGTGTATTTCATGCTTTTTACATATTGTCTGTGAATGTTGTGTGTTTTTGTGCATTCCCCACGTTTTTCATGCATTTTGCAAAAATTTTGCACGTTTTTTGTACATTCTACAGGTGTCCCGTTCATTTATTGTGTTTTTTGGACATTTTTCACGTTTATTTTGTGTATTTCATGCTTTTTACTTATTGTCTGTGAATGTTGTGTGTTTTTGTGCATTCCCCACGTTTTTGTCCGTTTGTCATGCATTTTGCACGTTTTCTGTACATTTTACAGGTGTCCTGTTCATTTATTGTGTTTTTTAGACGTTTTTCACGCTTATTTTGTGTATTTCATGCTTTTTACATATTGTCTGTGAATGTTGTGTGTTTTTGTGCATTCCTCATATTTTTCATTCTTTTTTGCAAAAAATGTGCACGTTTTCTGTACATTTTACAGGTGACCCGTTCATTTAGTGTGTTTTTAAGACATTTTTTTCACGCTTATTTTGTGTATTTCATGCTTTTTACATATTGTCTGTGAATGTTGTGTGTTTTTGTGCATTTCTCATGCTTTTGTTGGTTTTTCATGCATTTTGCACATTTTCTGTACATTTTACAGGTGTACCGTTCATTTAGTGTTTTTTAGACGTTTTTCAAGCTTATTTTGTGTATTTTATGCTTTTTACATGTTGTCTGTGACTGTTGTGTGTTTTTATGCATTCCCCACGTTTTTCATGCATTTTGTAAAAATTTTGCACGTTTTCTGTGCATTTTACAGGTGTCCCGTTCATTTAGTGTGTTTTTTAGATGTTTTTCACGCTTAGTTTGTGTATTTCATGCTTTTTACATGTTGTCTGTGAATGTTGTTTGTTTTTGTGCTTTCCCCACGTTTTTTTCAGATTTTAATGCATTTTTCATGTTTTCTGTACGTTTTACAGGTGTCCTGTTTATTTATTCTGCTTTTTAGGCGTTTTTCACGCTTATTTTGTGTATTTCATGCTTTTTACATATTGTCGGTGACTTTTGTGTGTTTTTGTGCATTCCCCACGTTTTTTATGCATTTTGCAAAAATTTTGCACGTTTTCTGTACATTTTACAGGTGTCCCGTTCATTTAATGTGTTTTTTAGACGTTTCTCACTCTTATTTTGTGTATTTCATGCTTTTTACATATTGTCTGTGAATGTTATGTGTTTTTGTGCATTTCCCACGTTTTTCATGCATTTTGCAAAAATTCTGCACGTTTTCTGTACATGTCACAGGTTTCCTGTCCATTTAGAGTGTTTTTTAGACGTTTTTCCCGCTTATTTTGTGTATTTCATGCTTTTTACACATTGTCTGTGAATGTGGTGTGTTTTTGTGCATTCCCCATGTTTTTGTCCGTTTTTCATGCATTTTGCATGTTTTTTGTACATTTTACAGGTTTCTTGTCCATTTAGTGTGTTTTTAGGCGTTTTTCACGCTTATTTTGTGTGTTTCATGCTTTTTACATATTGTCTGTGAATGTTGTGTTTTTGTGCATTCCCCACGTTTTTCATGCATTTTGCAAAATTTTTGCTCATTTTCTGTACATTTTACAGGTTTCCCGTTCATTTAGTGTGTTTTTAGACGTTTTTCACGCTTATTTTGTGTATTTCATGCTTTTTACATATTGTCGGTGACTTCTGTGTGTTTTTGTGCATTTTCCACGTTTTTGTCCGTTTTTCATATATTTTGCACGTTTTCTGCAAATGTTACAGGTTTCCTGCTCATTTAGTGTGTTTTTTAGACCTTTTTTCAAGCTTATTTTGTGTATTTCATGCTTTTTACATGTTGTGTGTTGTCCGTTTTGCATATATTTTGCACGTTTTCTGTACATTTTACAGGTTTCCTGCTCATTTAGTGTTTTTTAGACGTTTTTCACGCTTATTTTGTGTATTTCATGCTTTATACATGTTGTGTGTTTTTGTGCATTCCCCACGTTTTTTATGTATTTTGCAACAATTTTGCACGTTTTCTGTACATTTTACAGGTGTCCCGTTCATTTAATGTGTTTTTTAGACGTTTTTCACACTTATTTTGTGTATTTCATGCTTTTTACATATTGTCTGTGAATGTTATGTGTTTTTGTGCATTCCCCACGTTTTTCATGCATTTTGCAAAAATTCTGCACGTTTTCTGTTCATTTCACAGGTTTCCCTTTCATTTATAGTGTTTTTTAGACATTTTTCACGCTTATTTTGTGTATTTCATGCTTTTTACATATTGTCTGTGAATGTTATGTGTTTTTGTGCATTCCCCACGTTTTTCATGCATTTTGCAAAAATTCTGCACGTTTTCTGTACATTTTACAGGTTTCCTGTCCATTTAGAGTGTTTTCTAGACGTTTTTCGCGCTTATTTTGTGTATTTCATGCTTTTTACACATTGTCTGTGAATGTGGTGTGTTTTTGTGCATTCCCCACGTTTTTGTCCGTTTTTCATGCATTTTGCATGTTTTTTGTACATTTTACAGGTTTCTTGTCCATTTAGTGTGTTTTTAGGCGTTTTTCATGCTTATTTTGTGTGTTTCATGCTTTTTACATATTGTCTGTGAATGTTGTGTGTTTTTGTGCATTCCCCACATTTTTCATGCATTTTGCAAAATTTTTGCTCATTTTCTGTACATTTTACAGGTTTCCCGTTCATTTAGTGTGTTTTTTAGACGTTTTTCACACTTATTTTGTGTATTTCATGCTTTTTACATGTTCTCTGTGACTGTTGTGTGCTTTTGTTCATTCCCTACGTTTTTCATGCATTTTGCAAAAACTTTGCACATTTTCTGTTCATTTCACAGGTGTCCCTTTCATTTATAGTGTTTTTTTGACATTTTTCACGCTTATTTTGTGTATTTCATGCTTTTTACATATTGTCTGTGAATGTTATGTGTTTTTGTGCATTCCCCATGTTTTTCATGCATTTTGCAAAAATTCTGCACGTTTTCTGTACATTTTACAGGTTTCCTGTCCATTTAGAGTGTTTTTTAGACGTTGTTCGCGCTTATTTTGTGTATTTCATGCTTTTTACATATTGTCTGTGAATGTGGTGTGTTTTTGTGCATTCCCCACGTTTTTGTCCGTTTTTCATGCATTTTGCACGTTTTTTGTACATTTTACAGGTTTCTTGTCCATTTAGAGTGTTTTTAAGCCGTTTTTCACGCTTATTTTGTGTATTTCATGCTTTTTACATATTGTCTGTGAATGTTGTGTGTTTTTGTGCATTCCCCACGTTTTTCATGCATTTTGCAAAAATTTTGCATTTAGTGTGAATAAAACAAAAATCAAAAATTTAAAACAATGGTCACATGTTTAAAAACACAGATCTCGTGAAATTTTTTTGGTAAATGACTTTTAGTAAACGCATAATTTAATATTTGTTTTAACTAAAATTTATCTTTCAACACCCTACAAGTTTTGTTAAATCTCAACAAAAGATTTATCTAAAAACACAGTACCACGCTTTTACAAAGCCACATTTTTTCTAATAAAACATATGAACCATGGTTTTATAACAAACGCTTAAAACACACAATATAAAAGTTTTTATATTTTTACTAAAGGTTTATTTAAGAAACACAGAAACCTACACTTTGTTTTATAACAACCATTTAAAAAGAATGCCAGGTTTTAGTGTTTTACAGTTTTTACAACTTTTCTTTTAAACAATGGTTTAGATTACCAGGCATTTAGTGTGTGTTTGATAGTTTTACATCTTTTTTAAACAAATGATTTAAAATACCAGGCTTTTAGTGTGTTTAAACACATTTTCAACTTTTACAAACACTCATTTACTAATAAAACATTTGAATAGTGTGGCTAATTTACTGAAAAAGAAGGTGTGTGTGTGTGTGTGTGTGTGTGTGTGTGAGAAGGTGGCGGGTTCAGGAGGAGGGTTCATGAAATTCTAGGTGGGGTTAGGTTTGGTAGGAGGGGTTACAACCCACACTGATGACCCCCTTTCCGGATGTATATCCCACTATTGCACATTCTGTCACCGGATGTCCTGCCCAGGTCATAAATCAATCAAATTTTGACATAAGATGTATTTTAACAACTACTTTATATATATATATATATATATATATATATATATATATATATATATATATATATATATATATATATATATATATAAGATGTATTTTATAAGGTGTATTACTACTTTTTTGCAATTGGTTATAAAATTCAGTCTGGAAGCAACGCAATTGGGAAATCTATGAAAGAATTCATAGATAATACAATGGACATCAATCTGTGATTCAGATATTTCTAGGCCTAGAAAGCCCTGACGGCCTACCAGTGGGTAAATCAGTTTTCATACCTTGTATGCATACCTTATATATTCATGTAAAGTTTCAGTGAATCTGAAGAAGGCTCAGCTCATGGTTAATGTATTTGAACATTTATTTTATAAAATATCTTAGTCCACAGAATGAACAGCATTCCCAAATGAGTAGGCGCTGTAAGTTATTTTTGCTCAGTTATGTGGCTCTGCTTGACTCTCATGGCAGTTTGAGTAACAGTGGACACAGATGAATGGGAGACACTAGCTGTTTCTACTATCTCGATGTCCTTACAAGTAAGACAAGCCACTAATTTCTGTCTTGAACTGAGTGGTGCAAAAAAAAAATCATGAGACACACCACCCAAAACTGCACCCAACACTGGTCCAATCCAGAACACCTAAGGGAATGGAAAATTGTATGCATGAAAATAAGGTCAATATTCATTCAAAACTTTTGTGAGGCAATCAGAATTTTTTCCTTATTGTCTGGAAAGTACTGAGAATAGTTTAATAGAAAACTAAATTAAATGTACATATTAATATATGTTTTCATTAGGAGTGAAACGGTACACAAAATTCATGGTTCGGTTCATACAGTATGGACTCCATGGTTCAGTACAAATTCAGTGTAGAGTGGAGGGAGGGATAAGATTGTATAAAACGTGTGCATTTAGCAGCAACATATTTTTTTTTTATTTTAAGTAATGTACATAAGTTTAACAACATATATAGTGCAAAATCCCACTATATATATATATATATATATATATATATATATATATATATATATATATATATATATATATATATATATATATATATATATATGGGAACTTCACCTTCTTCCCGGTTCATATAATGCATGTGCCATGTATTCTATGTGCGACTGCGCGTACCAAACCATGTGTCCAGATGTTACGAGTATCATTAGACCCCTTGTTTTCATAGGATCATTAATAGAAATAATCTACAAATTATCTTTAAAAACTATGTTTAATTATTGCAGGTTATACATGTTATTATTATATTATTTGTGCATAATGGATAGTTTGCAATAAATGTGACATATCTGTACAATAAGGATTTTATAATACTGTAAATAATGAACTGTTACAAAAAAAAATTACCCAATGGTGGTCCCAGTATCCAACAATAATGGCAGGTGCAAGGGAGCGAGCAGGATTTAGACTGCCTCCAGAGATTTTACCCTGCACAAATACAATCATGTTCAGCATTGTAAATGTAGTATGAAATGTGTTTGTGTGTGTGTGTGTGTGTGTGTGTGTGTGTGTTTAGGAGGATGGCTAGTTTGGGTGTGTTTGTTACTTCTGCAATGTCAGTTATTGTGCACTGTGAGTTACTGCAACCAAGAACAAATTCCTTGTATGTGTGAGCATACTTGGCCAATAAAGTTTGATTCTGATTCTGAATCTGATGAAATGTTAAGTAAGATTGACTTTTCTCTTCTCTCTTTTTTTTATTTACGATATTGTTTTTGTTTTAACTAATTAAATAAACTCATTTGAAACAACACTAATTCTCACCTGCAAAAAAGCTTTTATTTATGTATTATTTATTTATTTTACATAATTACTTATTTTACCATACATAATATTAATATACACTTTATGCATAATCACATGTAGAGACACAATATGGAACTCATGTGATTATACACTGTATGTATAATCACATTTAGAGACACAATATAGAACTCATGTTTACTGTTACGATAGGAGATTTCTTTTTTCATTCTCTAATTGTTTTTTCCTGCTATTTTCCAGTGAGTGCTGTTGGATGTTCCATCTGTTTAATAGGTACCTGTGTGAGGAAGAGCTAATTGGTTAATTCAGGTCCTATTTACCTAAAAAATTGCTGACAGCACTCTTTTTTTTCTTTTTTTTTTTACCACCACCACGCTGCCCAGACCAACCCACCTTGTTTTTATTATGACTTGTGTTATTCTCTGTGTTTTGAAGTTGCGTTAACTGCAGAAGTTTAACTTGTTAACTAGACATGTATTAATAATAATAATAATAATAATAATAATAATAATAATATTGGCGCCTTGTCTCTGTATCTGCCCAGTGCCCGAAATGTTCTCCCCTGGATGGGCATGGGGAACCCCACCGCGACCCTAATAGAGGATAAAGCGGGAGATAATGAATGAATGAATAATAATAATAATAATAATAATAGGCGGCACTGTGGCTTAGGGGATTCCCGCTAGGGATTCCCGGTTCGAATCCCCATCTGGGTGGAGTTTCCATGTTCTCCCCGTGTCTGCGTGGGTTTCCTCCGGGTTCTCTGGTTTCCTCCCACAGTTCAAAAACATGGATCAAGTCAATTGAATTCTCAAATTTGCCCCATACAGAGTGTGTCAGGGTGAGTGAGTGTATTGGCGCCCTGTCCTGGGTTCTATCTGCCCAGCGCCCAAGACGTTCTCCCCTGGATGGGCATGGGGAACCCCACCGCGACCCTAATATAGGATAAAGTGGGAGATAATGAATGAATAATAATAATAATAATAATAATAATAATAATAATAATAATAATAATAATATAGCCAGTTATCATACGATAAAATAAGATAATCCTAAAATAAGATAATAATATCATCAAGCCACATTTGTTAAATTTTTGCTACATTTGTTATAAAATAAAAGTCTTTGGCTTATATATCAGTGGCCGTAACTGTTTTTGGTCTGGGTGTTTTTTACGTGAGGGAGTGTTGTCTTAACCTACGTTCTGGTCCGGCCTTTTAGTTTTTTGAGAAACGGGTACTCTGCATTACAAAAAATGGAAACAGCGTCTCAGCAATTAGTATTTAGGGGACTCTGCAAGTGTCCTCTTAAATGCAGGTGGAGTAGCAGTACTAGGATGTGTGACATTAAATTTCTCTTTAAAGGTGGGTACAGAGGAGAAATGAGAAACTGACCTCCACTTATCCTGGCAGTGCAGCCGACTGCTTAGCGAGAACCCAGCTGTGCTCCTCAATACTGAACCCTTAGCAAACAATACTGCAAAGTGGCCAATAACATTCCAATTACAATGATAATGAATAAATTTTTCTATAAAATTGTTCCACACACAGCATGGGTTGTGTGTGGAGACAAGATACAGATAGGAAAGGGAATGGCACCTATAACTTTCTTAATCTCACAGGCCTTGATACTGGTTTTCCTGGAACCTTAAAATTCTGAGGATACAGCCCCCTTTTTCTAACCCTTAAGGCAGGGGTGCCCACACTTTTCTGGCCCAAGATCTACTTTTCCATTAGACTGTCATTGAGATCAACCGGGGTTAATCTCTGTTTTTTAGGCATTTATATTGAATGCTGTTTACACACATCATGTTAGAATTGTCAAATCCGTTAGAATTGCTCTTTTATTAAACACATCCCAGCAAATAGAGAGTTTCATGGAGAAACTTTACTTTAGTACACCAAACACACAGTATACAGCTGTACAAATGTACAGCTTATTTTACAAATGTAAAATAATCACTGTAACCCACATTTCCCCAAACACAACATCCATCCATCCATTATCATCCACTTTATCATCTATTAGGGCCGCGAAGGAGGGGGGTCCCGATGCCAAACCAGGGTGCTGGGCAGATACACCCAGGACAGGGCGCCAATCTATCGCTGAACACACTCACTCACACATACACACTCTATATGGGGCAATTTGGAGAACTCAATTGACCTTGATGAATGTTTTTTTGACTGTGGGATTTAGGCACGGAGGCGTGGCCACGTGCCGGTTTTGGGAACAGAGAGAGAGACCGGGGGTGGGCAGACTGCTCGCTTGCACAGGGATAGAGATCGTGATTCAGAATGAATCGCATTGTGTGTGTGAATGTGTGCGCACGTTTGTGATTCTGTTATACGTTATAAGCGCTTTTTTTTTCAAACGTCCATCGCGATCTACCTGACACCCCTTCGCGATCGACCCTTTGCAATCGAAGTATTGGGCAGCTATCATCAGGCAGCTATTCATATGCATAATGACCTACAGCCCACCCACCCCCTCTGCCTCACAGGTGAAACGCTAGGTAAAAACTGAATTCAAAGTAAATTCCCTGAAATTCAGCCGAATGCAATGCAATAACAGACATTATTCAATGAAAGTTTAGTGAAATTGAACATACTTTTAGTGACTACAAATAAAATGAAACAGATATCTACAGACTTCAAACATAGTCCTCAAACTAATTTTAAGACAAACTGTTTTTACTCCTAAATGTAGACATACATACATATAGATGTACCTAAGTTTATTTTTAGAAGTCGTACTTTATCTATTTTATATATATATTTTATATTGAAAACACAATAATTCAGTTGCGCCTCGATTTTCTTTCGCATGCTTGTTTTTTAGCGTGTTTTTAGCATACGTTTTTTGTGCGTACATACATTTTTTTTAAATAAAACTTACTGATACATGTCTCTTCATCTCTTCCTTACCAATAATAAATAGTACATATAGATGTACATGATGTTATATTTAAATTTGTGTCTGCACTTTATTTTAGTAATATTGAAAACAGCAATAATAATTAAGTTGCAACTTTTTTCGCCTGCTTTTTAGCCTCACAGTGCACGCCACCATTCACACAGTCAGAGAATTTGACTCACCGTGGCGTGTATGCCTTTTATAGTAGTTATATGTATTATAAGGTCAGGTATTATACAAGCTTTCATAATAAAATGTTTGTTGACATGTGCCTGCTGCCACCATATACTACTGTGGAAACTTTTAAAAACACTAAAATGATTTCTCAAAACTGAGTGTTACATTAGCGCATAATTAATTCTAAAAGTAAACGCTTTTACTCTGTCTGAAGAGTAAAGCGTGCTTTTGTAAGTTACAAAAACTTTTAGAGTTATGATATAGGGGGATGGGAATTTCTCTAGCGGTACTCCGTCTCATTTGTGTAACAATGGGCACTAAGAGACGCACTGCAGGAGAGCGGGGGATCTGCGCTCACAAACGCACGCCGAAAATTCTCGTGGTTCCAGGGAAACTAGTGTTGAACCAGTGAGGTAAGGTATTCCAACCACTGACTTTTTGTGTTGAGCTAATCACAGAGCTATAAAATGTGGATAGAGCTATAAAATTGAGCAGCAATATCAAAAGCAGAGTTAAGAGTGGCCTCTGAAAAGGCTACTCTTAACACATACCTAAAAAATATATACATTTTTAATTATTATTTTATTATTATAATTTTTTTTCCCGTAACACAGTGTTCCAATTTGGGTTGTATATACAATTTTATTTTTTAATATGATCTGAAATATATTTTTCATCTTTGTACAGTATTTATTTTTTGCACGATACTTGATATGACTTAATTTCTTTATGTATTTTTTTATCATTCAAGAGGTGATTCAAGGAGAGGAGTGAAACATTTTGATGCCCATTGAGTGTTGAGTAATAGCAGAAATGCATATAGTGAAAAATTGCCTTTAAAATTATGATATAATATAAAATATAATATATCATGGGCAACACGGCGGCTTAGTGGTTAACATGTTCGAATCCCAATCTGGGTGGAGTTTCCATGTCTCCCCATGTCTGCGTGAGTTTCCTCTGGGTCCTCCGGTTTCCTCCCACAATCCAAAAACATGGATTCAAGGTAAATTGAATGCTTTAAATTGCCCTATATAGTGTGTGTGTCAGTGTGCAAAACATTTTCCCTTGGATGTGCATCAACTCCCGTGACCCTAGTAGAGGATTACGCGTAAGGTAATAAATTAATGATTGATATATAATATCATATATAAAAATATTATGTAAAAATACCAAAGACATACTATAAATGTATTTTTCTGTTGAGTAAGGTATAACACTGCTAAATACAGCTAAATAATACACACTCACAGCAGTAAAAATTCCAGCACTGAGGGAGCAGCCAATTGCCAGGTTGCCGGTTTCGCATCCATCCCTTCGGCGTTGATCCTCCACAGAGAAAATAGTGAAGACCAACTGAAAGGTGGCAAGCACCTCAATTACCACAGCTTGTCCTGCATTCACATCTGTGGGCACCTATTGCTCAAGGATTAAGTTTTAAAGGAAAACATTAATTGTTTGCTGAATTTGTCAAACACCCAATTTAGAATGTGAAACAACAAACTGTTTACAACAACAAATAAATTTATCTATTTCATTAATCGGTTGATTAATTGGTTGATTAATCTTGACATATTCACAGTGTTATAGCATTTACAAAAAAAAAAAAAAACAGATTTTGTTTTTGTATTCAGAATATATGTCTGTATTACTAAAATTTCCCAGCAATTCATACCTTGTTGACAAAGCTGTTAGCCGTTGATTTTAAGGGAAGTACCAAAAATAGGATCCCAGCTCCTAGAGTTGCTCCTAAACACTGTGCCACCACATATATGATGGCCTTGACAGCATCTATTTTCTGAGTAGCTAACAGAGCCACTGTAAATGCAGGGTTCACCTAAAGTCATATAAGAAAAGTATGAGCTATAAACAACCACAATTTTGAAAAGTAAACATACCATTTTACCTGTACTCCTTTGATTTCTCCAAAACAGTGGCCCAAAGCAACTGCTGCCATGCCTGCAGCCAGTGCAGGGTATAAGGACCCAGAGACGGCACTCTCAGGTCTGGAAATTGATGAGCCCAGTATTACTGACACCAAAATTAGAGAACCTAATATCTCTGTCAGAATGGCATGCCAGAAGTGTTTATTCCGCATCTCCTGATTCATCGTAGTTTGAGTATCACAGTAGAAAAAGAAAAGGTTATATTTTTATCAATCAGTATTCTGTGATTACTACTGCTTCTACTAATTATAAAAAAACAATAAAAAAAGAATGATGAGGATGAAAATATAATGTATTTAAAAATAACTATATGATACCATTAAGTCAAATACTTTTTAACCACATCAAAATCTATTTATTACTTAGCAAAATGTAAATAGAAAACATTTAACCATTACAGTCAGATTAATCGCATACAGTAAAATGTATGTATAACATAAGTTAACTAATTACAGTATTAAAAGTTTTAAACAGTTTAAGAATATTTTTTTTCTCAGAATTTTTTTTTCTCTTTCTATTAATTTTTAAATACAAATAATACAAAATGATTAAGCAGTCATAATAACAATACAGAATAGAATTTACTAGTATTATGCTAAATATAACTATCAGTATTTGAGTTGCCCTTACCTGAAGAAGAATCATGGTGAAACAAAAGTGTGATAACCTGTCTTTATGAGTAATCTCTAAAATGTGTGCTTACTATTTTATCAATTCCTATGACATAAATGATACATGTGGAGAGACCATTGCCCATTTCAAAGTGAGAATAAGTTACTAAATTTACCCGGACAGGTACAGAATGCAGATCCATCTGTTTTCATGCAAATTGATGCACTCTGCTTAATCTTTTCCCTTTCATCTTTTCACTTGATCATGATTGTCATGGTAACAGTCTTTTTATGATGCAGCTGTCCTGGCTGTGTTTTTGAGTGTTCTTTTATCAAAGTAATGTATTTGCCATTACAGCTTCTTTATTAAAATTTGCAAATAAACATAACATGAAATAAACACAGGTTCCAAACATTTAAAAGTATACATTTAAAAAGAATAAAACTTAAACCATTTATTTTAATAAAGAATTAATATACTATAGATGTAAAATCAAATTAAACAGAGAAATGTTTGAAAATACAACAAAAAAATAATTAATTTAAAATCCAATTTCAGTAAAAGTCCTTATAGTTTAAGGCACTTGCATTTAATACAATTCAACATGTATATATAGTTTTACTATATATATAGTTTATAACATTTATATAGTTTTAAACTTTCACAACTGTTCACTTTTATATTAATCATAAGACATTTTTAAGTATACATCTGAGATGTGCATTATAATCACTTTAGATCACCTACACTTTACTCACTATTGGAAACTTTAATATTGACACTGTTGACACTTACAAATGTATATACACATGCCTATTAAGTTTTTTTGCACATTATTCATTGTTCCATACTGAACTGAACCATTTTTTTCTTATATTTACTATTTCATTTCTTTTTTGTATTATTGTATTTTACTGTGCTGTGTTATTAATATGTACCTGATACTGGCTGTTAAAGTCTTTTTTGTATTATTGTATTTTTACTGTGCTGTGTTATTAGTATGTACCTGCTACTGGCTGTTAAAAATTTTCAGGATCAAGTATACTTGTTGGAGCCATTTAAGTTTGGAGACATTTTTTGGAGACAGAGTGTGTTTAGCGAAGAAATCAACAGTGTTTTTACTGTATTCATTTTCCATCCTCATTGGTGTGTGATTGTGTCTGTGGGAGATTTAATTACTGCTGTATCTTATGCAATAGGATTGAAATATCTACCACAGAAATAGCAGGAAACAATTCTTCATGTGAACGAGACTGACTGACTAAATATTAGGTATTTTAACAGCGCTACCTAAAATGTGCACGTTAAAATTACTACTTAGTACAAGATCGGCAACCCATGGGTCCAGAGTCGCATGCATGTCTTTCATCTTTATACTGCAGCTGTAAGGTACACAAGGATTGCTTTCCCATCTCTATTTATTTCTGGTTTCTGTCCAGCCTGACAGTGCTTAGTGTCATTTGTTCTTGTTTATTGTTTAATTAGTAAATTTAATGACAACTCTTGGACCATACCTTCTGCAGCGACAATACCTATTTGTGCTCTCAACAAGAGTGAAATTGACAGTCTTCGCAGAATTGATTTTCTGCACAAAGACAGAACCATTAAAATGGCAGAAAATATCACAAAACAGCAAATTTAGGACATCAATTTAGTTTCAGCATACTCGGTCGCCTGTGAGTCCAATGACAAAAGTACCATTTAACAAATAGCGCTGTTCTGCTGGTATGTGAAATCGGTATATGAACTGCTGGATCACAGGAAGAAATAGTTGAGCTGATCTTCACTGCATCTTAGACCAAGAAGCATTGTGCATGCAAACTTTACCTCCATAATGCACAGAGGTCATGAATGTTTTCATTTGGATTATCAATAAAATAAAAGTAAAAGCTTTAAATAGCTGTCAGTTCCAATTGTCACTGGATAAGGTGCAGAGCAGATACTCTGATCTCCTACTTCATTACAGAGTCCGGTGGCTGTCCACCAAAAAAAACAATTATGAGCAGCAATGGGCTCACCTTTCCTGAGCTGGAACAGCCAGAGTGGCTGGAAAAGCTGCACTTAATGGTGGACATGCATGTATTCGCCAGAGATTTACAGAGAGGCACATTGTCTCACTCCCCCCTTTAAGGGAGTTCAAAAAAGTTCAAATTTCAAACTCAAAGAATGAAATTTACAGTCTTTGCAGAAAGAGGCATCCCTATGATTTTCTGCACAAAGACAGAACCAAAAATGGCACTTTGTCTCACTTCCTCTCTTTAAGGAACCAACCCTCTCCTCCTCTCCCCTGTCGCAGAATCTGACATCTGCAAAATTCTTCTTGCCCCCTTGATTCCATCCCATCCCTCCTTCTTCAATCCATCTCCTCCTCCATCACACCAGCACTCACACATATCATTAACTCCTTTCTCACGTCTGGTACTTTTCCAATTGTTTCAAACAGGCCATAGTCAAACCTCTACTCAAAAAGCCTACACTCAACCCAAATTTGGTCGAGAGCTGCAGACCTGTTTCACTTTTACCTTTCCTGTCTAAAACACTTGAACGAGTGGTATCTACACAGGTCTCCAAGTTTCTTAATCAGAACAATCTCCTTGATCCTAATCAGTCCAGTTTTAGGCGTGGTCCCTCCATGGAAACAGCATTGCTCTCTGTGATTGACTCACTTAAATCTGCCAAAGCTAAATCTCAATCCTCTGTCCTCATTCTGCTAGACATCTCTGCAGCTTTTGATACAGTAAATTGTCAGATTCTACTGTCCACTCTATCTGAATTAGGCTTTTCTGATACGACACTTGAATGGTTTCGAGCCTATCTCACAGGAAGAACCTTCAAAGTGTCATGGATTGGGCAGAAATATAACTCTCACCAAGTATGCACTGTTGTGCCTCGGGGCTCTGTACTTGATTTTCTCCTCTTCTCACTATACATGACATCACTGACCACATTCATTCAGGCGCATGGTTTCTCTTACCAATGCTATGCTGATGACACTCAGCTTCATCTGTCTTTTGCCCCGATGACACTACAATCTCAATATCTGTTTGGATGAAGGCCTGTCATCTCAAATCAAATTTAGAAAAAATAGAGCTTCTCATTATCCCAGCTAAACCCTCAATCCATCACGAACTGACCTTCCAAATTGACGGCTCCACAATCTCCCCAACCAATTCGGTCCGGAACCTTGGTTTCACAACAGTCTCGCACCTTAAACTCTCTGATCATGTTATCAAAACGCCCGTTCCTTCAGATTCCTTTTTTACAACATAAAGAAGATCAGACCCTTCTTGCTGCCCAACTGCTAGTTCAAGCCCTAGTCGTATCCCGGCTTGATTTTTGTAATGCGCTACTTACTGGTATCCCAGCTTCCACAATCAGACCTCTTCAACTAATTCAAACGTCTGCAGCCCGAGCGAACTCATGTCACTCCATCACTCCACTGTGGCTGCTCGCTTGTAAAAAAATAAATTAAAAAATAAATGGGGGGGGGGGGGGGGGCAGCATCAAATAACAATCAGGTTTGATGATTTTACAGTGTTGTTGGTTTTCTGCATAACTTCTGACTTGTAATGTTCTCATTTGTAAGTCGCATCTGCATGAAAGCATCTGCTAAATGACTAAATGTAAATGTAATGTAAATGTAATGTAAAAGTAATGTTAAGGTAGTTCAAACAAGCTTACGATGTGATACATTTAGAACAAGCGTGCACAGTTAGATCGCGATGGTGGTTTGAAAAAAAAGCACTCATCAGCGTTTATTACGTGTCAGGGTTGCGTGGTAAGGGGGGTCGGGTTCCCCATGCCCATCCAGGGGAGAATGTTTTGGGTGCTGGGCAGATACACCCAGGACAGAGCGCCAATCTATTGCTGGGCACACACTCACTCACACAAATACACTCTATATGGGGCAATTTGGAGAATATAATTGACCTTCATCCATGTTTTTGAACTGTGGGAGGAAACCAGTGAACCCGGAGGAAACCCACATGGACACGGGGAGAACTCCACTCAGATTGGGATTCGAACCAGGAATCCCTAGCACTGAGAGGAGAACATGCTAACCACTAAGCCACCATGCTGCCCACCAAAGAAGTTCCAATGTCATGCTATTTGCTGGAATGTGTTCAATAAAAGATCAATATCTGTGAAAATGTGCATCCGAAGCCATTTTTTCTATGCTGATTCAACAATATTAACATGATGTGTGTAAACAGGGTTCAATATAAAAGCCTAAAAAAAAAGATTAACCATGGTAGATCTCGATGACCTGTCCATTAACTAGGTAAAATAAATATTTATGCAGATATTTTAGTGACAGTGTTTTTTTTCCCAATTTATTTTCTTATACACTCCAAAAGCCCGAAGGTGGTATAAGGATGATGGCTCACAGCATTTTTTTGCTTTTGTTTGCTACATGGATAATTTAAGGTCAGCTTTTTAATTTATTTGAAAAGACCATCAACTAGGCATGTTGTATTTTTTTGTTATTATTTTTTCAAGAATGCAAAATAGTCGAAATGTGTTCATTACATAAATAAAATTTGAATTTTCTCTGTAGCACTTCATCGATTTCATAGGCAATATCCTAATCAAACGGAAAGCCATCTCATTAACACAATTGCCAAAGAAGAATTAAACACAGGAGCAACAAGACAAAGCATTAATAAGAAGCTTACGGATATTAACCAGGAAATAAACTAGGAAAATCCAAGTGTTCAAAGAAACCTTCACAAGAACAAAATTTGCAAGACCATGATTACGAACAAATTATCCAGCCGTGGAGACCACAACCGCAAGAAAGTCAGCCTCAATCATATGTTTCAGACAGAAAGGAGACTGTAATTTTAAACCTACTTAAAGGCAAAAGATGTTCCAATCTTTAAAGGTAATCCTCTGCAATACAGAACAATTATTAAAGCTTTTGAGTATTGTGTTGAGGAAAAAGCAAGTAACAAAGGAAATTGCTTGTAATTTTTGGAAATGTACACAAAAAGACACCCACCCGCACGGGTTCGGAGCTGCCAGCATATGTCTCCTGAAAGAGGATACATTACAAAATGTCACAGTTGGCATATGGTGAAGCCTGAAAATGTTATGTCTATCCAAGCTTATGCACTCTTTTTATGCAAGTGTTGTAATGAAATGTCTGATTTGCAATAGATGAGATCACCAGTTATAGAGACTAGGACAATGTCACAAATTGTGGACTCTAAGGGAAAGCTTTATTTAGACCCACTAGGGATAAATGCCACATTTGAGTCCTTTTATTCCCAACTTTATATATCTGAGTCTCCAGCTGATAACAAAAATATGTTTGCATTCTTTGAAAATTTGCTTCTCCTGGCCCAATGGTTGCTCTAACTTGGCTTTAGAAGAGATTGTCATTTTATTAATCTGCAGAATTATTAGGCAACATAATAAAAACCAAATATATACCCATCTCACTTGTTTATTTTCACCAGGTAAACCAATATAACAACAGAAAATTTAGAAATAATCATTTCTAACATTCAAAAACAAAAACAAATCAGTGACCAATATAGCCACCTTTCCTTACGATGACACTCAAAAGCCTTCCATCCATAGATTATGTCAGTTGCTTGATCTGTTTATGATCAACATTGCGTGCAGCAGCCACCACAGCCTCCCAGACACTGGTCAGAGAGCTGTACTATTTTCCCTTCCTGTAGATCTCACATTTTATGAAGGACCACAATTTCTCTATGGGGTTCAGATCAAGTGAACAAGGGCCATGTCATTATTTTTTCTCCTTTTAGACCTTTACTGGCCAGCCATGCTGTGGAGTATTTGGATGCATGTGATGGAGCATTGTCCTGCATGAAAATTGTGTTTTTCTTGAATGACTTTTATCTTGAATACAGACTTCCTCCTGAAACTGGCAGTAGGTCTGGGAAATGAGCGTCCCTCCATCCTCAACCCGAAAAGGTAAAAAAGGCAAAAAATTGAGGAACAATTTTATCTTTGATGATACCAGCCCATACCAGTACCCCACCTCCACCAGTCGGAGTGGAGCTATCTGTCCATTACTGATCCAGCCTCAGGCCCATCCATCTGGCCCATCAAGAGTCACTCTCATTTCATCAGTCCATAAAACCTTTGAAAATCAGTCTTAAGATATTTCTTGGCCCAGTCTTGACGTTTTATCTTATGTTTTTTGTTCAAAGTTGGTCATTTTTTAGCCTTCCTTACTTTGTCCATGTCCCTGAATATCGCACACCTTGTGCTTTTTGACACTCCAGTAACATTGCAGCTATGAGATATGACTAAACTGGTGGCTAATGTCATATTGGCAGCTTCATGCTTGATTTTATTCAATTCATGGGCAGTTATTTTGCGCCTTTTTTTCCACCATGCTTCTTGCGACCCTGTTGGCTATTTGCCATGAAACACTTGATTGTTCAGTGATCATGCTTCAAAAGTTTGCCAATTTCAAGACTGCTGCATCCCTCTGCAAGACATCTCACAATTTGGACTTTTCAGAATCCATCAAATCTCTCTTCTAACCCATTTTGCCAAAGAAAAGGAAGTTTCCTAATAATTAAACACACCGAGATGCACAGCACCAGATTTACTTAATTGGTAGTTGGCTTTCAAGCCTATACAGCTTGGAGTAGGACAACATGTATAAAAAAGGATGATATGATCAAAATACTATTTGCCTAATAAGTTTAGTAGAAATTTACAGTTCATCATTACTTTTGAATTTTATAAAATGTAAATATACTCAACACATACTATAGTTCTACTTCCTTAGGTATATTCCATTTAAAGCATAATGTATGATAAACATTTTAAATATCAGAAGTGTGTTTTGTTAACTGCATTACTTTTGTCTACTCGTTTAATTGATAAGCTTATCCTTTTTATTAGATTTCTTATATGTATTATGATATAGCATGCAATTATAATTCTTCAGGTCAAAAGGGATCTACTCCTGTTAAAAGCTATAACATGCATTTGCATCAGGCTAGATTTTATATACTATATTTTGTATAGTATAATTATATTTAGATTTCATGCTGCTGCTATTTTATATTTCACATTTAATATCCAAGAGAGTATATGGCTTCATGCTTCTTGTTCCTTGACATCTTAAGAAATACTTTACCCTTAATTCTGAGTTTGGAACTTTTGAAGCTTTGTAACTTTATAAAAATGAACATTCTTAATGGGGCGGCACGGTAGCACGTTCGCCTGTCAGCGCTAGGGATTTCCGGTTCGAATCTGTCAGGTTGGGAGGGTTGGCCCCTCCTCCCTGCCTTCCATGTTTCGGGGTTTGGCCGTCCGGGGTTTCCGTAGGTAGGGCCCATCCCCTTGAGCAGGGATTGGGTCTTACCTGATCACATGTGGCCTGCTGACTGTATTTTTGGGATCCCGCCCTAGCAGCCAGCAGGCCAGCATTCTAGATTGAGCTTCTGCTCATGCGCCACGTCGGGGTTTCAGAGTGGTGTATTGTTTTGTTCTGCAGTTCGCTTCCAGCTTTCCATGCCGAGCACTCAGCGGCTATTCCGCTGTTTGTGTTTCATTATGTTTTTTTTTTCTAGTTCGTTCACGTTTCGTCGTGTGGTCAGCGGTGTTCCCGCTGTTTTTTGTTATTCTGTGTATTTCGGATCACGTTTCCTCCAGCGTCGTTCCCGCTGTGCATAGCTAATAAAAAGCTTTTGTATTCGCTTACCTGGTCGCCTGGCTCACTATTCTCTCACCGCACCGCGCTGCACCGCCATTGTTCGGGCAGCGCGCCCCGATGTGTCATAATGCTGGCCTCCAAGGACAGCTGCTGAGTCCAGGATTCCTCCTCAGGGTAAGCGATCTCTTGTATTATATTTCTGCGCAACCACGTCCCCCAGCTTTCGTCCCGGGTTTGTGGTTTATTTTTACGCTAGCAACGTTAGCGTCCGTGCTAACCGCGTTCAGCCGCGTTTCCCGGCTTTCGTCCCGGGTTTTTTTTTTTTATATATATTCATCGGTAGCTGCGTTAGCTTAGGCGCTAGCCCGCTTGTGTATTGTTGTTCCAGCTGCAGCACTCGGCTATTTACATCGGTGTAAGCCACGCCACTAGCCACGATTTTCGTTGCTGCGTTTGGCTCTTTAACTCGGCACTAGCCACGCCGTTAGCCAAATCCTCCAGCTGCAGCACGGCTCTCTTATTTCGGCGTTAGCACCGCCACTAGCCGAGTCTCCGGCTGCAGCATTTAGGCTCATTGACCCGGCACTAGCCATGCCAGTACACACCCCATCTGTGGTGATTGGCTTTCTTAGCCTGGCGCCGGCCACGCCGTTTAGTTCCCGCCGCAGTACTCGCTCCTCGGAGGTTGGAGCGAGGAGGGATATTGATCGGGTCCCGGAGTATGGGGAGATTGTTCTCCCTCTCTCGGCTTCGGTCAAGCTCCCAGCACCCTGCGACAGGGTGGCATTAAAGCCACTGCCGTACATTATCGGCTGTCGCAAGGTGTTCGACCTGGTCACCAGTCGGGAGCTTTCGGACTGAGAGAGGGTGTTATTTTACCTCTCCCATCTCCTGGATCCTGCGCTGAGGTGGGCCGAAGGCCTAGTGGCCACCGGGGACGTCTGTCTCACCTCAGCGAGTCGTTTCTAGTCGGCTTTCTTAGCCCGGTTCGCCCCGGGTTCAGATGCCGGCTCCATGGGTGATCACCTGGACGCGGTGAGGAGGCAGCTTCACCGCGGGCGGGCCGGGAGTCGGCGGCGTGATCCGTGCTCCTCCGCGCGTCTCCCGCCGTGGGAGATTCCCGGTCTCAGGGTTCATCCACTGAGCGAGTTTTTTCTCGCCGCTTGGGATTCGTCGCACGTCAAAAGACTCGCACGGAGGACCCTTTCAGAGAACTGGGGCTGGCCGCTCGGATCCCGTCTTCCGTTCCTCCGTCGGAGCCTTTCTCCACGGAGGACCCGTTCGGCGAGTTCTCCCTCGTCTCTCGGACCCCGTCTTTGGCTCCTCCGTTGGACCCTTTCTCCACGGAGGACCCTTTCAGCTCTCTCTCTCTCGCCGCCCGGGTCCCGCCTCATGCTCCTCCGTGCAAGTCTCCTGACTCCACGGAGGACCCGTGCGTCGAGCGTCCCCTCGCCAACCGGTCCGCGCTGCGCGCCCCTCTGTGCGAGTCTCTCTACTCCACGGAGCACCCGATCAGCGAGTTCTCCCTCACTGCTCGGGTTCTGCCTCGCGCCGCACCTCGCGCTGTGCCGCCTCGCGCCGCACCTCGCGCTGTGCCGCCTCGCGCCGCTCCCCGCGCTGTTCCGCCTCGCGCCGCACCTCGTGCTGTGCCGCCTCGTGCCGCACCTCGTGCTGTGCCGCCTCGCGCCGCGTCGTCTCGCACTGCACTTTGTGTGGCTTCCCACGACGCTCTGGAGGAGGTTTTTCCTCAATGCGTGTTTTCTCGCGGTTCTCCCCGCGATTACCCTCGCGTTGCCCCTCACAGCCCTCTGTGCGTCGCTTCCCACGATTCCACTCGCGGTTCCCCTCGCACGGTCCCTTGTGCTGCGTCTCCCGATGCTCCTGTGGAGACTCCACCTCAACGCGTGTTTCCTCGCGGTGTTCCCCACGATTCCCCTCGCGTAGCCCCTCGCAGCCCTCCGTGCACCGCTTCCCACGATTCTTGTGCTGCTTCTCACTGCGCTCAGGGTGACACGCTGCAGGCGCCCCAACGCGTTTTTCCCCATGTTGCTCCTGGCGCCGCCCCTCTCGTTGCCCCTCGCGGTTCTCCCCAGGTTGCCCCTCATGATTCCGCTCGCAACTCGCCCCGCGTCGTGCCGCGCGACATTCAGCACGCGTCCCAACGTGCCTCTCCGCGCGTTGCCTCTCGGGGTCCTCCTCAACGCGTGTTTCCTCACGGCTCTCCCTGTGATTGTCCTCGCGTTGCCCCTCACAGTCCTCCGCGCGTCGCTTCCCGCGATTCTGCTCGCGACACCCCTCGCGCGGCTTCTTGTACTGTTTCTCGCATCGGCCAGGGTCTCACTCTGCAGGCTTCGTACCAACGCGATTCTTCTCGCGTCGCCCCGGGCACTGCTCCTCGCATTTCACCTCGCAATGTGTTCGGCGTGGTTTAGTCTGCGGTCGGAGATCGGACTCTGTCTCGGTAGACCAGGACCATATAGGTGGTAATTTGGACGAGATACTGGCTCTCCCTCTTTGTGTCCAGGTGGCGGAGAGATGGCAAACTGGGAGTCAGAGCAAGGTGCTCGGTGCGTCCCCCGGAGGGCAGTCCTGTGGTCTGGTGGGGAGTCGCTGGATTCCTGTGGACCCCTCACAGGATCAGCTCAACCTGAAATTGGTTCGTCCTGTCTCCGCAGACAATGGGTTCTCTAAAGTGGACGATCAGCCACCTGAAAAGGACATTTTGCCACCCGGCCTGAACCAAGGAACCGCCGGACCTAGGACTTTAAAGGCGGATAAATTCGCATGGGACCCTGAGCCGGCTGCCCTAATTATGGACCAACTCGGACTCACCGTGATGTTCACTCGGGTCACTACTGCGTTCACTCGGGTCAGTTCTCCGTTCACTCGGGCCACTGATGCGTCCACTCGGTTCACCTCTGCGGTCGCGTGTACCCCGGTCTCCTCCGTGGCCCACATACCTCTCTCCGGTCTCCGCACCTACTGTTCAGGCTCTGGTTCCGGAGTTCATGTTGGGCTTTTCCGCACCGGAGTCCGGTTGTCTTCACGCTCTCAAGGGGTCTCAGCGCCATTGCGCACTCATAGGGTCACGACGTCCGTGGGTTCTCAAGGGGTTAGGGCATCCCCGCATCCTTAGATGCACACGTCCTCCGCTCTCTCGCAAGGGGTCACGCCCCCCACGCGTTCACAAGGGGTCTCGCCATTCCAGTACCCTTAAGAGGGTACCCCTCTAGCGCTCACTTGGGGTCATGCCCCCCGCGCACTCACAGGAGGTCACGGCGCTCCCGCGTCCTCAAAGGGCCCGTCACCCGTATACCTACAAGAAGGCACGGCACCACCACTCACACAGGGTGTCACGGTGTCGCTGTGCTCACTGCGGGTCCCTCCTCTTCTCCCTCATAGGGGCACCTTGCCCTCGCGCCCTTTGCCGTTTACGGCGCCCCCGTATGCTCAAGGGGTCATGTGCGCCCCGGGCTCAAAGAGGGTCATGTCGCCCACACCCATACACGGGGTTACGGTGCCGCCTCACCCTTACGCACGGCGTCCCCACACACTCCAGGGGCCTCCACTCTGCCCTCGAGCCCCCTTTCTGTTCCTTTTTGGCTTCCCTGTGCCTTTGCCCCCCGGTTGTTTTGGGGGGCGATATGTCAGGTTGGGAGGGTTGGGCCCCTCCTCCCTGCCTTCCGTGTTTCGGGGTTTGGCCGTTCGGGGTTTCCGTAGGTAGGGCTTATCCCCTTGAGCAGAGATTGGGTCTTACCTGATCACATGTGGCCTGCTCACTGTATTTCGGGATCCCGCCCTAGCAGCCAGCAGGCCAGCATTCTAGATTGAGCTTCTGCTCATGAGCCACGTCGGGGTTTCAGAGTGGTGTATTGTTTTGTTCTGCAATTCGCTTCCGGCTTTCCACGCCGAGCACTCAGCGGCTATTCCGCTGTTTGTGTTTCATTTTGTTTTGTTTTTCTAGTTCGTGCACATTTCGTCGTGTGGTCAACGGCGTTCCCGCTGTTTTTTGTTATTCTGTGTATTTCGGATCACGTTTCCTCCAGCGGCGTTCCCGCTGCGCATAGCTAATAAAAAGCTTTTGTATTCGCTTACCTGGTCACCTGGCTCACTATTCTCTCACCGCACCGCACTGCACTGCCATTGTTCGGGCAGCGCGCCCCGATGTGACAATCCCCATCTGGGTGGAGTTTCCATGTTCTCCCCGTTTCTGCGTGAGTTTCCTCTGGGTTCTCCGGTTTCCTCCCACAGTCCAAAAACATGGATCAAGTCAATTGAATTCTCAAAAATTGCTCCATGTAGAGTGTGTCTGTGTGAGTGAGTGTGTGCCCAGTGATGGATTGGCGCCCTGTCCTGGGTCTATCTGCCCAGCGCCCGAGACGTTCTCCCCTGGATGGGCATGGGGAACCCCACCGCGACCCTAATAGAGGATGAAGCGGGAGATAATGAATGAACATTCTTAATGTCCTTAAAAAGACAGGAACCATAAAATATAATACAAATATAAACTTCTCAAGCAGGCAGTTACACTCCCACAAGTATCTATGAATATCTATTTTTAAGTCATAAAAATTAGAATGTACCAAGCAGAAAACTACACAATAGCTTGGGTTTGAGCTCGTACCAGAAAAAGAAACAGCTTTAAAGAAAGGATGAGACTGTTTGTGTCACTGTTTTATGGATGGGCCTCTCCAGATAGACCGGTTTGGAGACACGCTTTCCCTTCTTTTCAAGGTTGGAATCACTGATGCACAACTCTTCTCACTCTACCATCGCTTCCTGTATACACTTCAATGACCCTTGCCAACTTCCACTGGTTACGCCTTCTTGCAGAAGAACAATATAATTGACCCTTGCATCTCTGTGGTCTTTGATCCACTTCTGTCTTTGTTTCAGACAGATTCAGGAGATACTCCTTCTTCCACCAATTACAGAGGGATTGGCTAAGAATTGAACACGACGCCATCTCTTACGAAGATAAAAATCTTCCTTGACGAATTTCCCAGGAGATGTGAGCATCGTCGACTTCATTGTTAAGATATAATTTGGAGTAAGGGGCTCTAGGCCAGATGAATCATAAAGACACTCAGTAGTCAGAGGTCTACTGTTGACAATTGCCATGACTCCATACAGGAATGTTCGCAGGGAAGAGCAGTCAAGTTGTCTAGTTAACTGATCAAGGATAGAAGTCAAAACACCTCTAATGGTGCGAATTTGTCTTTCCCAGACTCCGCCCATATGACTTGAGGCTGTGGTATTCATGATGAACTTGATGAGGTTTTCATCCTATCTCGTGGAAGGTCCGCCATCCTTTGTAGTTCTGGACTCCTTCTGGATTTCCTGTACATAGTGCACTTGTGGACATGGGACAATAGTGCTTTACAACAACCTAGTATCCATATACCATTGGATCGGAGAACATTCATAGTCATTCCCCATCCCTGATGTATTGAAAGAGTGATTCCACGTTTCGCTCTTTAATGAAAATGCTTGATGAATAATGCTGACACATGACTGTCCTTTGTAAGGACTGCTGGACATTTAAAGTATGGATGTAGAACCACATAAACTAAGCGGCCTCCTATTCTCAGAATACCTTCATCGTCGAGAAATGGACTGAATTTATATAGTTTGTTAACCTTACTCTTCACTTGAGTCTCCTTGTGTTTCCGAAGGCACTGTATCTCCTTTGAAAAGGAAGCTTCTTGAACCATCTTGAAAATAATCAACTCTGCTTCTCTTCTTTCCTCTAGACTGGTAACTTCATAGGATATTGGCGCTTAAGTCTGGCAATGGCCTTTACCATTCTAGACCAGTCAGAGAACTTATACAAGCAATCCAACACTGATTTTGCTTCTTTTGCCTGAATATCATGGACCAGAACATTTTTGAGCTCTGGATCACTGCTTGGGATATTTTACCAAATCATCAGGTAAAGTGTCATCCCAACTAAGCTTGCTGCAACACATTTGCGGCCAGACCTGCTTCCTGATAAAATAAAAGGTGCTACGAATCCAAGAGGATTATATACTGATGCAACTGTAGCCAACACTCCTCTACTGGTAAGTGGTTTCTCTTTAATAACCACTCTAAACCAGAACTCGTCATAAGCCACGCACCACTGTGCCCCAATAGCTCTTTCTATCTGCAATTCTCCTAATGCCATGTCCTTGGTTGTAACAGCTTCAGCACATTCCTTCTTGGGAATGGCGGTGAGGACTTCCTTACTATTAGAAACAAACTTATGAAGTCGTAGGTTGCCTGTGGTACAAAGCTCTCTAGCTTCTTTCACCAGCTGGATTGCTTTGGCTTATAGAAGTAACACTTGATAGGCCGTCATCAACGTAAAAATTCTGCTGTATGAACTTGATGGTGTCATCACTTAAGCGTCCTTGTCCTTCAGCTGCAATATGTTTGAGTCCATAGTTGGCACATCCAGGTGATGAAGCTTTGATCACATCTACAGATGAGATGACTTCCTTAATCTGTGTTCTACAGACGTAACACACTTCACTTGTAAAATCTGAAGAGGACTGAGGATTTGGCACCACTTCTTCACTATGACTTGGTGGCTTACTCCAATAACATCTCCATAATTGAGACATGGATTACCACAGCTAAGCACACTCCATCCAAGGTCTGTTCTCTGGGCGAAGGGTTGATTTTCTTCACCAGACACCACTTGTTTTGGTACAAGAGCTTGGGGACAATTGTAACCAATTAACAGGCCAACTTCACAGCTTTGCTGAGGGAAAATCTCATCTGCAATAAGTTCAAGATGAGTCCATACTTTTGCTGTCTATGGTGTAGGAATGTGATTTCATTTTGCAGGTATAAACTCTCTGGAGTATGTCATAGGAAGTGGGATTATCTTATATGAATAGAACCCTCTTAATTGTAAATCAGTCAGTTTCTTACAGTGCACAACTGTTTCTTGAAGCAAGCATGGAAAGTCTCAGCTAAACTGGTTCACTTCTTGCATTGAGTGCCTCTGCAGTATCTTCAAGTATAAATGTTGTGTCACCGTGTATAAATGTATAAAGTGCATACGCAAGAATGTCACGATTTGGCTTAGCCGTGGCAGAGACCCACACAGGAAATATTATAGCTGTATGGGTGTCTCTGTTTCTCTATGATATGTTGCTTCACACGATGTGCTTGGTGGTTGATCTTGTGGCTGGTCTGGCTTTTCATCCTTTGGCTTGTCATGGTATCTTACTCCATCAGCCCTTGCTTGCATTCATTCTTCCTTAGTGCGATTTTCTTGAAGGCAAGTTGGATGACTTTTTTTCACATGTCTTGCAGATATTCTTTTCTCTGCAATTCTTGGAACAATGACCACATTTCAAACAAACAAATCACAACCTTTTCTCTTGAACAAACTTGACTAACATGTCTTGACTGGATGAAGCTTGAAAACGTTTTTTTTTCCCCCTCTATTTTCCTCTGTTTCAACAACTTTCCAGTTCCATCTTGAAGTCAACCAATCTGAAAGTTTAGCAAGTATTTTCAGGTTCTCGTTGCAATCATTAAGTACTTCAAGACCTTTAATTTGAGACATTGCAGCCTCACAACTGTGAAGGAAGTCAACAAGTTCTTGAAGTTCTAGGCTACCCTTGGAGCTTATTTTGGGCCATGCTTCGATCTCTGAAGACTTTGGCAATGAGGAATGGACTGCCATACCATTCCTCTATGATACACCATGCTGGAAGTTAGGCTGACTCAGTTCCTAGAAGGATGTAGCTCTCTATGGCCTTCTCAGTTCCACCCAATATTTACATAGATAATATATCTTTTCTTCAGCTGGTATGTTCTTCTTGTCAATGAGAGACTGAAAGTATGAAAGGATACCTTCCAGTCATTGTATCAAAGTGGATCACCACTGAATACTGCTGGTTCTGGTAAAGGAATATGATTAGCATTAATGAATTCTGTGAGTGCTCTAACAAGAGCTACTGGGCTTACTTCCTGCTTGATTTCCTTTCCAACCTTCACAGAAACAGGTTGATGAAGCAGCTTATTTATTTCATCATCTGATCATCTGAGCTTTTAGATTTGCTTTGCTTTGTTCATATACTTGCTGCCATGCCTTAGCAGCCTTCAGTTCTTTAATCATCTAAAGATGTGCTAATTATCTGCGCTTGGTTTCTAGCACTTTTTGTCTTTCTGCATTTTCAGCTTCCTGTTTAGCATTTAGCTGCATTTATTCTATATGATGTTCTTGCTTTAGCAGTACTTTCAAGGTAGCTTCATTGGAAGCAACTTCAGCAGCTGCACTCATTCTGCTAGCAGAAGTGCGATGGGAATAAGTTGAGATCTTATTGCTGTGAGAGCGGATGCTCCTCTTGGCTGACCTTGTCTCTTCAAGACCATGCCCTTGAGCATTTATTGTATCTTGAATAGTCATTAATTGATGATCTTCTGTGTCACAACGCATGAATAACGCATGAATAGAATATAATGCTGGCCTGCTGACTCAGGGCGCATGCGCGCTTTAAGTGTAGTCAGCAGGCCACATGTGATTAGGTAGGACCCAATCCCAGCTCTTGGGGATGGGCCCTATCTACCGGAACCCCGAACGGCCAAAACCGAAATTAGAAAATAGGGGGGAGTGGCCTAGCACTCCCAACCCTGACATATCGCCCCCCCAAAACAACCGGGGGGCAAAGCCACCCGGGGAAAAGAAAAAAAACAACGGGGACCCGGGTCCCTATGAGGACGCGATGGCGACGAGGTCTCTTTGAGGGCACGAGGACGGCGACGCCTTTTGGGGCCCTTAGGCGGCATGGAGGTTAGAGAGCTCTAGGGCGACGCGACCCCTTGAGAATGCGGGGGCGACGTGACCCATTGAGCGCGCGAGGACGACGTGACCCTTTGAGGATACGGGGACACCGTGACCCTTTGAGAGCGCGAGGGCGACGTGACCCCTATTAGGATGCGGCGGCGACGTGACCCTTTGAGGGCGCGGAGGCGACGCGACCCTTTGAGGGCACGGAGGCGACGTGACCCTTTGAGGGCACGAGGGCGACATGACCCCTTGATGATGTGGGGCTGACGTGACCCCTTGGGAGCGCGAGGGCGACATGGCCTATTAGGGGCGATACCTGCTGGCTCAGGCGACAGAGAGACTCCCGCAAACTCTAACTAACGCGGACTCAGGTTCTGGAGAGCACAACGTGTACTCAGGTGCACAGAGAGCACAACGCGGACTCAGGTGCTGGAGAGCACAACGTGTACTCAGGTGCACAGAGAGCACAACGCGGACTCAGGTGCTGGAGAGCACAACGCGGACCCAGGTGCTGGAGAGCACAACGCGGACTCAGGTGCTGGAGAGCACAATGCGGACTCAGGTGCTGGAGAGCACAACGCGGACTCAGGTGCTGGAGAGACCAAAGCGGGCTCAGGTGCTGGAGAGACTAACGTGGGCTCAGGTGCTGGAGAGACTAACGCGGGCTCAGGTGCTGGAGAGACTAACGCGGGCTCAGGTGCTGGAGAGACTAACGCAGACTCAGGTACAGGAGAGACTAACGCGGGCTCAGGTGCTGGAGCGGCTAACGCGGACTCAGGTGCTGGAGCTACAAACGCGGACTCAGGTGCTGGAGCTGCAAACGTGGACTCTGGCGCTGGAGGGACTACAGCGGGTTCTGCTGTGTACGGGAGCGCAACCGCAGGGGCAACCGGGGTACACACACCTGCAGAAATGACCCGAGTGAACGCGAGCGCAGAGGTGACCCAAGTGAACGCGAGCGTCATATACTGGGTATCCGGAATCGAGTCCTTTGTCACCTGAGCGGCAGGCAAACTGTCCAGAGCAGAGGTAAACTGGTTCCGACCGAGGGTCACACAGTCCAACGCGGGCGGCCCATGGACCAGAGCGGGTGAGAAGTGGTCCCGTACGGGGGTCTTCGGTGACCACAGCTTCCCCATCAGACCACTGGACTGACCCTCCTGAGCTCCACCAGACACCTTGCTCTCTCTCTCCGCCTGATTCCTCTCCGCCTCCTGAACACACAAAGAGAGAGCCAGTACCACAGCAATCTCACACAGTAATAGGTCCTGGTCTACCGAGGCGGGAGCCGAGCACCGGACGAAACCCGAATGGAACACAGACGGCTCGGGACGCGACTGACGCAGACCGGGACCCGTAGCCCAAATCGATGCCCCGAACCCTGCAAAGCGTGCAGATGGCGCGGCGCGGATTGCTGGCAGCACGGCACGGATCAGGGGGCGGATTACCGGCGGAGCGGGGCGGCTCGCTGAGCGTCACGCCGACGGCCAGCGGCGGAATGCTGGCGGATTGCTAACGACGAACGGCGGATCGCTGCTGGCACACAGCGAAACACAGGGCGGATTACTGGTGGAGCGGGGCGGCTAGCGGGCAGCACACTGATGGCTAGCGGCGGAACGCTGGCTGTGAGCGGCGGAACGCTCGTGACGAGCGGCGGCTTACGGGGTGGATTACCGGTGGAGCGGGATGGCCTGCGGAGCAGCTCCTTGGACAGATGCAGCCGGGCAAAGCGGCTAATGGCGGGGCTAGCGCCAAGTTAATGCAGCCGAGGCTGCAGCTGGAGAGACTGCTACTGGCAGGGCTAGCGTCAAGCTAAAGCAACTAACACTGCAGCTGGAGAGAGGACTAATGGCGACAACATGACCTGACTGCTGGGACAGAGCGAGAACGGGATACGCGGCACCGGGGAATACACCAAAAGAAACATGGTGCTTACCCGGACGGGAACTCCTGGACTTCACTAGGTGTGGAGGCCAGCATTCTGTTACAAGCGGGTGGCGCAGTCCGTCCAACGGTGGCACTGCGCGGTGCTGTGAGGTGCTAAGAAGCGAGCCAGGCGACCAGGTAAGCAAAAAGGTCTTTTAATATAAGAATCAGCGGGAATGCCGCTGAAGGCACGGTGGGACGTGTTGGGAGCAAAACTCTCCCCAAACAAACCAGGCTCTAAGGGGGCCCTACCTACTAGAACGGCCAAAATCGAAATTAGAAAAAAAAAAGGGGGAGTGGCCTAGCACTCCCAACCCTGACAAAATCTATATCACATAACCTAGCAATGTATACCTTGTACATAAATAACCACCTTTAGAAGATGATCATATGCATACCAAACATGACATTTTTACATGACAGTGCAAACCATATTCAGTTTCATTATTTCTACAAAGTGTAATTATAAAATAGTCATACTTCCTTTAATTATTTCTTGTGACCAAAATGGTTTCATTATGAAGGGATAAAATTTAAAGATTTATACACAAGGTGCTCGATGTTCAAGGGAATGTGTGTGGTTTGCCCCAACAGATAATGAGATGGGGGCAAACTAGCCGGCTGCTACTCAAGGCCTAGATGTACCATGAACAAAGACACAAGTCTGGCGGATGAAGCTCAAGGGCACCAAACAGTATTGAGCTTCCCAGATAAGGGAAGGAACGGTGTGTTCACCCCCCACAGAACTCCTTCAGCGAGTTGTTTTAGAAACAAGGGATGGTTTTTAAAATAAATAGAGTCAGCAACTGAACTTTGGGGCTCCGTCTTGGAGAGGCTTGGTGCTGAACACTGCTTTGACTCGGTTTGTCATAAATAAACCGATTCAATTAACTCTGAAATCAACTGTACTGTGGTTTTTTTCGGCGAATTCAGAAAAGGTTTCTCATGGAAATTGAGATTTCCTAACAAATGGTAGCAGAGGATGGTTGATAACGTCGACTGCAGTACAGAGACCCATTTAATAAATTTTATTCATACGATATACAGTGGGTTGCAAAAGTATTCATACCCCTTGAACTTTTCCATATTTTGTCACATTACAACCACAAACATAAATATATTTCACTGGAATTTAATGTGAAAGACCAACACAAAGTGGTATACAATTGTGAAGTGGAAGGAAAATTATACATGAATCAACATTTTTTTTACAAATAAAAAACTGAAAAGTGCGACGTGCAAAAGTATTCAGCCCCCCTGAGTCAATACTTTGTGGAGCCACCTTTTGCTGCAATTACAGCTGCAAGTCTTTTAGGGTATGTCTCCACCAGCTTTGCACTTCTAGTGACTGAAATTCTTGCCCATTCCTCCTTGCAAAACAGCTCAAGCTCAGTCAGATTGGATGGAGAGCGTTTGTGAACAGCAGTTTTGAGATCTTGCCACAAATTCTCAATTGGGTTTAGGTCTGGACTTTGACTGGGCCATTCTAACACATGAATATTCTTTTTTTTAAACCACTCCATTGTAGCTCTGGCTTTATGTTTAGGGTCGTTGTCCTGCTGGAAGGTGAACCTCCGCCCCAGTCTCAAATCTTTTGCTGACTCCAATAGGTTTTCTTCCAAGATTGCCCTGTATTTGGCTCCATCCATCTTCCCATCAACTTTGACCAACTTCCCAGTCCCTGCTGAAGAGAAGCACCCCCAGAGCATGATGCTGCCACCACCATATTTGACAGTGGGGATGGTGTTTTCAGAGTGATGTGCAGTGTTATTTCTCCGCCACACATAGCATTTTGCATTGTGGCCAAAAAGTTCAATTTTGGTCTCGTCTGACCAAAGCACCTTCTTCCACATGTTTGCTGTGTCCTCAACATGGCTTCTGGCAAACTGCAAACGGGGCTTCTTATGGTTTTCTTTTAACAATGGCTTTCTCCTTGCCACTCTTCCATAAAGACCACATTTGTGTAGGGCACGACTAATTGTTGTCCTGTGGACAGTTTCCCCCACCTGAGCTGTGGCTCTCTGCATTTCATCCAGAGTCACCATGGGCCTCTTGGCTGCCTCTCTGATCAGTGATCTCCTTGTTCGGCCTGTAAGTTTAGGGGGACGGCCTTGTCTTGGCAGGTTTACTGTGGTGCCATACTCTTTCCATTTCCGGATGATGGATTGAACAGTGCTCCGTGAGATGTTCAAAGCTTTGGAAATCTTTTTATAACCTAAGCCTGCTTTAAACTTCTCCAAAACCATATTCCTAACCTGTCTGGTGTGTTCTTTGGACTTCATGATGCTGTTTGCTCCCCAATATTCTCTTAACCAACATCCGAGGCCGTCACGGAGCAGCTGTATTTGTACTGAGATTAGATTACACACAAGTGGACCCTTTTGAGTCATTAGCACTCATCAGGCAACTTCTGAATGCAATTGGTTGCACTCAGGGAAAAGGGGGCTGAATACTTTTGCACGTCGCACTTTTCAGTTTTTTATTTGTAAAAAAAATGTTGATTCATGTATAATTTTCCTTCCACTTCACAATTGTATACCACTTTGTGTTGGTCTTTCACATTAAATTCCAGTGAAATATATTCATGTTTGTGGTTGTAATGTGACAAAATATGGAAAAGTTCAAGGGGTATGAATACTTTTGCAACCCACTGTAACTTACGCGGTACTCACAGGCCGGCCAATAAGGTAAGAAGGACCTTTGTTCCTATATTTAGCTGATAAACAACATATTTAGCTGTGAGTGTTGTATAAGACTGCGTTGGAATGTGAATTAAATTAATACAATTGAAATTGCTAACTGAATTTAAGTATATACATTGAAGTGTTGAAGTTTGTTCTTCCAAGGCTTTGTGGATTTATGTATGGAATATAAGTGTGCTTTGAAAAATTGTTGAATGCTGGGTTTTACTAAAAATTAACAAGGTCATGACCAAGGGATTGTGGGGATTGTGGGGATCCCGCGTTACTGAGACGAATGGGGCAGCTCCTTGTGTGTGTGCAAGCATGTGTGTGTTCAGTCGTGGACTGACCCGTCTCGACGAATTGAGCTGCTCCCAGGGAGTTCAATTCCCATCTGCAGAGCACAATATGGGTATTGGACGCTTGTAAATTCACAGTGTCTAGGTAAATTGGTCAAGGTGATTGGGTTCAATTACCAAAACACCCGTAAATAAAATTAAATTGATCAGTCATGGCGGGTTCAAGTCCCAGAGGGCGGTAAATCAAGATGGATGTGAGTAAAGGAGTTTTTGAGGAGATGCTTATGACCACATGTAAAAGAAATATAGAGGTGGAACTCAGAATACAGCAAAAGCAGCTGCGTTTATGTGACATTGCTTGGCTCATGAACGCACGAGAGGAGTTGAATAGAGGAAGTTGTACGGGAGTGTGTGAGAGAGCTCTTGTGTGATTAAAATGGGAAAGTTGACTGCTGGTGAAGTCAAAAAGGAGGTGTTGGAGAGAGTAAAAGAAACTAATCCTGTGGAGAAACGCTAGAAGGTGATAAATATTTGTTGAGAAAATGTTTAATGAGTGGGGTGGTGCGGGGCTCTACGCCATTAATACTGCCCCGCCATTGAGCAAGGATGGGTGTGAACATTTGTTGTCTGTAATGCAAAAGAGAGTTGATGCTGCAGAAAAGGAGGCAAAAGGTGCGAGTGGGTTGAGAAAATTAGTGGTTAAATTGAGGGCTACAAAGGCAGAGAATAAGTAGATATGGGTAAGATTAATCGTGGAACACAAGAAGGTGATTACAGAGAGCCAGAGCAAGCATGTAGAGTCAACTGGGAAACAGAAAGTGAAGTAGGAATGCATTCCTACTCCTACCCCTTCCCTCTACATACTTCCCCCTACTAGCACCCCTCCCATAGAACCAACTGCTCCTCCTAGTGGTAATGTTGTGCCTGCCTTGTACCCCACCCTGCCCTCAATCGAACAAGAACATGGAATCACAACATGATCTTATGAGTGTAAAATAATGGTGGGTTAACCCGGGGGAGGGGGCATTGAGAGAGGAACTATGAGTGTGTCTTTGTCTGGGGGTTACGTAAAGCTGGCTCAGCTGCAGTACAGCACATTAGGGAGCTGACCCAGCGAATCAATGAACTCACATGTGACGTGGAAAGGGGGGTTAGCATAATGAATGACAAATTGACTGACAAAACACTACACCCTGTATTGACACCACAGGTAAATAATAAAGGTCAAGGAGAGTCCAGGGAACGAATGGGAGTGCATATCACTGGGGTGGACCTAGTGGTAGACTGGGATAAGGAAGCTCACCCCCGTTTTGGTGAGTAATAGAGCAAAGTGACATGAGGGACGTCTGATCCTCAAGATGTATTTCCCGCTGAAGGTCCAAGCAGATGGCAAGGAACATTACGTTCCCTGGCACCATAGGGATGCTCAGAACCTGGCAGATGACCTGCCCTCACTTAGTAAGGGGGCCAGCCCGTGGATAGCTGAGTTCGAGAGATTAACTGCAGGGGATGTCTTAGCCCTGGATGATCTTCGAGCTATGAAAAGGACTAATAATCAGGAAGTATGGGAAAAGGCAGAACAAAATAGTGGCTTGGCGAGTTACCCTGACCACCTGCCGTTTGGACAGGTGAGGCAGATTGTCTGGGACGAGCGGAGAGCACTAAGACCAGCCAAAGTAAATTATCAGGTCTTAAAGGGGGTAAGTAGGAAGAATGATGAGGACCCACAGGCTTATCTAGATAGACTCAAACAACTGTGGAAGAGTTGAACTGGCACTAGGTATGACATCAATACGGTGTCGCGAGCGTTGTTCAGGCAGGGAACGCTGGGCAGCCTGCCCAACAATGTGAAGTACAAATTGGATGGGGTGGTGGGGATTACAAGCTATGAACCACGAAGGGTCAAAAGAAGGAGAGCAGTAAGTAGCTTTAATTTATATAAGGACTCACCCACTTATATAGACTTGATCAGGGTGCCTAGGGGGGTGCCAAATGAGTTCAATCTGGCGGACAAAGAAAAGCCTTAGACATGATTGGTGAAGTGTGTTGTGCCTATATGCCAAATAGCACAGCACCTGATGAGTCAGTAACCAAGGCTCTCAACAGGTTGCGTACATTATCACAAGAAATGCATGAGGCCTCTAGAATAGATAACCCCCTGGAATCATGGACGAATAATATGTTTGGCAAATGGAAGGATTTAATCATGTCACTTTTCATGTCTATTGCTGTGTTTATTGCAATACTGGTAACCTTTGGGTGCTGCTGCATAACATGTCTGAGAGTTCTGTTAATTAGATTGATTGAGACCGCCACTGGGGAACGACCAGAAAAGCCACCAGACTACACCATGACGCTGCGGACGACTAAATCGGACTCTGGAGATGAGAAACCAGATAGAGAAGAAATCAGTTATAATTAATAATGCGCAAAATCACATATTGTTTTCATTTATGAATTTTCTTTCATCCCTCTCTCTTTTTTCCCTTTAAGGCATTAATCCAGTATGGGAGATAACACACTGCAAACACACTTTTTAGTATAGCATTAAAGTACACATAGGGCATCAGAAATTTGTAGGCCATGACTGGAGACCTGGGGAAACGGAGAGAAGGCAACAACACTGCAGGCATGGGGCACCTGAGTGGCGGACGCCCATTGCGGTGACAGAAGCACCAGGACCCTGGTAATGAGTAGAGTATGAAACCGTATATTATTAGAGTTTCAAAATCTGATTGTTTTATTTTATTTAACTTATTAGAGTTTCAAAATCTGATTGTTTTATTTTATTTAACTTATTAGAGTTTCAAAATCTGATTGTTTTATTTTGTATATTCATGTACTGATTATAGTGCTCACACAGAAAACACACTGCCGTAGGAAAATTCTGATGAATAAATGGTAGCAATCGACTCTGACCATCATCATAGCATCTGGGGCAAATTCACAATGGGGCAAATTTGGTGGGCATGTTGAATGGGTGTGCCCAAAGGGGGAATTGAGGGGATAAAATTTAAAAAATTTTACACAAGGTGCTCAATGTTCAAGGGAATGTGTGCATTTGATAATTAGATGGGGCCAAACTAGTCGGCTGCTACTCAAGGCCTAGATGTTCCATGAACAAAGACATCAAGTCTGGTGGATGAAGGTCAAGGGCACCGAGTGGTATTGAGCTCCCCCAGATAAGGGAAGGAGCGGTGTGTTCACCCTCTCACAGAACTCCTTCTGGCGAGTTGTTTTAGAAACGAGGTATAGTTTTTACAATAAATAGAGTTAGCAACTGAACTTCGGGGCTCTGTCTTGGAGAGGCTTGGTGCTGTGCTGAGATCAGTGCGAATCGCGATCTTGGGTTTATCTTGGAAGAACACTGCTTTGACTCGGTTTGTCATAAATAAACTGCTTGATTCGATCAACTCTGAAATCAACTATACTGTGTTTTTTTCGACGACTTCAGAAAAAGTTCATCGTGGAAATTGAGATTTCCTACAAGACATCACATTTGAATGCTGTCTATACTCAACATTAAAGCTGTGCTCCAGAACTTATTTCCTTACACGCAGAGAAAGCTTTTGACAGCATTGAGTAAGACTAAAAAAAAAATCTTTTGGTTTTGGTGACATTTTCATATCTTGGGTAAAATTACATCCATTCATCCATTATCTCCATTATCTTCCGCTTTATCCTAAATATTAGGGTGGGGCTTCCCCATGCCTATCCAGGGGAGAACGTTTCAGGCGCTGGGCAGATATACCCAGGACAGGGCGCCAATCTATCACTGGGCACACACTCACTCACACAGACACGCACACACATACACACTCTATATGGGGCAATCTCAATTGACTTGATCCATGTTTTTGGACTGTGGGGAGAACCCAGAGGAAACCCACATGGACACGGGGAGAACATGGAAACTCCACCCAGATGGGGATTTGAACCGGGAATCCCTAGCGCCGAGAGGCAAACGTGCACCACTAAGCCACCGTGCCGCCCTACATAATAATAGTACAGTTAAATTATTTCCATTTGTCGCATGGAACCATACAGGGCTATCTAAAAAAAATTTTTGTGCTTGTTCCTAAATCTATTCCACCATTCAGTGTATTTTCTGCACAGACTTGGAGTTGTAGCTGTTTCTTTGTGCGGATGTTTTGGTGCTCTATGTAACTGACACCGAGCGTTGTTTTCTATCAAAATTTTCACTTTTACTTTTTTAATCTTTACTTATCTTTTTTAACTTCTTTTTTTCAGGATAAATAGGGGTAGAAACTGGACTTCTGGACTCTGGCTGGGAGAGGTTTGCTGTTGTGCGAAAGTCAGAGTCGACCGCGGTCTTGGGCCTGTTTTGGAAGAACACACTTCTTTAGTTTGGTTTGTCTTAAATAAACTACTTGATTCGAGTATCTACCAAAGTCCTCATCGTGGTTTTTTGACTCCTCCAGAAAAAGGTTCAGCGTGGAAATTGAGATTTCCTAACACTACTTAAGCAACTTAATGAAGCTGTGCACTCTCGAAACATGTTAATAGAGAGAGTTTTAGTTTACTTTTTCATTTCATTTCATTCATCAAAAAAATAGTTATTTCACTTTCACTTTTTTAACTTATTGCACAGCAGCATGGACCCTTTGTTTACACCCAGGATCTGGTGGAATATCTGGTGGTCTCCAGATTTATGGAGCCAGATGCACAGAGGATGCAGAGGAGGCACAAATCAACACACACCTAATGTGAGGGCAAGATACTTATAGAGAAGAAAGAATATAGCGCGTCCCCTTCATTAAAATGGGCAGCGTGAGTTCGCTTTTGAATAAGATGGACGAGCTATAGCAGATAGTCACTTTGTCACACCTGTTCCCTCTGGGTGAGGATATGTCACGTGTTCCTATTGGCAGTTGTCAATCACTTGAATTTTGATCACCTGTTTTGTTTTTCTGTTAATTTCCGGTTCACTTGTTTATAAGCGTTGTTTCCGGGTTGTTTCGTTGCATTGGATCACGCTCACCTGTCGTGTTTTGTACCTTCAGGATTACCTCTGCTTCAGATCAATTTCTCTGTTCTTTATTCTGCCTCAGCGATTGTCCTCATCGCGGGTTACGCAGATTGTTTTGTTTTCGTGCAGCGTTGCGATTGTCTTCATCGCAGTCATGCTGCTCCGTGTTTGTATTTTGTTTGTTCTTTTGGAGAACTATTTGTACGCTTTATTTAATAAACAGTATCAGCATTGATCTGTGGTTTGCGCCGTCCTTTACTGCGTTGCTGACACACTTGAGTACCGGGAATGTAGTTTAATGTGCTTGATGGAGACATTGCTACACCTATAGATAACATTTTGTCACGGTAGTCTACCTCGGGCTGAAGCGGTTGCGCATAGGAAGCACAGACCGCCGCGTTTACACGCGCTGAAGGGAGCCAGGCACGCAGGTAGCAGATAACGGGTTTATTAAAGGTGCAGTGCACCAAAAAACATGAGGTACAAAAGAGACTAAGTGACATCAAACACAATGACCAGCACCGAAGACAAGAAACAATGGACATAAATACGAAAAGACACCCGACCACGTGCACAAGACAAACCAATTACAAAAAGGAGTTAATTAACTAAACTAATGAGCACAGAACGTTAATTAACTCAAACGAACGGGACGAAACACAAAACAGGTGACAGGTGCCCTAGGCACCTGTTACATTACCCCCGCCCCTGCGGTCGCGCAACGGGGGGACGCGACGAAGGGGAGAAAAAAAAAAAAAATCCGTGGCGAGACGGATTCCCCCTGGCGGCGGGGCTTGCAGCGTGCGGCCCCTGCTGCTCGGGGCGTGCGGCGTGCGGCCCCTGGACCTCGGGCTGGGCGGCGTGCGGCCCCTGGACCTCGGGCTGGGCGGCGTGCGGACCCTGCTGCTCGGGCTGGGCGGCGTGCAGACCCTGCTGCTTGGGCTGGGCGGCGTGCGGCCCCTGCTGCTTGGGCTGGGCGGCGTGCGGCCCCTGCTGGGCGGCGTGGCGCCCCCTGGGCTTCGGGATGGGCGGCGTGACGCCCCTGGGCTTCGGGAAGGGCGGCGTGACGCCCCTGGGCTTCGGGATGGGCGGCGTGACGCCCCTGGACTTCGGGATGGGCGGCGTGATGCCCCTGGGCTTCGGGATGGGTGGCGTGACGCCCCTGGGCTTCGGGATGGGCGGCGTGACGCCCCTGGGCTTCGGGATGGGCGGCGTGACGCCCCTGGGCGTGCCGAACGCCCTCTGGCTGCAAAGTCAGGTGGACGCCCACGGCGGATCAGTAGTGGGCCACGCCCTCTGGCTGCGTGGTCCGGTGGACGCCCACGTCGGGCGCAAAGTTGGCCACGTACTCTGGCTGCGTGGCGGGGCGGACGCGCCCGGGCGGGATGGGCGGCGTGACGCCCCTGGGCTTCGGGATGGGCGGCGTGACGCCCCTGGGCTTCGGGATGGGCGGCGTGACGCCCCTGGACTTCGGGATGGGCGGCGTGACGCCCCTGGACTTCGGGATGGGCGCGCGCTGGTAGGACCTCGGCGGGCACGCATGCTGGCTGGACCTCGGCGGGTTCGCACGCTGGCAGGACCTCGGCGGGCACACACGCTGGCAGGACCTCGGTGGGCACGCACGCTGGGTGGACCTCGGCGGGCACGCACGCTGGGCGGACCTCGGCGGGCACGCACGCTGGGCGGACCTCGGCGGGCACGCACGCTGGCAGGACCTCGGCGGGCACGCACGCTGGCAGGACCTTGGCGGACACGCACGCTGGGCGGACCTCGGGCTCGCCATCCTGCACACAGAACATATACACCCCCACTGCAATGCCCAAACACATAGACATCTCAGACATGGGGAAGACGGACTGGACACACGAGACAGGGGGACACGGATCCACATCTACCCCCCCGAGTGTTGGCTCTGGTACCACCCCCTCGCAGCGAGATCCAGACACAGCGCGGTCCGGCGCGGGCGCGTCACGTGACTGCCCCGCAGCACACTTGCCGCGCACACGCTGCGTCTTGGCACCGCGCCGGCACGCTCTGCATCTGGATTTCGCCATTTTCTCAATCAGATCAATATACTGTAGGAAACACAGGAACTGACATAACTTTATGGCGACGAAAAAGACTGAAGGCTGACAAGGTCCTCCCCCCTCTGGGAAGACCTGACCACAACTTGGTACACCTCAGTCACTGGTATGTTAAGAGTCAACCACTGACAATGCAGAAAGTGAGGAGATGGCCAGAGGAGACTTATGAGGTACTGCACGACTCTTTTGAGACCACAGACTGGCCGGCACTCTTGGAGTTGCACGAAGAAGACATTAACAAGCTCAATGAGTGCTATGTGGTCTTCACTGTCCTAACCATTCATTCATTCATTCATTATCTCCCGCTTTATCCTCTATTAGGGTCGCGGTGGGGTTCACCATGCCCATCCAGGGGAGAACGTCTCGGGCACTGGGCAGATAGACCCAGGACAGGGCGCCAATCTATCGCTGGGCACTGTCCCAACTAGAACTGTTAAATGTTACCCAAAAACAAACCTTGAATAACAAAAGACATCTCAATAACAAGAAGATGGCCTTCAGGGCTGGAGACAAAGAGGAGGTGAGAACGATCTGGGGAAAACTGCAAGCATCAGTCATAGAAGCCAAGGACAAATATCCTTGGACAAAGCCCTCCATTACTGTTTGTCCCCTACAGTCCTCTCCACTCACCCTCCCTTCAAACCTTGATTGCTTGCCCCCTCCTGATCTTCTGGATGTGAAGTTGACAACGATGCAGGTAGACACCCCCTGAGAAGGAAGAAGCCACTGGTGACTTATTCTACCCAAATGCACCACAGAGTGCCACAGGAGATCATTTCGCCCTCATTTACTTTTTTATATTATTATTTTACTTATTTATTTTTATTTATTATTTTATATATAGTTTTGATATTTGTCTTTGTCATGCTTTGTATATGTGTGTACATGTGGGTATTTTGGGATTGTCTGTCTCTTGGGTATTGGGGATTTGGGTTGAGAAAATTATAAACAAAAAAAAATACATTCTTTTTATATGCTGTTTATTATTGCAATGGGATATAGACTCTAAATTATTGCAATTAGCTTCCAGGCTTTTAGACAGCATCTTGACATTAGCTTGAAATGCTAACCTATCATTGGAGCACGAAGAAAATTTTCCTAAAAAAAATTTTAGGCTGGTAAAGTCTCAGATTAAGTAAGTTTTCATGTCCTCATTGTCTGGCTCCAGCAGAATACCCCATTCAGCAGGCTCAAAACAGTTCCTGAGAGCTTCTTCAGCACCAGGGGCCATTTCCTAAAGGCCATTTCCTCTTAAGATCAGGAATGTTTGCAGTTAGCCATGTTGTCATAAAGCATAAAAGACTACACATACACTGATTATGACCTATAGTCACCAGTTCGTCCATCAATGCCCCAAAACTCGACCCTGCCTCGGCATTAACACAGTCCTTGGCCTACCTCCTTTGAAGGCCAGCCACAGCCAGTCTCACAACTGCCTCGCAGGCGTCTGCCCACTGATCAAACTAGGTGGCCCTTACCTTGGCATGCTGGCTCAGTCTTTCATACGGTACACCATAGGCTGTTGTTCATCACCTTGCTCCCTGGACAAAACCACCCCCAGTCTGTCAATACTTTGTCACTGTTTTCAACAAACGATGAAATGTCTGCATAACGCTCCAATACATCACACAATGGCTGTTGATGGTCCTCGGCCAGGTTAGCGTCTAATAATAATAATAATTGGGTCATTTAGCAGACGCTTTTATCCAAAGCGACTTAAAAGGTGAGCACAGGGTTAATCACAACATCCCTGGAGCAATGAGGGTTAAGGGTCTTGCTCAAGGACCCACACTGGTAACTTCAGTGGACCTGGGATTTGAACCCCCAACCTTCAGATTGACAGCCCAACACCCTAACCACTGAGCTAACCCGCCCTCCACTCATGCACAAAACTCGCAATGGCTTTGTGTCTTCCATCGCATCTGACCCCATCTGGCCTCACCAAAATCTTAAAAAAATCTTTTTGCTCTAAAAAAATATTTAAAATAACATTTTATAAAGGCGGCACGGTGGCTTAGTGGTTAGCACGTTCGCCTCTCAGCGCTAGGGATTCCCGGTTCGAATCCCCATCTGGGTGGAGTTTCCATGTTCTCCCCGTGTCTGCGTGGGTTTCCTCCGGGTTCTCCGGTTTCCTCCCACAGTCCAAAAACATGGATCAAGCCAATTGAATTCTCAAAAAAAATTGCCCCATATAGAGTGTGTATGTGTGAGTGAGTGTGTGCCCAGCGATAGATTGGCGCCCTGTCCTGGGTCTATCTGCCCAGCGCCCGAGACGTTCTCCCCTGGATGGGCATGGGGAACCCCACCGCGACCCTAATAGAGGATAAAGCGGGAGATAATGAATGAATGAATGAACATTTTATAAATGATGACTGAACGGTGTACTTAGAATCTTTTTTTTTTTTTTTTTGTCAAAATCCATGGTCAGTTCATTGATCTGAGTAAATCCACCATTATCAACGGAATTACAGCAGCAGCCGTACAGATTTTAATGAAATATTTTGTTCTCAATTCAGTCATGATGTTATAAAACTAATTCACAAAAATAATGTATTTCATTTGTGAGCAAGTGCAGCTGCGAATAAATGACGAATATGGAATATCAAAATTTACCAACTTACAAATGTGTAAACAAACAAGTAGTTCCTTATATTACTCACTCTCTCGTAATGGCATACACACTCATCACTTATCTTGTTTTCTCTGTCCAAACCACATTTGCATCCATCCATACACACACGTACCCGAAATGCGAGGAGCCCCGCAAGAAAAAACGCGTTGAGGCAGATGCGGAGTATCTCTCAAAGCCTCGTGAGGCGCAGTGTGAGGCGCAGTGCGAGGAGCAGCGCGAGGGGCAACGCGAGGGGCAACGCGAGAAGAATCGCGTTGAGACGCGTGCGGAGCGTCGCCCTGAATATCGCGCGGCACGGGGTGAATCGCGAGCGGAATCGCGAGGGGCAACCAAGGGAGAACTGCGAGAGGCAACGCGAGGAAAAACGCGTTGGAATGCGTGCGGAGTGTCACCCCGAGAGAGGGAGAACAATCTCCCCATACTCTGGGACCCGATCAATGCTCTTCCTCGCTCCAACCTCCGGGGAGCGAGTACTGCAGCGAGATCTAAACGGCGTGGCCGGCGCCAAGCTAAAAAAGCCAATCGCCACAGACGGGGCAACTACTGGCATGGCTAGCGCCGGGTTAATACGCTTTGCTGCTGGGACTCGGCTAAAGGCAGTGCTAATGCCGAGCTAAGGAAGCCGGTGCTGCAGCTGGAGGAAGCGGCTAATGGCGTGACTAACGCCGATTTAAATAGCCAAATGCTGCAGCAGAAACCGCAGCTAACGGCGTGGCTAACGCCAAACTAAATAGCCAGATGCAGCGACGAAATCTGTGCTAGTGGCGTGGCTAACGCCGATCTAAGTAGCCCAATGCTGCAACTGAAAACGCGGCTAATGGCGTGGCTAACGCCGATTTAACTAGCCCAATGCTGCAGCTGAAAAACAACCACGCAATAGCGAGCTAGCGCCGAAGCTAACGCAGCCAACAGCCGGAAGAAGTGGTCAATGGCGGTTAGCGCCGACGCTAATGCTGCTACTGATTCAAACCACCAAAAAAAAAACAAACCCAGGGCGAAAGCCGGGGAACGCGGTCGCGCAGAAATATAATAAAGTGAGCGTTTACCCGGAGGAGGAATCCTGGACTTGGCCAGCGTTGTTGGAGGTCAGCATTCTGTCAGCGATCGGGGCATGCTGACCGGAAAATGGCGGTGCAGCGCGGTGCAGTGTAGAATTATAGAGCCAGGCGACCAGGTAAGCAAACACAAAAGCTCTTTAATGGCTTAAACTGCGGGAACGCCGCTAGAAGTAGCCGAAAGCAAATAACTACAAAATGGAACGATGCAGCGGGAACGCCGCTGAGGACACAGTGAAACGTGCCACGCACCGAATTACCCAGAACAAACGCAACAGCGGAAAAGCCGCTGAAGGCAGGGCAATAAGCCCAGAGCGAAAGCCCAGAGCGAAACATAGACAAATACAATAAATAGCCAAATACAATCACCCACACGAAACACCCGATGTGACCCTATGAGCCAAAGCTTAATCTAATGCTTACCTACTGCTGTTCAGCCGGGATGCCTCAAATGCAGTCAGTAGGTCGCACGTGATCAGGTAGGACCCAATCCCTGCTCAAGGGTGTGGGTCCTACCTACGGAAGCCCTATACGGCCAAAACCCAACATCTTGTCAGATAGACAAAAATTGGCCTGTGTCATTAACTTGACGTGTTTGGAGGAAGAGAAATGCCGACTATGACCCAAAGAAGTCCCCACTGTCAAACATGGAGGTGGAAACATTATAATTCGGGGGTGTTTCTCTGCTAAGGGCACAGGACTTCCCTCCACCAGAACATTAAACATTAAAACGAGTAGTAGCTGGGTCTTCCAGCACAACAATGATCCAAAACAAACAGCCAAGTCAACAAAGGCATGGCTCAAAAGGAAGCACATTAAGGTCAAGGAGTGGCCTAGCTAGCTAGAAGGATTAAACATTTCTTTCTCTCTGAAAATGCAAATAAATGTATATAATTTATACAATTTTCTGAATTTTCTTTTTGATATTCCATCTTTCACTGTTAAAATAAGCCTACCCTTAAAATTATAGACTGTTCATATCTTTGTCAGTGGTCAAACTTACAAAATAAGCAAGGGATCAAATAATTATTTCCTTCACTGTTCATAAACATGGTATTACACACCTACTTAAGTAATCTAAGATTCTTGCCGTGCGGTCCTTAAGAAGTGAGCCAGGCGACCAGGTAAGCAAACACAGGAATTTTATTTGCTTTAACAGCGGGAACGCCGCAAACGGGAGCAAACCACGAACAAAGTACCCAAAACAGCGGGAACGCCGTTGACAGCACGACGAGACGTGCCGGGAGAAAAACACATAAACTAAATAATGAACCGAACCGAACACCCGACGTGGCACATGAGCGTACAAACACTCACAAATGCTGGCCTGCTGACAACCGCGCATGCGTCCCTGAAATCCCGTCAGCAGGCCACATGTGATTCAGTAGGAGCCAATCCCCGCTCAAGGGGATGGGCCCTACCTACGGGAGCCCAGACCGACCAAAACCCAACACACGGTAGACAGTGGGGAGTTGCCCAGCCCTCCCAACTTGACATATCGCCCCCCCAAAAAAAAAACGGGGGGGCAAAGGAACCCGGGGAAATGAAAAAAAAAGAAAACAAAAAAAAACAAAAGGAGAGACGAACACAAAAAGGGCAGCGCGGAGACCCCTAGAAGGTGCGAGGGCGACGCGACTAAACGTGCGGCGGCACCGTGCCCCTGTGTGAGGGTGTGACCTCTTGTGGCTGCGAGGGGCACGTGACCCCTTGAGGAGACGGGGGTGTCGTGACCCTCGAAGGGTGTGAGAGCCATGTGACCCCATGAAGCAGCGGAGAAAACATGACCCCTTGTGCGAGGGGAATGAGACCCCTTGTGAGGGTGGCGACGCCGCGACCCCCCGAGCGTGCGAGGGTGACGAGAGCCCTTTAGGATGCGGGGGCGCCATGACCTCTTGTGAGCCCGAGGCAATCGTGACCCTTGGGGAGCCCCGCGGCGCCGTGACCCCTTCTGAGTGCGAGCGGTGCGTGACCCTTTGAGTGCGGACTCTGGTGCAGAAGAGCCCAGCGCGGGCTCAGGGGCCTGAGAAGCAAAGGCGGGTTTGGAGACCGGAGAGAGATCCGCGGGTCTAGGGACCGAAGGGACAACCACGGCCGCAAGGGAGACTGGAGTACACGCGACCGCAGAAGTGGACCGAGTGAACTCCGAGATGACCCGAGTGAACGAAAATGTGACCCGAGTGGACACAGAAATGACCCGAGTGGACGCACATGTGACCCGAGGGGATGCGGAAATGACCCGAGTGGACGCAAAGGTGACCCGAGTGGAAGCAGAAATGAATCGAGTGGACGCACATGTGACCCGAGTGGACGCAGAAATGACCCAAATGAACGCAAATGTGACCCGAGTGGACGCAAAGGTGACCCAGTCTTGGCCCATGAGCAGGGTAGCTGGTACAGAGTCCCGTGAGAGCAACTCAGCCCTCAAATCCTTCAGTCCAGCAGACACTTTGTCCGGAGCGGGTGGCACTTTGTCCTGAGTGGAGGGTAAATCATCCACATTAAAGGCACATAGTCCAGCACGGAGGTATTACAGTCCGAAGCAGGGGTTAATTGATCCTGTGCGGGGCCCACAGAAGTCCACTGCCTCCCCACCAGACCACTGGACTGCACTCTGGGGGATGCGCTGAGCACCACTCCTTGACTCCCAGTCTCCCTCCTCTCCGCCCCATGGACACAAAGGGAGAGAACCAGTACCACAGCCACACCTGGTCTAACGAGGCGGAGACCGAGCACCGAACGCACCCTACACTGACCACGGACGGCATATAACTGGACGCGACCGACGCAGACCTGCCACCTTTACCCGGTTCGATGCCCCGGACCCTGCAAGACGTGCAGGAGACGGGGTGCTGAGCGTGGAGACAGGTGCCTCGCGCTCAGCGTGGAGCGGTAGGGTGACCACGCGGCGCGGGTTGCTCGCGGCACGCGGCGCGGGTTGCTCGCGGCGTGCGGCGGATTGCCGAAAGAGGCAGGCGAAATGCTCGTGACGTGCGGCGAATCCCAAGATGGACTACCGTCGGAGCGGGACGATCCGCGGAGTGAACCACCAACAACCAGCGGCGGAGCGGGGAAACGCTTGCGGCAAGCAAGGTCTCGCTGACGGCGAGCGGAGAGGCCCTAGCGGCACGGTGCGGCAGAGTGGCTCGCAGCCCGCGTTCAGTGGCTTGCTGACAGCCCGCGGAAGCATGCGATCGGGGCACAGTGGGACGGAAAACACCGTCCCGATGCGCAAACTGCGCCGCGGCTCATGCCGAGGCTCACTGCCAAAACAGGGCAACCTGCAGGGAGAGACGCGCGGAGCATCGCGTAGGGCATCGCGAGGAGCATCGCGTAGGGCAGCATCGCGAGGAGCATCGCGTAGGGCATCGCGAGGAGCAACGCGGCGATCCCTAGCGGCGAGAAAGAACTCACGAAGCGCGTGGAGCCTGGAGGCACGCACAGAGGATCGTGCGCAGGCTCGCGCGGCGGATCCCAGGCGGAGAGGAAGAACTCACGGAACGGGTCCTCCGTGGAGCCGGGAGGCTCACACGGGGGAGCACGCTGCGGATCCCTGGTGGCGAGAAAGAACTCGCGAAGCGCGATCCGTGGAGCAGGGGGGCTCGCACGGAGGATCGCGCTCAGGCTCGCGCGACTGATCGTGAGGGGCGTCCATGAAGCCGGGAGCCGTGGAGCCGGGAGGCTCGCACGGGGGAACGCGCGGCAGATCCCTGGCGGTGAAAAAGAACTCGCGGCTCGCGCGGCTGATCCCAAGCGCCGAGGAAGAACTCGCAGAACGGGTCATCCGTGGAGCTGGGAGGCTCGCACGGGGGAGCGCGCAGCGGATCCCTGACCTGTCCGCCGGGAGGTTGTCTCTTCACCGCGTCCAGGTGCTCGCCGACGGAGCGGGCATCTGAGCGGGCAAACCGGGCTAAGAGCACCGACTCGAAGCGGCTTACTGAGGTGAGGCAGACGTCCCCGGTGGCCACTAGGCCCTCGGGCCACCTCAGCGCAGGTCCCAGGAGTCGGGAAAGGTAGAAAAGCACCTGCTCTCGTTCCGAAAGCTCCCGACTGGTCACCTGTTCGAACACCCTGCGACAGCTGATAAAATAAGGCAGTTGCTTTAACGCCACTCCGTCGCAGGGTGCCGGGAGCTTAATCGAGGCCGAGAGAGGGAGCACAATCTCCCCATACTCCGGGACCCAGTCTATTCCCCTCATCGCTCCCACCTCCGGGGAGCGAGCACTGCAGCTAAGATTAAACGGTGGGGCTAGCGCCAAGCTAAGGAAGCCGAGTGCTCCAGGAGGGGAAATAACTATTGGCGGGGCTAGAGCCGGGTTAAATTAGCCGGGATGTTGCAGCCGGGGACTCGACTAATGGCGGAACTAACGCCGAGATAAGATAGCCGTTGCTGCAGCCCAAAACCGCGGCTAATGGCGGGGCTAGTGCCGAGTTAAAATAGCCGATACTGCAGCCGAGAAACGTGGCTATTGGCGGGGCTAACACCGGAATAAGGTAGCTGGTGCTGCAGCCGAACAAACGCCGCTAATAGCGGGCTAGCGCCGAAGCTAACACATGCTAGCAACCGGAGGATACCACCGGCTAGCACCGAAGCTAACGCTAGCACCAAAGCTAACGCTGCTACTGCTTACAAAAAGCCGGGACAACCCGAAAACCGGGGAACGCGGCCGTGGAGGAATATAATAAACCAGCGCGCTTACCCGGATGAGGACTCCTGGACTTCGCAGGGGTTATTGGAGGCCAGCATTAATGTCACGATCGGGCTGCGCTGTTCGGACGAAGGCGGTGCAGCGCGGTGCGGTGTGGTCCTTAAGAAGCGAGCCAGGCGACCAGGTAAGCAAACACAAAGGAATTTTATTTGGTGTAACAGCGGGAACGCCACTGAAGGCACGGCGAGACATGCCGGGAGCAAACCATGAACAAACTACCCAAAACAGTGGGAACGCCGCTGACGGCACGACGAGACGTGCCGGGAGAAAAACACATAAATAATGAACCGAACCGAACACCCGACGTGGCACATGAGCGTACAAACACTCGCAAATGCTGGCCTGCTGACAACCGCGCATGCGTCCCCAAAATCCCATCAGCAGGCCACATGTGATTCAGTAGGAGCCAATCCCCGCTGGGCCCTACCTACGGGAGCCCAGACCGACCAAAACCCGACACACGGGAGACAGGGGGGAGTGGCCCAGCCCTCCCAACCTGACACGTAGTTCTTACAACTAGGTTGGAGCTTCTTTATAAATTGTGTATACTCAAAATAGAGATTTTTCTCTTTTAGTAAAATTGAAGTTTATTAATTTTTCTGAAATGCTGTACTCTATATTGACCCTTATCAAAGCACTCCTGGAGACAGAAGCTGTGCAGACTGACACGAGTACTATTTTACTATTTCTCATTTGTTTTATACATCCAGATCAGCTTCAAAATAAATGATTTAAAAAATAAAAAGTATATATATATATATATATATATATATATATATATATATATATATATATATATATATATACACACACACACACAAGTCATGTTTGATATGTTTTTACCCAACCCCTCTTTCATGACCATCCCCCAAACTAGTTTGGAGGAGTATGAATGTCTGAACTTAGTAGACATGTAAATATTAAAGGTAACAGCAAACAAGACATATCCATTGTTCAAGCCAGCATGTCTGAGGATGAGAAACACCCATAGACATCCTACCCATAGAATGAACCTATTTCCACTCATTTTTCACATTATATTTGCTAAACAAGTTAGCAACTCTTATGGACAATGAATCCCACCCTATGTTTGAGACTCTAGCAGCACTATGCAGCACCTTCAGTGACAGACTACGTCATCCGAAGTGTGTCAGCGACACCCAGTGTTCCCGAAGGTGATGAGCTCAGCAAGGTACAGATCCAGGACCCGTCGTCCGCACTCACACATTCACACAAGTACCCACTCGTACGTGCTCATTCACCCCAATTGCACACGCCAATTGTACACACCAATCTCACACTCATGTAGGGCTGTATTCAACTAAGGATTTTCATAGTCGAATCTGATTCGTCAGATTTTCCCTATAGTCGACTGATAGTCGAATCAGTTAAAATTTCACCACAAGATGGTGCTATAAGCGTGTTTTTTAAAAAAGATTTTTTTTTAATATTTTACTTGTTTTTCTAGAGCACCGTAAATGGGTTAAAGTACACACATCATTAAAAAAAATATATTAACAGAAATTAGGATGTGTAACAATCACCTGCGGCACTTGTCCCTCGTTTGGTTTCTGATTATCTCACTTGGGTGATTGGTTGGGTTAGTGCACGTCTTTAATTTGTGGTTACCTTACCCGATGTTGCTTTGTTCGTTTACCCCCTTTCTGTTGGTGCTTCGGCACCACTTTTTTTTAATAAATTCTAGTTTTGGTTTTTATCCCGGTGTTCCAGTTTTTCTCCATCAGCATTTCTGCCACGGTGTGTTGCTGCGTATTTGTTCCGCGCAGGTCGCACTCGTGGGAGCGTCTCCCTTTGTTTAGACCGGCTGACGCTGTGGGTTACGTGTAGCCGGATCCCGGGAGACGCTCATTATGCGCGAGCGGCGTTCGCGATTTCCCCGCGGAGCCGCTCATCTCCGGGGAAAGACGGACATTTGTGACAGGATGACTTTATTTGACAAAAGGCTATATATATAACAAAAACAAAGACATTTCATGTAAAAACTGATGCTTAGCAGCAGCCATGGGCACCCCCATGTGGTCAAAATGGTACATTCGACTATGAGGTTCATAGTCCACTACGGTTCTCCGAATCGAATCGTCGAATCAGCGAATATTGCAGCTCACCCCTACACTCATGCACACACATTTCAATTCAATTAAATTTTATTTATAAAGCACATTTAAAACCGCAGCGGACCAAAGTGCTGTACAGCAAAATAACAAATAATAAATGAGGACAGCAGAATAAAATACACATTAAACATTTTAAAATGAATAAATAGAAAATGGTAGTCATCTTGTCTTCATTAAGTTGTAGGAAGTTATTATTTAACCACTGCCTTACTTCCTACATATCATACAATCAGATAGCCTCTGCTAAGAGTGTTTATCTCCACTAATGGGAAGGTATAACTGGGTATCATCTGCGTAGCAATGGTACAAAACTCCAAATTTCTGAAAAATTTTACCTAGGGGGGTCAGATATAATGAAAAAAGAATAGGACCCAGGATCGAGCCTTGTGGTACACCATAGGTGACAGAAGCATGTTTTGAGGTCCATTTACCCAATTGGACAACAAATGAGCGGTCTTTCAGATAGGAGGAAAACCATTCTAGAGCTCTCCCCTGTATCCCAGCAAGAATGTTAAGACGCTTTAAAAGAATATGGTGATCAACTGTGTCAAATGCTGCAGTAAGGTCCAGCATTACTAAAATGACACAATGGCCAGAATCAAGGGAGAGTAAAATATCATTTGTCAGTTTAAGTAGAGCTGACTCCGTACTGTGATAGGCTCTGAAACCCGACTGGAACTTGTCCAAGATATTATTTTCAGCTAAATGTGATGACAGTTGGAGGTAAACTACCTTTTCTAGAACCTTAGATAAAAAATGTAATTTAGAGATTGGTCTATAATTATGAAGGGAGGTGGGATCCAGGTTAGATTTTTTTAATTAGAGGGTGAACCACAGCTTGTTTAAAACACAGAGGGACATGCCTATTTATAAGACTACAGTTGATGATGGAGAGGACACTAGGGCCAACAACGTCCCAAACACTCTTAAGAAGACGTGATGGGATTATATCCCATCACATTATATAATGTAGAATTTGTAGGCTTCATATGAATGACAATATCAGTTAGAAATGACAAAGACACAGAGTCAAACTGGGTCAGACAAGCAGAACAGGTTGTGGGCTCAGCAGACTCATAACCTAATGTGGAGATGGCTGATCTAATAGACTCACTTTTATTAACGAAGAAGCATAAGAAATTTTCACATAAAACAGGAGACACTTCAAAGTACTGATTCTCAACTGGACATAAAATTGTATTGATTGTATTAAAAAGGACTTTAGGATTATGAGAGTGGCTAGAGATCAAATCTGAAAAGTATTTGGCTCTAGCCATTTTCACAGAAGACTGAAACTTAACCAATGAGTCTCTGAATATTTCATAAGAGATCTGGAGTTTATCTTTCTTCCATTTGTGCTCTGCTTTTCTGCACTCCTGCCTAAGAGAGCGTGTATCAGAATTAAGCCAAGGTTGGGTTTTAGCATTAGATCTTTTAACTCTAAATGTCGCAATAGGGTCCAAGATATCTGAGCAAGTGGAATTAAATAGGTTTATTAAGTCTTCCAGATTTGTACCAGGCAAAGCTGGAACTTTATTACCACAAAAAGGTGAAGCAAGATAAGCATCTGAGAACAAATGAACACTAGACGAATTTATAGTACGGGCATAATAACTATTTCAATGTTGCTTAGCTGGTGGAGCTAATAATACTGACTCAAACAGAACAGGTCTATGATCTGAGAGACAAATATCCTGAATTTCCACATTGCAAACTGAAAATCCAGAGGACAACACCAGATCAAGAATATGACCCTGTTGATGAGTGGGATTTCTGACTGACTGAAGAAGGTTTTAAGAGTCTATCAGATTTTGAAATTCTGTGATCAACGGCTTTGAAGGGCAGCAGAGATGAATATTAAAATCACCGCGAATCAAAAGAGAGTCAGTACTAGGAAAGATCATCGATAAAATTTCTGAAAACTCGTTTAAAAAATTACTGTTATATTTAGGAGGTCGGTACACAAGAGCACAGAGCAGTGGAGTAGGCAAAATCAGTTTAAACAACTGTACCTCAAAACTTGTAAACTTTTCTAGGCTAATTAACTGACAGTTAAAATTACTTTTGAAAAAACACGCCAGACCTCCACCCCTTCGACCTTCCCGAGGAGTGTTAAAAAATGAAAAATCCAAAGGGGTCAGTTCAGAAAGGGGGGCTGAGTCCCCAGGCGTGAGCCAAGTTTTAGTTACAAACAGGAAATCCAGTTCACGTGACTTTATAAAATCATTTAGAATAAAAGATCGGGCGTTAAAGTCAAATCAAGTCAAGTCAAGTAATTCATTTATATAGCGCTTTTTACAACAGTGCATTGTCACAAAGCAGCTTTACAGAATGAAAAGCCTTTAAACCTTTAAAGAGCAAGCCGAAGCGACAGTGGCAAGAAAAAACTCCCTTTTATGATGTTATTTAAGGAAGAAACTTTGGGAGGACCAAGACTCAGTGGGGGACTCATCCTCCTAGAGCGGCCAGGCAGCAACAACAGTGTAGGACAGCCATGTACAGATATTAAACAAATGGAAAAACTAACAACTGGAAAACTATATGTGAGTCCATTAGGGGGCGTCCTGCAGGACTGCCTTGTCAGGTTCCATACAGTACTCGTCAGCAGAGCCATGGATGAATCTATATTCTTTATTTGCAGGAATGCAAAGTTTGGTACTGGCTTCTGCTGTTTTGTTTCTACTACTTGTTTTGTTTCTACTACTTGTTTTGTTTCCACCATTTATTTGTTTGGTTTATGTTATTTCTTTTTGTCCTGTGCTTAAAGCTTTGTTTATTTAAGCTTATTTTTTATTGTTTGTTTGGCTCTAAGCTGCCGCTGAGTGTGCTACCCTACCTCCGGCTTGGGGCTTTTCTTTTTTTGGTTTTGCTGTGTGCCCTGCCTCTTTGTAAGACTTGCACGTTGAGCGCCTTATTTATTGTTGCATTGTGGTATTTTTATTTTATTTATTTTTTTGTCTTTTGCTAATTTGCAGAGTTTAAGTTCTTTTCTTGTTTTGTCTTTTCCTTTTTGTGGTACTAGGCTGGAGGACTGGTTGGTGAAGGTTGGTTGTGACATTGCACCTCCTTTTTGTGTTTTTGTATTTTTTGGGTAATTATAATTTGGTGTGATTTTAATTTTTCTTTATCACTTAGCTTGCCCCTTCACCACATGGACTCTGGCCTATATGTTAGCAAGCTTTTCTTTTTCTTTATTGTGATTTTCTTTATTTGTATTTTAAGTCAAGTACTGATTGTGTTTCTCTGTTTTTAAATTTGTTAATAAACTAAATCTATTTTGGTATATACGTCTACTGTGTATGGGTAAAACGAACCTGTGGCCTTTATTTTGGTGCTTTGTGTTCCCTGGGCACATACTTCCAGGGTGGCATAGTCGAATTAGCTTCTTAAACCTCATATAGTAATTACACCGCGTCGCCACATTTTGGCATCGCTGATAGAGTAAATATCTAAAACGCCACACAAAGTTGAGGAGCTTTGTGGGAGAATGCTCTTCCACCAGCAGTAATTTTATTTATTCTAGGAGCTAAGAGTAAACCAGCACCTTGAGATCGGAGCTCACGTGTTGGCTTGTATGATTGAATCAACTCACTCAGATACTGTGGAGCCTGATTATGTAGAATTTTATGTTATTAATAAAATTTTGTACTCGATACGAAACTTAACTGGTAGCCAGTGCAAGTTTGATAACACAGGAGTTATATGATCAAACTTTTTGGTTTTAGTTAAAACTCTAGCTGCAGCATTCTGCACAAGTTGTAATTTATGTAATGGTTTATTAGAACATCCTGTCAGAAGTGAATTACAATAATCTAACCTTGAGGTAATAAAAGCATGAATTAGTTTTTCTGCATCTTGGAGGGAGAGGATATTTCGTAGCTTCGAAATGTTACGAAGGTGAAAAAATGCAATTCTAGTGATATTGCTAATGTGCTTTGTAAAGGAGAGATCTGAATCAATAATGACACCGAGATTATTTACAGATGAACTGGGTCTAATTAAAGAGTTATCAAGGTTTAACATAGTGTTAGAAGCTTTGTTAGTTTTGTCCTTGGGTCCAACTATCAGAAACTCTGTATTATTTAGCAGTAGGAAGTTTTTTGACATCCATATTTTAATATCTTGGATGCAGTCCTCGAGCTTACTGACTGAACGACCATCATTAGGGTTAGCTGAAACATATAACTGTGTATCATCTGCGTATGAGTGGAAACTGATTCCATGTTTACGAAAAATTGATTCCAATGGAAGAATATATAATGCAAATAGGAGTGGACCCAGAACTGACCCTTGTGGGACACCGTATTTAACTTTAGCGAGATCAGAATATTGGTTGTTAACACAGGTGAATTGATATCGATCTGTCAGGTAGGATTTAAACCACTGGAGTGCAGATCCTGTTACACCCACAATGTTTTCTAATCTATCAACTAAGATGTTATGGTCTATAGTGTCAAAGGCTGCACTAAGATCTAATAATACAAGAAAAGAAATTTGGTTATTATCAGAGGACATTAATAAGTCATTAACGACTTTAATTAAGGCTGTCTCAGTGCTATGGTGAGACCTAAAACCTGACTGAAAAACTTCATGGACGTTATTAGCTAGAAGATGGCCATTCAGCTCGTTGAACACTATTTTTTCTAGGATTTTAGAGACAAATGGAAGGTTTGATATTGGTCTACAGTTGGACAGTATTAGAGGATCTAAATTAGGTTTTTTAAGTAATGGTTTAATGACTGCACACTTCAGATTTTTGGGGACATAGCCTATTTTAAGTGATCAATTTATAATGTTTATAAAAGGCTCTGTAATATTTGGTAGGAGGTCTTTAAGCAGGTTTGTAGGTATTGGGTCTAACATACAGGATGTTGTCTTTGATTGTGTAATTAATGAGACAAGCTCTTTTTTAGATATGGGGTTAAGGGTATTTAACTCTTGTACTATATTATTTTCTCTACCACTAGATTTTTCAGAAATCATTGAGGGTTGATTATTGATTATGCTACACGATGCACAAGTCTTATGTTTTCAATTTTGTCACTAAAGAAATTCATGAAATCATTGCTGCTGAACTGTGAGTGAATCTGTGAATCTGATTCAGTAGCACTTCGAGTTAATTTGGCAATGGTACTAAAAAGGAATCTTTGGTTGTTTTTGTTGTTCTCTATTAATTCAGAATAATATTTAGTCTTCGCTGCATTGAGTGCATGTTTGTACTCAGTCATACTGTCCTTCCATGCAACCCTAAATACCTCTAATTTAGTTTGTCTCCATTTACGCTCCATGGTTCTAGTGGCTTGTTTTAGGGCGCGTGTTTGATCATTAAACCATGGAACGAGTCTTTTATCTTTAATCCTTTTTAGTTTAAGTGGAGCGACACTGTCTAAGGTTGCAGAAAACACGTGTTTAAGGTATTCCGCTGTGTTTTCAAGTTCATCGGGTCCTGATGCTGGTTTAATGTTTAATTCGGGTAAATGTTGTAGGAATGACACAGCAGTAGAGGGAATGATTGTACGCTTCATGTCATATTGCGGTTTAATGACTGGATCAATGTCAATTTCTAAATCGTAGGTTATCAAATAGTGATCGGAGATGACCTCAAATAGTGGAACAATAGTTAAATTATTAATGTTAATACCATGTGATTTAACTTAAAAGTGTTTCTTACATTACTTGAGGTTGTATTGATATTAATGAGATTTTTTTGGCACACTTTTTGGACTCTTTTTGTTGTTTTTTGCTCACTGCGATACTTGATAACTGTCTTAATAGTATGGAACCTAGTTATTGTGGGTGACGACTCCTGGCAGTTCGCAGGCAGTTGGTTAGGCCATTCTGTCTGCTGCCTGGCCTTGGCTCTGAATTGTCAATTTTTATTCCTATCTGAAGGAAAAACCCTATCAGCTATGTTATGTGACATGAGCGCAGCACCCTCCCGGGAAGGATGGATGCCGTCCCATTTCAAAAGGCCAGGACTTCCCTCAAAAGTAGACCAATTATCAATAAAGGTAATGTTGTTTTCTGAGCACCACTTAGACATCCAGCAACGCAGCGACCATAACCTGCTGTAGGTTTCGCCGTCACGCCTAATTGGTAGGGGACCAGAGACAACTACTTCATCAGACATCATTGCAGCGGTTCCACACACCTCTTTAACATTAGTAATCTCTGACTGCTTGAGACGAACGTCATTAGTGCCGAAGTGGATAACTATTCTAGAGAATGAGCGTTTAGCATTAGCCAGCACTTTGAGGTTCGCCCTGATGTCTGGAGCACTGGCCCCCGGAATGCACCGGACTATGGTTGCTGGGGTCTCTAAGGGGGTAGCGATTCGCACGTGTCTGAGCTGGGAGTCGACAATAACCAGAGCACTTTTAGCAACCGGTCTCTCAGTGGGTGAGTCACTGAGCGGGGAAAACCGATTGGACACGTGGATCCTAGAAAAGTGATGCTCAGTTCTACGTGTACGTCGCCTGGTCGTCACCCACTCGCCCTGCTGCGAGGGCTCTAAAGCCGGAGATTTAGGACCTGATCCTGTGGCATTCGGGCTGGCTAAACTGGTCCCTGACACACCTTTACTAACATGACCCTGTTCTAAAACCCGAATGCGCTCTTCTAGCACTGAAATCTTCTCCGTCAGACTAAGAACTAGGCTACACTTCTCACAGACTAAATTATCAGTAATGACGGAGGAAGACTGTCTATACATACTGCACTGAGGGCCCGCAACCAGAGGGGAAAGTGCCATTGTAAAGTTTATATATAAATTAAGAAATAAACTTAGCTTCGGGTGGGTAGAGATGTGAGGTTATTTCCCGCTGTTACAGAATGCGGTGTGTGAAGATCAGCGTTGAGTCCAATAAAATCCGATCCGAAAATCCAAACAGTTGAATCCGGCGACACAGATCAGGAGATGACTCTTTTATAATATAGGCTAATATTTATAAACGAAGCGGGTAATAAATGCAGCGGTGTTGGCAGAAAACTACCGCGATAGTAAGCAGAAAGTGCTAGCGTTAGCGGCTAAAAACGCTAGCAACTACACCGCGATTTGGAGAATAGAGAGGGACAAAAAGCGGAAATAAATGCTATGTTATAACGATGAGGTAGCTGAACAGTCAAGAGAATAAAGTAAAACTCGACTAAGAAAAAAGTAACTAAAAGTAACTAAGCAACTAGATAACACTTAATTTAGTAGATAAGCTTAACAGAGCAGACCGGTGGGGGGCATCTCAGCAGCGCCACCCACCGACCACCATGTAACATACCCGCCCCCAAGGCCCTGTGTGTGATATGTTGTGAACTGTATGATGTAGGGGGGAGAGAAGAGAGGAGGGACACCACGCAACATGAGCCCCCCCCCCCCCAACCCTTGTATGAGTAATGTAAATGTTTCTGGGGTGGGAGGAGGGGAAGCACAAGGATGAAGAGGAGAACCAGCCATCCGGCTCACTAGGTACCCCAGCCCCACACACCCCACCACAGAGCGAGGAAGGCCGGCCCCGGGTCCATAACAGCTGGCGCCCCCTCGCCCACGCCACAAACATAACAGAAACATACATACTTACACGGATACAGACAACAACACTAGACATCAATTTTTGGCGTGTTTACATCCACACACTCACACACCTTACTCGCCCACACACATACATCCATATGCGCACACACACATACATACACACGGTGTGTGGCGACCAATGTCTCCCACCCAAGAGCCCCCGGAAACCAAACATAAGTCCTTTTTTGATTTCCACTTCATGAGGATAGTTTTCTTGGCGATGCAGAAGGTGACACGGTTGTTTTGGTCACGTGGTGTGGGTTGGTTTGTTTTGGTCACGTGGTGTGGGTTTGTTCTGTGTTCACGCCCCCGTAATCACGCGCACCTGGGCACTATCACGGTTTTGCTATATATACCCTGCACGCCCTACCGTCAACGCCAGTTTGTCTTGTGCCAAGCCCTTGTCTAGCCAAGATACTACCAGCCTTCTGTGATTCTGTTACCTTGCCCGTTTTGCTGTCTCTGTGTTTGTGTGTGCAGTTCGCCCCGCTGTCTTCACTTCGTCGAGTGCACTCCTCTAGCCTCCTGGACCGTTTGTACGCCTTCCCACCTACGTCATCACCGCTCGCCCTGCATTACCGATCCTGCGTTGTGTGTTGTCTTCCCCACGATTATTGTTGGAAAATAAACCGTTTGAGACTGTACTCACGTCTGTGCTCGTCTCTCCGAGTAGTGAATCCGCCTCGCCCGGTCTCACGACCATAACATTACAAACTGGCCACATGGATTCCTCGGAGCGACGCGCTGCCGAAGCGGAGCCGGCACAACCACCACCAGCCGGACAACAGCATGATCCGCGGCTCGATGTTCTGTACAGTCGCCAGGAGGGACTAGCTGATCTGGTGAGCCAGCTATCTCTACAGCTGCAGTCTGCGCTCGCCGCGCTGCCCGCAGCTTCCGCACCAGTGACCTCACCGTTGAGCCAGGTACCTAACCCGCCGCCCGCGGTGGCTTCACGTTCCGACGGGACTGCCGTTCTCCCGGAACCCTATGGGGGGGATCTTCAACGTTGTCGTGGATTCCTCTTCCAATGCCAGCTGTACTTTAGCATCCGTCCCACGTGTTTCCCTACGGACGCCCACAAGATTGCCTTTGTGATCGGGCTTCTACGGGGACGCGCGCTCAGCTGGGCAGAGGCGGCACAGGGGTTAGTATCTCCGCTGGGGTCATCTTACGCTTCGTTCCTGGAGAGGTTTCGCTCTGTGTTCGATCGCCCCGACTACTCCGAACATATAGAGACTCGCCTGCTCACAGTACGTCAGGGGGCTCGTTCTGTGGCGGAGTTCGCCGTTGAGTTTCAGACCCTCGCCGCTGAGTCGGGATGGTGTGAGCGCTCGCTCCGAGGCGTGTTCCGCCACGCTCTGAATGAACGGATACGGGACGAACTCGCGACCCGCGACCGACCTGAGGCTCTCCAGGAATTAATAAACCTCGCCATACGCGTCGACGGACGTATGAGCCTGCGTCACCGAGAACGCCAAGCCCGAGTTTGCTAACCGTAATGTTTGATTGTTTCTCCCCTAGCGCATCCTCTCCACACCTTGGCGCTGGATGGAAGACGGCTGTCTCCCATCACTCACCGTACCTCACCCACGAGGCTGACGCTAGAGGGCAATCACCAGGAGAAGGTTTCCTTCTCGGTATTCCAGTCTCCCGAGGCCCCCGTCATCCTGGAATACCCCCATATAGACTGGGCCCGCGGCCGCATTCTGACCTGGGGAACAGATTGTCACTCCTCCTGCCTACTCGCCGCCGCTCCCCTCAGCAACAATCCGCCACCTAACCCTGACCTAACCTGTAGACCTCGCCTTGGTGCCCAAGGATTACCACGACCTTGGGGAGGTCTTCAGCAAGGACAAGGCCTGCCAGCTCCCGCCTCACAGGACGTACGACTGCGCCATCGACCTCCTGCCTGGGGCCCCCCTGCCTTCAAGCCGGATCTACCCACTGTCGCGCCCCGAGAGAGAGGCTATGGAGAAGTACGTGTCGGAGTGTCTCGCCACCGGACTCATCCAGCCCTCTACCTCCCCCGTAGGGGCCGGGTTCTTCTTCGTCTCCAAGAAGGACGGCTCCCTACGTCCCTGCATCGACTACAGGGGACTAAATGCCATCACAGTCCCCTACAAATACCCTCTGCCGTTAACATCATCCGTATTTGAGTCTTTGCAGGGAGCGGCCATCTTCACCAAGCTGGACCTGCGGAATGCCTACCACCTGGTCCAGATAAGGGAGGGGGATGAATGGAAGACGGCATTCAACACCCCCAGCGGCCACTACCAGTACCGCGTGGTCCCCTTCGGCCTCAAGAACGCCCCGGCCGTCTTCCAGTCCTTGGTGAACGATGTGCTGCGGGACTTCCTGGATAGATTTGCATTCGTCTACCTGGATGATATCCTCATCTTCTCCAGGACGCCCAGCGAGCACATCCGACACGTACGTATGGTGCTAAGTCGTCTCCTCCAGAATCGCCTGTTTGTTAAAGCGGAGAAGTGTTGCTTCCACCAGAGGTCGGTCTCCTTCCTGGGGTTCATCCTGTCCCCTGGGGCGGTGCGACCTGATCCGGAGAAGATCAGGGCCATTATCGACTGGCCGGCTCCCACCACCAGAACCGAACTTCAGCGATTCCTGGGGTTCGCCAACTTCTACCGGCGCTTCATCAAAGACTATAGCAGCATCACCGCACCTCTCTCCGCCCTCACGTCCACGAAGCTGAAGTTTTTCTGGAACCAGAACGCTCAGGACGCCATGGACGTGCTCAAGGCTCGCTTCACTTCCGCTCCCATCCTGGTCCAACCCGACCCCACCAAACAATTCGTCATGGAGGTCGACGCATCGGGCGCTGGAGTGGGAGCCGTCCTTTCACAGAAGGCAGAGGGCCGTTTTCACCCATGTGCCTTCTTTTCCAGGAAGTTGTCGGCGGCAGAGAGGAACTATGACGTCGGGAACCGCGAGCTGCTGGCGATCAAGCTCGCGTTGGAGGAGTGGCGCCACTGGCTGGAGGGGGCAGCTCAGCCATTTGTGGTTTGGACCGACCATAAGAACTTGGCCTACATCCAGTCGGCCAAACGACTGAACTCCCGTCAGGCTCGGTGGGCCCTGTTCTTTGGTCGGTTCAATTTCACCCTGTCTTATCGCCCCGGCACACAGAACACAAAGCCCGATGCCCTGTCTCGCCTCTTCTCGGACGAGGAGGAAGGGGGTAAGACTGAAACGATTCTCCCTCCCAGTCTTATTGTTGCAGGCGTCTCCTGGGAGGTACGTCGAATCGTGGAACGGGAGCTGGCTAAGGACCCGGACCCTGGGCTGGGACCACCCAATTGGACCTTCGTGCCCGCTGCCGCCCGCACTGCTGTGCTCAAGTGGGGCCACGAGTCCCGCTGGGCATGTCACCCAGGAGGAGCGCGCACCGAGGATCTCATCAGGCGTCGGTTCTGGTGGCCCTCGTTGGCAGCTGATGTCAGGGAGTTCGTCGCCGCATGTACCACCTGCGCCCGCAACAAGGCTTCACATCAGCCCCCCGCTGGTCTACTCCAACCGCTCTCCATACCTGGGCGTCCCTGGTCCCACATAGCGTTGGACTTCGTCACTGGACTACCGAACTCCAAGGGTAATACCGTCATAATCACCATAATTGACCGCTTCTCTAAATCCGTACGACTAATCGCCTTGTCCAAGCTTCCTTCTGCCTTAGAAACTGCCAAGCTATGCTTTGAACAAGTCTTCCGGATATACGGTATACCCCTGGATATCGTCTCGGACCGGGGACCCCAATTCATCTCCCAGGTATGGAGAGCCTTCCACAAGTTCTTTGGGACTGAGATCTCTCTCTCTTCTGGTAGCCACCCCCAGTCCAACGGGCAAGCGGAAAAGGCCAACCAAGTGGTGGAGACCACCCTGCGCTGCGTTTCTGCCCAGCACCCTGAGCGTTGGAGCGAGAACCTGGCTTGGGTCGAATACGCCATCAACACCGCGCGCAGCTCCGCCACTGGGAGGTCCCCGTTCGAGGTCGCCCTGGGCTACCAACCCCCTCTGTTTCCGGAGGACCAGGCCGAAGTCTCCGTACCCTCTGTAAGCCTGCACATCCGCTGTTGCCGCCGGACTTGGAAGAACACCCTGCTAGCGCTCCGCCAAGCCCAGGCCACGTCCGTCGCCACCGCCAACTGCAGACGTCGCCTGGCCCCCAGCTACAGAGTGGGGCAGCTCGTCTGGCTCTCCACAAGGAACATTCCCCTAAGAACTGAGTCACGCAAACTGAGCCCCCGTTTCATCGGCCCCTTCCCCATCACCCGCATCATCGGCCCTGCAGCAGTCCGCCTCCACCTCCCCCGGTCCATGCGTGTCCACCCCACCTTCCATGTCTCCCTGATCAAGCCCGTTGTTCACTCCCCGCTCAACCCCCCACCCCGCCAAGCCCCAGCCCCCCCGCCTGATTGATGGACAACCCGCGTATACCGTTCACCGCCTGCTGGACTCCCGACGCCGTGGCCGGGGAATCCAGTTCCTGGTGGACTGGAAGGGCTATGGCCCGGAGGAGCGCTCCTGGGTTCCCCGGGCGGCCATCCTGGACCCGTCCCTCATCGCCGAATTCCACCGTCGCTTCGCGGACAAGCCATTTAGGGCGCCGGGAGGCACCCGTTGAGGGGGGGTAATGACACGGTTGTTTTGGTCACGTGGTGTGGGTTGGTTTGTTTTGGTCACGTGGTGTGGGTTTGTTCTGTGTTCACGCCCCCGTAATCACGCGCACCTGGGCACTATCACGGTTTTGCTATATATACCCTGCACGCCCTTCCGTCACCGCCAGTTTGTCTTGTGCCAAGCCCTTGTCTAGCCAAGATACTACCAGCCTTCTGTGATTCTGTTACCTTGCCCGTTTTGCTGTCTCTGTGTTTGTGTGTGCAGTTCGCCCCGCTGTCTTCACTTCGTCGAGTGCACTCCTCTAGCCTCCTGGACCGTTTGTACGCCTTCCCACCTACGTCATCACCGCTCGCCCTGCATTACCGATCCTGCGTTGTGTGTTGTCTTCCCCACGATTATTGTTGGAAAATAAACCGTTTGAGACTGTACTCACGTCTGTGCTCGTCTCTCCGAGTAGCGAATCCGCCTCGCCCGGTCTCACGACCATAACAGAAGGCGGTTAGAACTATGTGTGATATACCTGTTTCTAGGTTTAATTCACTTGTATCACCTAAAATGCACCTAAAATTTTGGTATGGATGGGATATCATAATTAAGCCATATAGATAAGTTCTCACATATCATCTGCCAAAGCCTTTGAACTGGTTTGCAGGACCATATACTGTAGCATGTATATACAGTGGTGTGAAAAAGTGTTTGCCCCCTTCCTCATTTCCTGTTTTTTTGCATGTTGGTCACACTTAAGTGTTTCAGAACATCAAACCAATTTAAACAATAGTCAAGGGCAACACAAGTAAACACAAAATGCAATTTGTAAATGAAGGTGTTTATTATTAAAGGAGAAAAAAAATCCAAACCATCATGGCGCTGTGTGAAAAAGTGATTGCCCCCTTGTTAAAACATACTATAACTGTGGTTTTTAACACCCGAGTTCAATTTCTCTAGCCACACCCAGGCCGGATTATTGCCACACCTGTTCTCAATCAAGACAGCACTTAAATAGGAGCTGCCTGACACAGTAAAGTCCACCGAAAGATCCTTAAAAGCTACACATCATGCCGAGATCCAAAGAAATTCAGGAACAATTGAGAAAAAAAGTAATTGAGATCTATCAGTCTGGAAAGGGTTATAAAGCCATTTCCAAAGCTTTGGGAATCCAGCGAACCACAGTGAGGGCCATTATCCACAAATGGCAAAGACATGGAACAGTGGTGAACCTTCCCAGGAGTGGCCGGCCGCCCAAAATTACCCCAAGAGCGCAGCGACGACTCATCCAAGAGGTCACAAAAGACCCCACAACAACGTCCAAAGAACTGCAGGCCTCACTTGCCTCAGTTAAGGTCAGCGTTCATGCCTCCACCATCAGAAAAAGACTGGGCAAAAATGCCCTGCATGGCAGAGTTCCAAGAAGAAAACCACTGCTGAGCAAAAAGAACATTAAAGCTCGTCTCAATTTTTCCAAAACACATTTTGATGATCCCCAACACTTTTGGGAAAACATTCTGTGGACCGATGAGACAAAAGTGGAACTCTTTGGAAGGTGTGTGTCCCATTACATCTGGCGTAAAAGGGACACTGCATTTCAGAAAAAGAACATTATACCAACAGTAAAATATGGTGGTGGTAGTGTGATGGTCTGGGGCTGTTTTGCTGCCGCAGGACCTGGAAGACTTGCTGTGATAAATGGAACTATGAATTCTGCTGTCTACCAAAAGATCCTGAAGGAGAATGTCCGACCACCAGTTCGTGAACTCAAGCTGAAACGAACTTGGGTTCTGCAGCAGGACAATGATCCTAAACACACCAGCATGTCCACCTCTGAATGGCTGAAGAAAAACAAAATGAAGACTTTAGAGTGGCCTAGCCAAAGTCCTGACCTGAATCCTATTGAGATGTTGTGGTATGACCTTAAAAAGGCAGTTCATGCTCGAAAACCCTCTAATGTAACTGAATTAGAACAATTCTGCAAAGATGAGTGGGCCAAAATTCCTCCAGAACGCTGTAAATGACTCATTGCAAGTTATCGCAAACACTTGTTTGCAGTTGTTGCTGCTAAGGGTGGCCCAACCAGTTATTAGGTTTAGGGGGGCAATCACTTTTTCACACAGGGCCATGATGGTTTGGATTTTTTTCTCCTTTAATAATAAACACCTTCATTTACATATTGCATTTTGTGTTTACTTCTGTTGTCCTTGACTATTGTTTAAATTGGTTTGATGTTCCGAAACACTTAAGTGTGACAAACATGCAAAACAACAGGAAATGAGGAAGGGGGCAAACACTTTTTCACACCACTGTAATTAAAATTACAGTGGTGTGAAAGAGTTACAAGGGCGCAGAATGTTTCAAATGGGCCTCAAAGAAACAAACATATGCACTAACTGTTCAGGCAATATATTGATAATTATCAATATATTGCCTGAACAGTTAGTGCATATGTTTGTTTCTTTGAGGCCCATTTGAAACATTCTGCGCCCTGTGTAATGTTCATTCATTAATTATATACTATATTAGGGTCGCGGGGGCCCATGGGGAGAATGCCAGGGGAGAATGCCTCATGCGCCGGGCAGACACACCCAGGACAGGGCGCCAATCCATTGCTGGGCACACACTCACACACACAGACATGCACACAAACACACTCTATGGGGCAATTTGGAGAACTCAATTGACTTGATCCATATTTTTGGACTGTGGGAGGAAACCGGAGAACACGGAGGAAACCCACGCGGACACGGGGAGAACATGGAAACTCGACCCAGATGGGGATTCGAAATGGGAATCCCTAGTGCTGAGATGCGAACGTGCTAACCACTAAGCCACCGTGCCGCCTAACCTGTGTAGCCTGTATAAAATTTTGTATTGTACAAGTTGTAAATTTGGGTTTTTAGTAATTTTGAAAGTATTTGCACATATTTGTGTCCAAAAGTTTTCATCTGGATCGATGGAGAGATCTCGCTCCCAAACACTGTTGTGTTTTTGTGTGTGCAGCGCTCCAGCCGGACCAAGCCGCCTACCGCTAGGGCGCCAGGATTGGGATGTGTCCCCGAGCGTGATGTCACACCCCGGACGTGCGCTCCGTGCCAGCACCACCTCCATCCGCCGAGCAAACGTCTTCTCGTCTCGACACACTCTACAACCGCCAGGGAGAACTGGCGGACATGGTTAGCAGTCTGGCGCTCCAGGTTCAGTCGGTGCTCGCTGCCCTGCCTGCGCCCCCCTCTACGTCTGGGTCACGGAGGATGCCCGCGTCGCCGAGCCTCAACCACCAGGTACCTGAACCGCCGCTCGCGTCGGTAGCCCGCGCCGACAGGGCCGTGGTGCAGCCCGACCCTTACGATGGCAATCTGCAGAACTGCCGAGGATTCATCTTCCAATGCGAATTGTATTATGGAATCCGCCCCTCATGTTTCCCTACCGATGCACACAAAATCGCCTTTGTTATCGGCCTGTTGCGCGGGCGAGCACTGAAGTGGGCGGAGGCGTCTCAGGGCACCGTCTCCCCCCTCGCCACCTCCTATGCCATGTTTATAGAACTTTTTCGATCCGTTTTCGACCGTCCGGATCACACGGAAGAGGTAGAGAGCCGTCTACTCACCGTACGCCAGGGAACCCGATCGGTAGCAGAGTTCGTTGTTGAATTCCAAACTCTTGCCACGGAGTTGGGCTGGTGTGAGTGCTTGCTGCGCAGCGTTTTCCGTCACGCTCTGCACGATCGGTTCGGGATGAACTGGCAACCCATGACAGGCCTGCCACACTCCAAGGGCTCATAGACCTGGCTATCCGCCTGGACGGGCGCATGAACGAGCGCCGGCGAGAACGCCTATGTCGGGATTCCACCCGCCCCACCACCTCGCAACCCGTGGAGCCCAAACCCATGCAGTTGGGACGCACTACACTCACGCCAGAGACACGTAGCAATCTTTGGAACCAAGGGCTCTGTTTTTACTGTGGAAAGGCAGATCACCAGGTGAATGTCCGGTGCGGCCCAAAAGATCCGACTCGGCAGTAGAACTTGGGGTCCTGTCGAGCCCGGCCCAAAAACCCCAAGCCCACAGGCTCAGCCTCCCCGCGGCGTTTCTCCTCCGGGAAAGGAGCCTGCCGGTCAACGTTCTTATAGATTCTGGGGCAGAGGAGAATCTAATAGACGTTGACTTTGCCCGCCAAGCTGGAATCTCGTTATCTCCATTGGCCTCCCCCCTCCACACCGTGGCCCTGGATGGACACCGTCTGTCCTCCATCACCCATCGCACCAGCCCCATTCAGCTGTGGATCGATGGGAACCATCATGAGGAGATCCGGTTCTCGGGGTTCCAATCCCCTGGGACGCAGGTCATACTGGGATACCCTTGGTTATACCGCCACAACCCGCATCTGGACTGGGTGAACTCGCGGATCCTCTCCTGGGAGGATGCTTGCCATTCCACCTGTCTCCATGCGGCAGTACTCCCCCGCAGGACGACTCACCCCCGTCACACGGTTCCCATCGACCTCTCCCAGGTACCCCCGGAGTACCACGACCTGGGTGAGGTCTTCAGCAAGGACAAAGCCTGCCAACTTCCACCCCACAGATCCTACGACTGCGCGATGATCTCCTGCCTGGTGCACCTCTTCCGTCCAGCCGGCTGTATTCACTGTCTCGTCCTGAGAGGGAGGCCATGGAGAATTACGTCACGGAGTGCCTCGCCACAGGATTAATCCGGCCTTCGACATCCCCCGTCGGAGCCGGATTCTTCTTCGTCTCCAAGAAGGACGGTTCGTTGCGACCCTGTATTGACTATAGGGGGCTGAACAACATCACAGTCCCCTACAAATACCCTCTGCCACTAACATCTACCGTATTTGAGTCTTTACAGGGCGCGGCTGTGTTCACCAAGCTGGATTTGCGGAACGCCTACCATCTGATCTGCATCCGGCAAGGGGACGAATGGAAGACGGCCTTCAACACCCCCAGTGGACATTATGAGTCCCCTTCGGATTCAAGAATGCTCCTGCCGTCTTCCAGGCCCTGGTGAACGACATCCTGAGAGACTTCCTGGACCGCTTTGCCTTTGTTTACCTGGACGATATCCTTATATTTTCCAGGAACCTCGAGGAGCACCGCCGCCATGTCCGTCTTGTCCTCAATCGACTACTTCTGAACCGGCTATTTGTGAAGGCAGAGAAGTGCCAGTTTCACCAGGCCTCCGTGTCCTTCCTGGGATTGATTGTCTCCCCTGGCGCTATCCGACCGGACCCCGCGAAGATCCAGGCAATCAAAGAGTGGCCGTCCCCCACGTCCAGGACGGAGCTACAAAGGTTTCTGGGGTTCGCGAATTTCTACAGACGCTTCGTCAGGGGTTACAGTAACATCACCGCACCCCTGACTGCGCTCACGTCCACCTAAGAGCGCTTCGCTGGACCCCAGAAGCCCAACAGGCCATTGACCACTTGAAAGACCTCTTCACCGCTGCTCCGGTCCTGGTACAGCCGGACCCCGCCAAACAGTTTGTCGTGGAGGTCGACGCGTCGGGGCTGTCCTCTCCCAAAAGTCTACGGACGGCCGCCTTCACCCCTGCGCATTCTTCTCCAAGAAACTCTCGGCGGCTGAGAAGAATTATGACGTGGGGAACCGCGAGCTCTTGGGGGTCAAGCTCGCGCTGGAGGAATGGCGCCGTTGGCTAGAGGGAGCCGAGCCATTCGTAGTTTGGACCGACCATAAGAACTTGGCCTACATTCAGTCAGCCAAAAGGCTGAACTCACGCCAGGCACGTTGGGCCTTGTTCTTTGGTCCGTTCAACTTCACCCTCGCCTATCGACCAGGAACCCGCAACACAAAGCCGGATGCCTTGTCCAGACTCTTCCCGGAGGAGGAGGAAGATGCGCCGCACAACACCATTCTGCCATCCAAGTGTTTCATTGCAAGTGTCTCGTGGGAGGTGCGGCGCATCATCGAGCGTGAACTGACGAAGGACCCGGATCCGGGGGATGGACCACGGGATCGTACGTTCAACCCCACCGCCGCTCGTCCCACCGTTCTCAAGTGGGGTCACGAATCACGCTGAGCTTGCCACCCTGGGGCCGCCTGGACGGAGGAGATACTCAGACGGCGGTTTTGGTGGCCCACACTATCCGCCGATGTGAAACAGTTCACCCTCGCCTGCACAGTCTGCGCGCGGAACAAGGCATCCCACCAACCAACCTCCGGCCTGCTCTTGCCGCTCTCCATACCTGGGCGCCCCTGGTCCAACTTCGCCTTGGATTTCATCACGGGCCTGCCGGAGTCCAAGGGTAACACTGTGATTCTCACAATTATTGATAGATTCTCGAAAATGATCCGCCTTGTGGCCCTGTCTAGGCTCCCATCAGCACTGGAGACTGCTAAGCTGGTGTTCGACCAAGTGTTCAGGACCTTCGGCCTCCCCGTGGACATCGTATCGGACCGGGGGCCGCAATTCATCTCTCAGGTATGGAGAGCCTTTTTCAATCATTTTGGGACCTCCATCTCCCTGACCTCCGGGGGGCACCCACAGGCCAACGGCCAGGCTGAGAGGGCGAACCAAGTGGTGGAGACCACCCTACGCTGTGTTTCTGCCTGACATCTGGAGCATTGGAGCGACCACCTAACCTGGGCCGAATACGCCATCAACTCCAGACGCAGCTCCGCCACGGGAAAATCCCCTTTTGAGGTCGCGCTGGGCTACCAACCCCCCCTTTTTCCAGAGGAACAGCACGAAATCAGCGTCCCGTCCGTGGCCCAACACCTCCGTCGATGCCGCAGGACCTGGAAGAATACCCTTATAGCCCTCCGCCAAGCTCAAGCCACAGCCACCCGTTCTGCCAACCGCCACCGCCGCCAGGCCCCTGCCTACAAGATCGGGCAGTTGGTCTGGCTCTCAACCAGGAACATACCCCTCAAGACGGAGTCCAAGAAACTGTCCCCCCGGTTCATCGGCCCTTACCCCATCTCCAAGATCATCAACCCGGCAGCCATCCGTCTCCAACCTTCCATGTCTCCCAAGTCAAGCCGGTCACCCACTCCCCTCTCAACCCTACTCCCCATGACGCACCAGCCCCCCGCCTCATCGATGGCCAGCCAGCATTTACAGTCCGCAATCTCTTGGACTCCCGCCGACAGGGCAGAGGGATACAGTTCCTGGTGGATTGGGAAGGGTACGGCCCAGAAGAGCGCTCCTGGGTCCCCCGCTCAGCCATCCTTGACCCCTCCCTCATCCAGGACTTCCACAAAAGGTTCCCTGACAAGCCCTTTAGGGCGCCAGGAGGCACCCATTGAGGGGGGGGTGTTGTTTATGTCTGGTCTCCACGCCCCCGTAATTCCATGCACCTGGTTTTCCCATCACCACGCCCTATATAAGCACCTCACCCCCGTTCCCCCATGCCAGATAGTCTTGTGCCCATGCTCGTCTCAAGCCTAGACTCTTCTAGCCCCCACGTCTCGACCACGCCTTGCCCTACCTCGCCTCGCCTTACCCTGCCACGCCTCGCCTTGTCTTGTCCGGTCTGTCTTGGATCCTCTGTAGTGTTTGCCCCGCTCTCGTCTGTTGTGTTTCTGTGTGTGCAGCGCTCCAGCCGGACCAAGCCGCCTACCGCTAGGGCGCCAGGATTGGGACGCGTCCCCGAACGTGCCGTAAAACCCCGGACGTGCGCTCCGTCTCCACTGCACGCCGCAGTGTTGCACGAACACTTATCCACGCCGCCTCTTATCATTTACACTACTGTCTACAATAAACCCGGTTTCTGCATTGTACCCTCTGCTTCAGACTGGTCTCTCCGAGTAGCGGATCCAACCGCGTATTGGCCGCCCGGCCATAACACTTGGCTAGCTTTAAAAATTCCCATCAGGCAGACAGAGTGGTCTTAATGTTAAGACTTTTAAAACCTCCTCCGGGTAAGCGAACACCGTTATTATATTTCTGCACGACCGCGTTTAGCCGCGCTCCCCGGCTTTCGTCCCGGGTTTATTATTTATCAGCGCTAGCTACGTTAGCGTCCTCTGCCTTTAGCCGAGTCCCCGGCTGCAGCAGCAAGGCTTATTAACCCGGCACTAGCCATGCCAGTAGTTGCCCCGTCTGTGGCGATTGGCCTTCTTAGTCTGGCGCCGGCCACGCCGCTTTGTTCTCGCCGCAGTACTCGCTCCTCGGAGGTTGGAGCGAGGAGGGGTATCGGCCGGGTATGGGGAGTATGGGGAGATTGTTCTCCCTTTCTCGGCTTCGGTCAAGCTCCCGGCACCCTGCGACGGGGTGGCGTTAAAGCCACTGCCGTATATTCTCGGCTGTCGCAGGGTGTTCGACATGGTCACCAGTCGGGAGCTTTCGGACCGAGAGAGGGTGTTGTTCTACCTCTCCCGGCTCCTGGGTCCGGCGCTGAGGTGGGCCGAAGGCCTAGTGGCCTCCGGGGACGCTTGTCTCACCTCAGCGAGTCTTTTTGAGTCGACATTTTTAGCCCAGTTCGCACCGGGTTCCGATGCCGGTTCCGTGGGTGAGCACCTGGACGCGGTGAAGAGGCAGCTTCGCCGCGGGCGGGCCGGAAGTCCACGGCGCGATCCGGCGCGCGGGTCGCAGCGCGAGCATCCGCGCTCCTCCGCGCGTCTCCCGCTGTGGGAGGTTTCCGGTCATAGGGTTCACCCCCTGAGCGAGTTTTTTCTCGCCGCTCGGGATTCGCAGTGTGCTCCTCCGTCGGAGCTTTTCTCCACGGAGGACCCGTTCGCCGAATTCTTCCTCGCCGATTGGGCCCCGCCGCGCGTTCCTCCGTGCGAGCCCCCTATCTCCACGGAGGACACGCTCAGCTAGCTCTCTCTCGCCGTCCGGGTCCCGCCTCATGCTCCTCCGTGCGAGTCTCCGGACTCAATGGAGGACCCGTTCAGCGAGGTCTCCCTCACTGTTCGGGTTTCGCCTCGCGCTGCGCCGCCTTGCGCTGCGCTGCCTCGCGCTGAACCGCCTCGCGCTGCGCCGCCTCGTGTGGTTTCCCTCGACGCTCGGGATGAGGCTTCTCCTCAACGCGTGTTCCCTCGCGGTTCTCCCCGCGATTCCCCTTGCGTTGCCCAACAGAGCCCTCCGCGTGTCGCTCCACACGATTCCGCTTGTGTTTCTCCTAGCGCCGCACCTCGCGCTGTGCTGCCTCGCGCCGTGCCGCCTCGCGCCGTGCCGCCTCGCGACGTGCCGCCTCGCGTCGTGCCGCCACGCGCTGCAACTCGCGTCGTGCCGCCACGGATTACCACAGCCTACCACACTCCATCACAGATCCATTTGCTGTGCAAAGGGTTGGTTTCTTTCACCAGCCACTACTCGTTTTGGTAGTAAAGCCTGAGGACAGTTGCTGTCTATTAACAAGCCAACTTCACAGCTTTGCCGAGGAGCAATATCATCTGCAATATGTTCAGATGACTTCAGAAGATCTGACTCAGTAACCTTGCTATCTCCGGTGTAAGAATATGATTTCTATTTGTCGGTATAATATCTCTTGAATAAGTCACAGGAAGTGATATTATCTCGTCTGAATAGAACCCTCTTACTTGTAAACCAGTCATCTTCTTGCAGGACACAACACTATTAGTTGAAGATCTGGTAATACTCAGCTCAACTGGTTCACTCCTTACGTTGAGTGCCCTTGCAGAGGGCATATCTGCGTATATACGCATATATTGCATATATATTGCATATCTGCGATATACGGAGGAGCAAGGTTATGGATGGCTTTGAAAGTGAGGAGTAATATTTTGTAATGAATACGTTGAGTAACCAGGAGCCAGTGCAACTGATGCAGAACAGGAGAGATATGATGATGAGAAGGAGTTCTTGTGATAATACGTGCTGCTGAGTTCTGAACCATTTGGAGTTTGTGTAGTGATTTCAGAGGAAGACCATAAAGAAGAGAATTACAGTAGTCCAGGCGAGAGGTGACAAGACTGTGAACCAGAATAGCAGTAGTGTGAGAAGAGAGAGAAGGGCGTAGACGATTTATGTTTCGGAGGTGGAAATAAGCTGATCGAGTGATATTGTAGTGATTTAAATGTGATATAGTGATTTAAATGACAAGGTGTTATCCAGGAGGACACCCAAGCTCTTTACCTGAGCAGACGGGGAGACTAAACAGTTGTTTATTGAAAGGGAAAAATGATTTACTTTAGAGAGATTAGACTTGGTGCCAACAAGAAGTACCTCTGTCTTATCTCCATTTAATTTGAGAAAGTTAAGAGAGAGCCAGGATTTGATGTCAGATAAACAGTTAGTAAGAGAGGGTGAGGGAAAATTGGAAGAGGGCTTACTCGAGAGGTAGAGCTGGGTGTCATCCGCGTAACAATGGAAGTTTATATTATGTTTGCGAAAAATTTTACCTAGCGGGAGAAGGTAGACCATGAAAAGAAGGGGGCCCAAGACAGAGCCTTGGGGCACACCTGTAATAACAGGGGAAGATTGAGAAGTGGAAGTTTTAAGCTGGATAAACTGAGAGCGATTTGACAGATATGATTTAAACCAATTAAATGAGTTATGAGTTATCCCAATGGAGGACAATCTATGAAGAAGAGTGGAGTGACAGACAGTGTCGAAGACAGCGCTCAGGTCCAGAAGAGTGAGAATGGAAAGAAGGCCAGAGTCTGCTGTGCAGAGAAGGTCGTTGGTAACTCTGACAAGAGCTGTTTCTGTGCTATGTGCTGATCGAAAACCAGATTGAAATTTTTCATATAAGTCATTGTGTGATAGATATGAATGGAGTTGAGCTGCTACTACTTTCTCTAGAATTTTTTAGATAAATGGGAGATTGGAGATGGGACGCAAATTATTAAAGTCAGTCGGATCAGCACCGGGTTTTTTAAGAATCGGGGTAATGGCTGCCATTTTAAAAGCTGTTGGTACAGTCCCAGTCGTGAGGGAGGAATGAATAATAGCAGTGATAAGAGGAAGCAGAGAAGGAAGACATGATTTGACCAATGTTGTGGGGAGAGGATCCAATGTGCTGGAAGATAACTTAGCAGTGGAGATAAGATAAGAAACTTCAGAAATAGGAGGAAGAGAGAAAGATGAAAGATAGGTTAAATGAAGAGAATACAGAGATTCGGTGACAGTTGTAGGTGTAAGCTGAGTGCCAAAAGATTTGTAGATGTTCTCGATTTTCTCATTAAAGAAGGACATAAGTGTTGTGGTCGAAAGACCGGAGCGAGTTGGATTCGCTACCCGGAACGAACTCAGTCTGGAGCGGAGATACAACAACACAGTTTATTGATATTCCTCGCAACAGTAGTGGAGCGGCGTTAAGAAGTTTAGAACGCTCGCGGGAAACACGGAGCGCTGAGCGCGCGGCGTGACGTGGTAGCGCGGTGGGATGACGTCCGCGGCCGTGTTCCAAACCGCGGGCTCCAACACACAGAAGTGAGGCAGGGCAGGTAGTAAACAGCGGCAGCACGGTCTGTACACACAGCACAAAAACAGAAACAGTACGAGGCACGGCAAATACAAAAACAGTAAATAGCGGGACGAGACGTAGCGAGGTAAGGAGCCAAAGAGGACGTGACTTGACGCTAGGACAGACAAGACCCATTGGCGACGAGAGACGGGACGGCGTGCCTAATATAGGGGATGTGATTGACACCAGGTGAACATGATGACGCGACGTGACCCAACACACACCCACACCACGTGACAACACATAACAATAAGAGAATTACAGAAGGTAGTGCATAGATAATGTGGAAAAGAATCTGGAGCTCGGACGGATTTGTTATAGAATGCATAGAGTGATCTAGTGTTACCGTTCATAGAATCAATTTGAGCAGCGTAAAAGTTAGATTTAGCTTGTAATAAGGAGCCCTTATAATGAAGCATATGGTCCTTGTACAAGTCCTTGTGAACAGACAGACCAGTTTTCCTCATCAGACGCTCATATTGTCGTCCTTTAGTTTTCAGGAGCCGAAGCTCAGACGTTAACCAGGGGGCCGAGCGTGAGAAATTAACCATACGTGATTTCAACGGAGCCAGGGAGTCGAGGCTGGTCTGAAGACCAGTATTATATAATGTCACTAGTTCATCCAGAGTCCAAATGGGAAGCGATACTGGAAGAGAGTAAGGTTAGATCAATATCCCTGATATTGCGGTAGGAGATGAGACGGGAAGGTTTGGTAGTAGAAAGAGGAAGATTAATATTAAAGGAGACAAGAGAGTGGTCAGTTACAGCTATCTCTTCAACTGAACTATTTAGAGGAGCGACGCCTGAGCAACAGACGAGGTCCAAGATGTGACCTTTAGCATGGGTAGGAATGTCAATAAACTGTTGTAGACCGAAGCTCTCCATACATAGTATGAAGTCTTTAGTCAGGGGATTATTTGTACTGTCCATATGAATGTTAAAATCGCCCATGACTATAATAACAGATGAGAGAGTGATCAGGTGAGTAAGCAACGCAGCAAAGTCCTGAAGAAAGTCTTTGTTACTTTTCGGGGGCCGGTAGATGTTGGCAATGATAGTTGGCGTGGAGCCAGCTAGACGACATATTTGCGCCTCAAAAGAGTCAAAAGCGGGCGCAGGCACCGGAGTAACTTTCAGTTCCTCCCGGTGAAATATCGCGACGCCACCTCCTCTGCCAGTCTCGCGAGATTTACTGATGTAAACATACCCCGCCGGAGTCGATTCATTGAGTTGGGTGAAGTCATTTTGTTGTTGCCACGTCTCAGTTAAACAGAGGAAGTCATACTTGCGATCAGTTAGGATATCTTGGATGAGAAGTCCCTTGTGCGTTAGTGAGCGAATGTTAAGTAGACCAAAATTGACGATGGTATGCTGGGTCCCAGAAACAGTGAGCTAGCGCGCTATGGTCAGCTGCGCGACTTGGTCCCCGGCGGGCACGGCGGGAGTGACCAGTAGAAGACCCGATGGCATGCAGTGGACCCGATATATCCTCATGTGAAGAACAGCGGGACCCTCGGTGGATATATTTGCGACGAGGAATGTAAAATAGATCCGCATTGGAGAGCAGAGCTGTCGGTGGTGAGCATGAAAAGACAGGTTGCTGAAATCTCAGCCGAACCAGTTCAGCAGCGGAATACTGGATGATACCCACCACAGGTTGGTAGATTCTTAAAAAGAGTATCCATAGAGGGAAGAACCAGAGACGAGTCATTGTAAATCCAATCATTGTAAATCCAACCAGCGGGCAGCGGCAGACAAGCACGCCAGCGTTCACCCGGAAGTGGAAGTCAATTTTCTTCATAAACTTACGACAATCTGGTAAACTGTGCCCTGCTTCCTTACAGAAGACACAGTTTTTGTCGTTGGCTGGCTCATCTGAATTCGTTATTAAAGCATTTGCTCCTGGACTTCTATTACTTATACCATTAATCTTCTCTCCTTCACGTGGATTTGGTGTATGGAAAGATGTCATTGGGTTACAAACGATTTTGTCTTCACGTGTTAGAAACTGGACAAACTGGCTGAAGCTTAGAAATTTTCTACCTTGTTCTTGTAATTCTATGACTATCCGTTTCCATCTCAAGATCAACCAATCTGGAAGTTTAGCAAGTATCTTTTTGTTCTCGCTGCAGTTGTTAAGCACTTCGAGATCTTCTATTTGAGATCAATTCGAGATCTTCTATATTGTGTGTTTTTTTGCATTTCCCATGTTCTTGTTCTTTTTTCGTGCATTTTGCACGTTTTTTGTACATTTTACAGGTTTCCTGTTCATTTAGTGTGTTTTTTAGATATGCGTGCCCGCCAAGGTCCGCCCAGGGTGTGAACCCGACAAGGTCCGGCCAGCGTGCGAACCCGCTGAGGTCCAGCCAGCATGCGTGCCCGCCGAGGTCCTGCCAGCACGCGAACCCATCCCGAAGTCCAGGGGCGTCACGCCGCCCATCCCGAAGTCCAGGGGCATCACGCCGCCCATCCCGAAGTCCAGGGGCCGCACGCCGCCCATCCCAAAGTCCAGGGGGGCCGCATGTTGCCTATCCCGAAGTCCAGGGGCCGCACGCCGCCCAGCCCGAGCAGCAGGGGCCGCACGCCCCGCAGCCAGGGGGCGTCCGCCTCGCCACGCCGCCAGGGGGCGTCCTCCGGACCACGCCGCCTGTGGGCGTCCACCTGACCATGCAGCACGAGCGCATGGCCCACTCCGCGTCCGCCAAAGGTGATCACCGGCCCACACAGCCAGAGGGCGCCCACCGGACCACGCAGCCAGAGGGCGTGGCCCACTCCTCGTCCGACGAGGGCGTCCACCGGACCACGCAGCCAGAGGGAGTGGCCCACTCCGTGTCCGCCAAAGGTGCTCATCGGCCCACACATCCAGAGGGCGCCCACCGGACCACGCAGTCAGAGGGCGTGGCCCACTCCTCGTCCACCGAGGGCACCCACCGGACCACGCAGCCAGAGGGCGTGGCCCACTCCTCGTCCGCCGAGGGCGTCCACCGGACCACGCAGCCAGAGGGCGTGGCCCACTCCGTGTCCGCCAAAGGCGCTCATCGGCCCACACACCCAGAGGGCGCCCACCGGACCACGCAGTCAGAGGGTGTGGCCCACTCCTGAACCGCCGAGGGCGCCCACCTGACCTCACAACCAGAGGGCGTTCGGCACGCCTCCCCCGCAAGGGCCAAGCCCTGCTCAAGGAGGGTGGAGGACCCCCCCCGGACTGTTTTTTTTTTTTTCTTGCGACCGCAGGGGCGGGGGTAATGTAACAGGTGCCTAGGGCACCTGTCACCTGTTCTGTGTTTAGTTTCGTTCTGTTGAGTTAATTAACGTTCATTGGTCATTAGTTTAGTTAATTAACTCCATATTTTTGTATTTATTTCCATTGTTTTTCGTCCTCGGTGCTGGTCGTTGTTATATGTCACTAGTCTGTTCGTACCTCATGTTTTTTGGTGCTACTGCACCTTTAAATAAACTCTTTCTTCTGGCTCCCTTCAGCGCGTTAATACGCGGCGGCTCTGCGCTTCATATGCGCAGCCTCTTTATTCCGAGGTAGACTACCGTGACACACATAAAGTAGAGATTTTTTTTGTTTATTACTTTCTCAGTTTGAGCTTATTTTTATTTAAAATTAATACATAGGTTAAATTAATGTTTGGAAATTGGAAAACATTATCAGTCGAGCTAAATCAGTAGTGATTTAAAATGCAAATTGATGGTGGTTGATGCTGTAAACCATGCATCAGAATCATGGTGGATAAAATAAAATAGAAGGTTTTTACAAAAGAAAACTTACAGGTGGTTCTCATGAGAGAACAAGTAGCTTTTAATAGTAATAACCAGGTGACTAAAAGTAGTACTAGGTAAGTTGACTCATCAAGCCAAAAGGGCAAGAGATTGAATTTTTACCTGTAAAACCTGTACGATACGTACTTTTAATTTATTTATAACAATTTTTATTTTATATCAGAAACACGTTGACATAGTGATAAGTTTCGGGACCAGAGCAAAGGCCATAGATAGGAAAAGGTGTGGCAGTAGGGTGACCAGATGTCACGCAATTTCATTGCTTTTCACGTGTCCCGCAAATTGAGACGTTGTCCCGCATTGTTATTGACAGTCAGACTGCAGTTTTGAAACGCGTGTTTTATAATCTGGCATTAGACGGCTGTGTTGTCTGTTATCGGGGGAGAGACGGGCTGTTTGAATGTCAACCAATCCGGAACACAGACGCTTATTAAAGGCGCGCCCACCAACACAAACAATGCAAATCAGGTCAGAACAGCACCGGCATGCAGCATGAGATCTGGAGGAAAGAGAGCTACATACAACCTGCACAGCTAAAAAACTAAAATGTGAATACGATGTGAAACGACACTGACAATGCGAGATTCAAAAAACGTGTTTCTCAAAAGGAGGTTTCCCAGTCTATGCATGCTTTCCTGCTAAAACCCAAACAAAGATTCAAACGAGTTTTAATTTGAGAAACACTGTTAAATAGTATGAAACCTATGTTTTCTTACGTTAGAGAAAGATACATTTAAGATATTCAAGTTATATAAACATATACTGTTTGGAGAAGAACAGGAAAGTCATACCCTTTAATTAAGTACATTAACACACACACACACACACACACACACACACACACACACACAAAAAATATATATATATATATATATATATATATATATATATATATATATATATATATATATATATATATATATATAATTTTTATTATAATTTTTATTTATTTATTTGAAAAGATGTGAATAGAGATGTTTCTTTTTTTTAAAGTTATTTTAGACTAGACTACCTTGATGCATTGGTGTCCAAAATTGTCACACAAAAACATAGTCTTTGTCCCACATCTGGTGAATTGGAATCTGGTCACCCTATGTGGCAGGAAGCATGGACCACCCACAAGACCAAAGAACAACTATGCTCTGTGACATAGACTGCACATTTTCATAACAGCATACACATCAAAGAGAAAATTTGGTTAATTGTTTTAGAAATCTACTGATATGCACCTACGGGGATGAACAGAAGAACCTCTAAAGTGACATATAGTCTTTTCAGAGGAATGAAGAAACCTCTACATCATTCATACATGATCATTAGAGATTACGCCACATTATAAGATAAGCAATCTAATACTAATACAATCAAAAGTATTAAGGTATTTCACACCTTTAGAAAAGGTGTGAAGGAGGGAATGTTTTTATAATATTTTGAAACAATATTTAGTAATTCACAGTAGTTTGACTAACTGCAGGGAACAGATAGAATATCCATTTTTGGCGTGAGCATGTGAAATTGCTACCCAATTTGGTTAGACTTAGGGGGCAGGTAACATTTGGCAAATGTATTAGTAAGACTGGGAGCTTCTTGTAACATACATGTGACCAGCCAAACAATAAACCCGACTCGTCAGGATCTCTATTCTGAAGACAAAAGTGAATCATGGCATACAGCTCCAATACTGACTGATCTGATAAATCAAATATCATTATCAATTTGGATAAAAGATGTACATTTTATTCATTCATTCATTCATTATCTTCCATTTAATCCTCTGCTAATGTCAGTAATGACAGGCAGCATTTCCATCCAGGGGAGAGCATTTTGGGGGCTGAGCAGATATACTTCTGGGCACACACTCACTTAGACACACACTATATAGGCACAATTTAGAGGAGCCAATATACCTTGAATCCATGTTTTTAGACTGTGGGTTTTTAAAATCCTGAGAAAATGCTTGTAAACACTGGGAGAACATGGCAACTCCATTCAGATTGGGATTTGAACCTGGATCTCCAGCACTGAACGGCAAACGTGCCAACCACTAAGCCACTGTGCCGCCCCTATACCTATTAGTATAAACCAAATAAATATCATCACTGCAAACAACTGAGGTACCATGGATCAAATATTTTGATAGCTTTTATCAGAATATGTGACTGTATTGTATTCATTCATTCATTCATTATCTTCCGCTTTATCCTATATCAGGGTCGTGTTGATGTTCCCCATCCCCATCCAGAGGAGAACGTTTTGGGCACTGGGCAGATACACCCAGGACAGGGCGCCAATCTATTGCTGGGAACACACAGACAGACACACTCTATATGGGGCAATTTGGAGAACTCAATTGACTTGATCCATGTTTTTGGACTGTGGGAGGAAACCGGAGAACCCGGAGGAAATCCACGCGGACACGGGGAGAACATGGAAACTCCATCCAGATGAGGATTCGAACCGGGAATCCCTAGTGCTGAGAGGCGAACGTGCTAACCACTAAGCCACCTGACTGTATTGTAATCTAAGGAAAAATGTATCACAACAAAAGTAAATAATTTCAGGTAAATAATCTGTATGTCTTAGTTTAAACTAAATAACTCTCATTATTAACAAACGATTTACCTAGATACAATGGGGGACAAATTTTAAAAGCTACTATCATATCATGAGCCCCTATTATGATCCTTTAAACCCAGTATCACAAGTCAAGTAAACTCCATTTATCCATCCATTATCTTCCGCTTGTCCGGGGTTCGGGTTGCGGGGGCGGCAGCAACCGAATAGGGAGACACAGACCTCCCTCGCCCCAGCCACCTCCACCAGCTCAACTGGGGGAACCCAGAGGCTTTCCCACACCAGCTGAGAGATATAATCCCTCCAGCATGTCCTGGGTCTTCCCCGGGGTCTCCTCCCAGCTGGACTTACCTGAAACACCTCCCTAGGAAGGCACCCAAGAGGGCATCCTGACCAGATGCCCGAACCACCTCAACTGGCTCCTTTCGATGTGGAGGTGTAGCGGCTCTACTCCGAATCTCTAAGGGAGAGCCCAGCCACCCTGTGGAGAAAACCTATTTCGGCTGCTTGTATTCGCTTTTGGTCATTACCCAAAGCTCATGACCATAGGTGAGGGTCGGAACGTAGATCGACTGGTAAATCGAGAACCTTGCCTTATGGCTTAGCTCCTTTTTCACCACAACAGACCGGTATAGGGTCATTGCTCACCCCGCGCCGATTCGTCTGTCAATCTCTCGTCCACCTGAAAAAACCCCAACATGCACGCGTCAAGCTGGGGGGCCACGAGAAAGCCCACACCTGACCGACACCTCTCGCCATGGCCAACTCCAGAAAAGAACAGAGTTCAGCTCCTCTCGAAGAGATTGGTCCCAGAACATGAGCTGTGCGTTGAGGTGAGCCCGACTATATCTAGCCGGTATCTCTCAACCTCCTGCACCAACTCAGGCTCCTTCCCCACCAGTGAAGTGACGTTCCAAGTTCCTAAAGCCAACTTCAGCAACCGAGGATCACGACGCCCAGGCCCACGCCTCCGGCCACCGCCCGATCCACACTGCACCGAACCCCTATTACTACCCCCTTCCACACACACACAGATGGTGAGCCCATTTGAGGAGGAACCCATGTAGCTCCTTTGGGCTGGGCCCGGCCGGGCACCATGGGAAAGTGACCAACAGATGCTCGCAGACGAACCCCATCCCCGGGCCTGATCCAGGGTGGGGCCCCGATAACCCTAGTTCAGGCAGGGTACACTTGTTCCTGGTCTTGCTGTTCATAGGGGTTTGTTGGACCACTCTTTGTCTGGCCCGTCACTTAGGACAAATTTGCCTTGGGAGACCCTGCCAGGGGCTTTTTACCCCAGACAACACAGCTCCTAGGATCATTCAAGCACGCAAACTCCTCCACCATGATAAGGTGGTGATCCAAGGAGGAGGTCAAGCAAACTATTTCAGGTAACTTTTTTGTCCGTCTAATTCTAAACCAAATAACTATGATTACTCTGGACAAAAGATAAGTGAGGTATAAGGAGTCACATATCTTGATAGCTGCTATCAGATTATGTGACCGTACTTTTACCTAAGGAAAAATGTATCAGATTATGTGACACTAGTGGAATATGTAGAAAAATTATTCACAAGTTAATTGTCTGCACAATGGCACCGTCGGAGGTGCGTCAGGCAGAAATGCCAAGCAGGTGTGACCACCTGTGCTTACATCAATGTCAGGTAACTTATCTATACCTCTTAGTATGAACAAAGTAATTTATTTATATAGTGCTTTTTACAACAGTACATTGTTACAAATTAGCTTTACAAAGACTTTATTTTACTATAAAGAAAAGATAAACCTTTATTGGTCCCGCAATGGGGGGATTTTCACAATTATTTCACTTATCTATATTCCTTAGTATAAACCAAATAACTATCATCACTCCAGACAAAAACACGATCTTAGGTACAAGGGGTCACATATTCAGACAGCTGCCATCAGATAATGTGACCCTACTGTAATTTGTAGGAAATTGCTTCACAAGTCAATTAAACCACTTCAAGTAACCTATAAGAAAAGATAGGTCTTTATTGGTCCCACAATAAGGGGATTTTTACAATTATTTCACTTATCTATATTCCTTAGTATAAAGACAATAACTATCATCACTCTGGATAAAAGAGGGATTGAAGCACAAGGAGTCACATATTTTGACAACTGCTATCAGATTTTGTGACCCTACTATAATCTGTAGAAAACTGCTTCACAAGTCAATTAAACATTTTCAGGCGACTTTTTATACTTCTTAGTATAAACCAAATATCTATCATCACTCAAAAGATAGACTGAGGTATAATGGGTCTCATATTTTGATAGCTGCTTATTTATGCTTATCATATTTATGCTTATTCATCCATGACCATCCTATAATCTTTAGATAAATGTATCGCAACTCACTTAATGCACTGTAAAATTGGCAAGTCTTGTAACAAAAAGGAAGTCCTGTAAGTGTGCAGTGTGTGAGCAAGATAGAATTTGGAAGGAGCTCATCCTGACTATGTTTGCTTCAGGGAGCGAAAACACATTCCTGATGGCAACAGAGTAAACAGTTTGAGGTGGAAGAGACAATGATGAGCCTCCTTTGCCAGGTTGTTAATATAGCAGTACCATGCGTGGGGTCCTGCATGATGTGAACTTCAAGGTACGTGAAACTGTCTACTCATTCCACTGCGGCACAGGTCATTATTGGATATAAGGCCTACTACAGCAAAATAATCAGCAAACTAGATGATTGATGTGGAGCTAGTGGCCACACAGTCCTAGGTGTATAATGAGTACAATAATAGACTCAGAATACATTCTTGGGAAGAACCAAGATCTAATGACATATGGAGGGATGAAGTTCCTATCACCCACTGGTGAGTATGGAAGAAATAATTGTATTTAATTATGAACAATATTCTGACATAATTATTCCACCTAGTGTCTCCCAGAGACAGTGTAGAGTGAAGCAGGTGTGAGACTGCGTCATCTGTGATGTGGTTGTAGTCGTAATCAAACTGTTGCAGATCCAGAGAGTCCGGTAAAAAGGAAGTGATGAAGTCTCTGACCAGCTTTTTAAAGCACCCAGTTGATGTTAGAGTATTTGAAGTGGTTTTAAAGAGATTTTAAAGCATCATGCATTACCCTCCGGTCTGGTTTATAATACAACAAAACAATGACCCATTTATCTAGCTTCGTCAGAACTACATTAGAAGAGAAGAACAAAGTTTACATGAATGTATAGGCCTGCACATATTGAAACCCTGTTGATCTTTTCTGAGATGAACTGGAAATAACTATAGTAGGTTCATGAAAAATTCTTAAACTGTCTGAACTCTATTGTAGAAATAATGCTGTAATTGGGTTTAAATGTGGTATTAACAAGATGAGGCTACTTTGAGTCCAAATTATTCATTCATTCATTATCTCCCGCTTTATCCTCTATTAGGGTCGCGGTGGGGTTCCCCATGCCCATCCAGGGGAGAACATCTCGGGCGCTGGGCAGATAGACCCAGGACAGGGCGCCAATCCATCGCTGGGCACACACTCACTCAGACAGACACACTCTATATGGGGCAATTTTGAGAATTCAATTAACTTGATCCATGTTTTTGGACTGTGGGAGGAAACCGGAGAACCCGGAGGAAACCCACGCAGACACGGGGAGAACATGGAAACTCCACCCAGATGGGGATTCGAACCGGGAATCCCTAGCGCTGAGAGGCGAACGTGCTAACCACTAAGCCACCGTGCAGCCCACTGAGTCCAAATTAGAATTTGGTAATTTATTTATTTATAAGATTTTGTTGTATATGGTTTAATTTTACGGTACGTCTGAAACACCAAAGTGTGTAAATATCTTTGTCCATTTATTTTATTTTATTTTATTTTATTTTATTTTATGTTTTTGTCAAAATTGTACTACTATTGAATAACGTAATATAGAACCAATAAAGAAGCATTTTATAATACCACATTTTCACCACAAATATGTTTAAAAAGTACGGAGCCCCTAAAGTGACATGGAAGAAAAAAAATATAATGCAAGATCTCGCAAAACTTTTGCGAGATCTCTCAATAACTTTGAGAGATCTCGCAATAATTGTATTTATATTTATTGCGAGATCTCGCAAAACTAACGGTCCGCTTGCATTAAGTAGTCGCTTCAGGTGTCTCTCGCGTTGGAATTTATTAAACATAAAAAGACATGAAATGCATTATTTGTAAGGTTTTTTATACTTCGTAATGCTCTTTATTTTTGTAATGACATTTACTATTTCACATAGTTCAAACAACTGCTGAATGACTGCAGGGAACAGCGGGAATAGTCATTTGCGGGATGAGCGTGTATAATTGTAGGAATGGCCAGTTGCGGGATAAGCATGGCAAAGTGCAGGGGTGTCCGATCACAGGGTGAGCTGTAGACTTAGGGGGCAGGTAACATTTTTTAAATGTAATGATGAGACTGGGGCTCAGGAAGTCCCCACCATACAGTGGGTTGCAAAAGTATTCATACCCCTTGAACTTTTCCATATTTTGTCACATTACAACCACAAACATAAATATATTTCACTGGAATTTAATGTGAAAGACCAACACAAAGTGGTATACAATTGTGAAGTGGAAGGGAAATTATACATGAATCAACATTTTTTTTACAAATAAAAAACTGAAAAGTGCGACGTGCAAAAGTATTCAGCCCCCCTGAATACTTTGTGGAGCCACCTTTTGCTGCAATTACAGCTGCAAGTCTTTTAGGGTATGTCTCCACCAGCTTTGCACATCTAGTGACTGAAATTCTTGCCCATTCCTCCTTGCAAAACAGCTCAAGCTCAGTCAGATTGGATGGAGAGCGTTTGTGAACAGCAGTTTTGAGATCTTGCCACAAATTCTCAATTGGGTTTAGGTCTGGACTTTGACTGGGCCATTCTAACACATGAATATTCTTTTTTTTAAACCACTCCATTGTAGCTCTGGCTTTATGTTTAGGGTCGTTGTCCTGCTGGAAGGTGAACCTCCGCCCCAGTCTCAAATCTTTTGCTGACTCCAACAGGTTTTCTTCCAAGATTGCCCTGTATTTGGCTCCATCCATCTTCCCATCAACTTTGACCAACTTCCCGGTCCCTGCTGAAGAGAAGCACCCCCAGAGCATGATGCTGCCATCACCATATTTGACAGTGGGGATGGTGTTTTCAGAGTGATGTGCAGTGTTATTTCTCCGCCACACATAGCGTTTTGCATTGTGGCCAAAAAGTTCAATTTTGGTCTCGTCTGACCAAAGCACCTTCTTCCACATGTTTGCTGTGTCCTCAACATGGCTTCTGGCAAACTGCAAATGGGACGTCTTATGGTTTTCTTTTAACAATGGCTTTCTCCTTGCCACTCTGTCTAAGTGGTGCTCAGAGAACAACATTGCCTTTATTGATAATTGGTCTACTTTTGAGGGAAGGCCTGGCCTTTTGAAATGGGACGGCATCCATCCTTCCCGGGAGGGTGCTGCGCTCATGTCACATAACATAGCCGATAGGGTTTTTTCTTCAGATAGGAAAAAAAATTGACAATTCAGAGCCAAGGCCAGGCAGCAGACAGAATGGCCTAACCAACTGCCTGCGAACTGCCAGGAGTCGTCACCCACAATAACTAGGTTCCATACTATTAAGACAGTTATCAAGTATCGCAGTGAGCCAAAAACAACAAAAAGAGTCCAAAAAGTGTGCCAAAAAAATCTCATTAATATCAATACAACCTCAAGTAATGTAAGAAACACTTTTAAGTTAAAACTTGGGTTATTAAACATTAGGTCACTGTCATCAAAATCAGCTCTAGTTCAAGAAATAATAACTGATAACTTTCTAAATGTCTTTTGTCTCACAGAGACCTGGATTAGGGCCAATGAATACCTAGCATTAAATGATGCCTCTCCACCTGGTTATACTTATGCTCATAAACCACGTCTTAGTGGACGAGGAGGTGGAGTGGCTACGATCTATAAAGAAAACATAAATGTAACACTTAATAATAAGTATGAGTCAAAATCCTTCGAAGCGCTTGTACTCAACATAAGCAGTTCATCTTCATTGAAGAATAAATCCAACCTAATGCATCTTATTACCATATACCGCCCTCCCGGCCCATATACAGAGTTTATTAAAGAATTTGGTGAATTTCTCTCTAACATAGTAATCTCATCAGACAAGGCCTTAATAGTTGGTGACTTCAATGTTCACTTTGAAAACCCACTAGACTCATTTAAATTAGCCTTTGACTCCATCCTAGATTCCATGGGCATTACTCAAAGTGTAGTTGGTAAAACACATCGCTGTAAACATACATTAGACTTAGTTTTATCACATGGTATTAACATTAATAATTTAACTATTGTTCCACTATGTGAGGTCATCTCCGATCACTATTTGATAACCTACGATTTAGAAATTGATATTGATCCAGTCATTAAACCGCGATATGACATGAAGCGTACAATCATCCCCTCTACTGCTGTGTCATTCCTACAACATTTACCCGAATTAAACATTAAACAAGCATCAGGACCCGATGAACTTGAAAACACAGCGGATTACCTTAAACACACGTTTTCTGCAACCTTAGACAGTGTCGCTCCACTTAAACTAAAAAGGATTAAAGATAAAAGACTCGTTCCATGGTTTAATGATCAAACACGCGCCCTAAAACAAGCCACTAGAACCATGGAGCGTAAATGGAGACAAACTAAATTAGAGGTCTTTAGGGTTGCATGGAAGGACAGTATGACTGAGTACAAACATGCACTCAATGCAGCGAAGACTAAATATTATTCTGAATTAATAGAGAACAACAAAAACAACCAAAGATTCCTCTTTAGTACCATTGCCAAATTAACTCGAAGTGCTACTGAATCAGATTCACAGATTCACTCACAGTTCAGCAGCAATGATTTCATGAATTTCTTTAGTGATAAAATTGAAAACATAAGACTTAAATCATCTAATGCATTGTGTAGCGTAACCAATAATCAACCCTCAATGATTTCTGAAAAATCTAGTGGTAGAGAAAATAATATAGTACAAGAGTTAAATACCTTTAACCCCATATCTAAAAAAGAGCTTGTCTCATTAATTACACAATCAAAGACAACATCATGTATGTTAGACCCAATACCAACAAATCTGCTTAAAGACCTCCTACCAAATATCACAGAGCCTTTTATAAACATTATAAATTCATCACTTAAAATAGGCTATGTCCCCAAAAATCTGAAGTGTGCAGTCATTAAACCATTACTTAAAAAACCTAATTTAGATCCTCTAATACTGTCCAATTATAGACCAATATCAAACCTTCCTTTTGTCTCTAAAATCCTAGAAAAAATAGTGTTCAACCAGCTGAATCGCCATCTTCTAGCTAATAACGTTCATGAAGTTTTTCAGTCAGGTTTTAGGTCTCACCATAGCACTGAGACAGCCTTAATTAAAGTTGTTAATGACTTATTAATGTCCTCTGATAATAACCAAATCTCTTTTCTTGTATTATTAGATCTTAGTGCAGCCTTTGACACTATAGACCATAACATCTTAGTTGATAGATTAGAAAACATTGTGGGTGTTACAGGATCTGCACTCCAGTGGTTTAAATCCTACCTGACTGATCGATATCAATTCACCTGTGTTAACAACCAATATTCTGATCTCGTTAAAGTTAAATATGGTGTCCCACAAGGGTCAGTTCTGGGTCCACTCCTATTTGCATTATATATGCTTCCATTGGGATCAATTATTCGTAAACATGGAATCAGTTTCCACTCATATGCAGATGATACACAGTTATATGTTTCAGCTAACCCTAATGATGGTTGTTCAGTCACTAAGCTCGAGGACTGCATCCAAGATATTAAAATGTGGATGTCAAAAAACTTCCTACTGCTAAATTCTGATAAAACAGAGTTTCTGATAGTTGGACCCAAGGACAAAATTAACAAAGCTTCTAACACTATGTTAAACCTTGATAACTCTTTAATTAGACCCAGTTCATCTGTAAATAATCTCGGTGTCATTATTGATTCAGATCTCTCCTTTACAAAGCACAGTATCTGAGTGAGCTGATTCAGTTGTACCAGCCAACACGTGAGCTCCGATCTCAAGGTGCTGGCTTACTCTTAGCTCCTAGAATAAATAAAATTACTGCTGGTGGAAGAGCGTTCTCCCACAAGGCTCCTCAACTTTGGAATAGCCTTCCAGTTACTGTTCGTGATTCTGAATCACTATTAATCTTTAAAAATAAATTAAAAACACATTTATTTAATCTTGCGTTTAACTAATCCGCTGTAGATAAAGATGTAGATCTCAGACTTGGCTGTGTTGGGGGGTAATCTCTGATCAGTGTATGCTGGCATTTCACCTCTTCACCCACCTCATCATTAATGGGGGGGGTGTGGCGCTGGAATGATGCTGTTCCGGGGCGCCATCTCAACTATGTAGAGTCTGCAGTATCTGCCTCTTTTAGTTATGCTGCTCTAGTCAGTGATGCCGGTGTCACATGCTGCACTGTGTCAATTAATTACTTATTAATTAAATGCCGTGCTTTATTATTAGCTCTAACTCCCTTCCTTTGTCTGTTTCTTTTGAGGTGTCCCCCGGCTTCCTGGAGATCCATGGCTCTGCTTACGAATACTGTATGGATCCTGACAAGGCGGTCCTGCAGGACGCCCCCTAATGGACTCACATATAGTTTTCTAGTTGTTAGTTTTTCCATTTGTTTAATATCTGGACATGGCTGTTCTACACTGTTGTTGCTGCCCGGCCGCTCAAGGAGGATGAGTCCCCCACTGAGTCTTGGTCCTCCCAAGGTTTCTTCCTTAAATAACAACATAAAAGGGAGTTTTTTCTTGCCACTGTCGGTTCGGCTTGCTCTTTGGGGGTTTAAAGGCTTTTCATTCTGTAAAGCTGCTTTGTGACAATGTACTGTTGTAAAAAGCGCTATATAAATAAATTACTTGAACTTGAACTTGAACTCTTCCATAAAGACCACATTTGTGTAGTGCACGACTAATTGTTGTCCTGTGGACAGTTTCCCCCATCTGAGCTGTGGCTCTCTGCATTTCATCCAAAGTCACCATGGGCCTCTTGGCTGCCTCTCTGATCGGATGATGGATTGAACAGTGCTCCGTGAGATGTTCAAAGCTTTGGAAATCTTTTTATAACCTAAGCCTGCTTTAAACTTCTCCAAAACCATATTCCTAACCTGTCTGGTGTGTTCTTTGGACTTCATGATGCTGTTTGCTCCGCAATATTCTCTTAACCAACATCTGAGGCCGTCACGGAGCAGCTGTATTTGTACTGAGATTAGATTACACAAAGGTGGACCCTTTTGAGTCATTAGCACTCAACAGGCAACTTCTGAATGCAATTGGTTGCACTCAGGGAAAAGGGGGCTGAATACTTTTGCACGTGGCACTTTTCAGTTTTTTATTTGTAAAAAAAATGTTGATTCATGTATAATTTTCCTTCCACTTCACAATTGTATACCACTTTGTGTTGGTCTTTCACATTAAATTCCAGTGAAATATATTTATGTTTGTGGTTGTAATGTGACAAAATATGGGAAAGTTCAAGGGGTATGAATACTTTTGCAACCCACTGTATATGGAAGGTCCATTCACACTCATCCACACACAGAAGGACAGCCCACCTCAGGGTTAAATACCGAAGCGGGATCTTAAAGAATTCAGAGATCTCTCATTAATCACAGTCATCTGCCATTGATGATTTAGATCTCGCATTATATTTTTTCTTCCATGGCACTTTAGGGGCTCCGTAAAAAGCTCCGTATCGCCAGGAATAAAACCTAAGATATACTTACTTTAATGTGATATTAATAACCTTAACGACCTGGAAGTACATCAATTTATAATAAACTTTTGCGAAATCTCGCAAAAAACTTTGCGAGATCTCGCAATATTTTTTTTTTCTTCCATGTCACTTTAGGGGCTCCGTAAAAAAACATCTCAAATTAATTAACTTTTTTTGTGAGAACGGGTGTTCCCTCGAGTTGCGCTACCCATCGAGTTGAGCTATTTTGGCTTAGTGCGCATGCGCACATCACAGTAGACGATATCCAACACTTCGCCTGTCGATTTGAGCTACCCTGTCTATTTCGTGTGTGATTCAAGGTAAATAATCAATTTAAATGCATTATATTTCCTATTTAAATGTATATATACGTGTATATGTGTAACAGGTGCCTAGGGCACCTGTCACCTGTTTTGTGTTTCGTCCCGTTCGTTTGAGTTAATTAATGTTCTGTGCTCATTAGTTTAGTTAATTAACTCCTTTTTGTAATTGGTTTGTCTTGTGCACGTGGTCGGGTGTCTTTTTGTATTTATGTCCATTGTTTCTTGTCTTCGGTGCTGGTCGTTTGTGTTATGTCACTTAGTCTTTTGTACCTCATGTTTTTGGTGTACTGCACCTTTAAATAAACCCGTTATCTGCTACCTGCGTGCCTGGCTCCCTTCAGCGCGTGTAAACACGGCGGCTTGCGCTCCCTATGCGCAACCGCTTCAGCCCGAGGTAGACTATCGTGACAGAACGACCAGCCAAAGGAAATTTGGGGAGTCCAGAGCCCAGGTAAGCGCTCTTTTAAATTTTTCTTTGCGGGGGCCGTGTAGCCTCGTACTCGCGGCGCGTTCCGCCGTGTCCGCGAGTGCGCCGCTATGCGCAGCCCGTCGTCCCGGAGCCGTAAGGACGGCTCGTATACAGCAATGTCTGATTATGACTCTGATGATTAGTGGATGTGGAGGTACGGGTACGAAGCGCTCTGCACTGAGGAAGGTCTGGACTTGGTTCAGATCTCCGATGATGAGACGGGCGAGTCGTACCTGTATGGGCATATCCTGCCCATACGAACCCTCCTCAACTCTGAGGAGTTCTGGACGGATGCTCCGGTCCAGCTTGTTAAACCCCCCCGTGGCGAAATCCAGACGCAGGGCGCGCCGGCGCGGTGCTAAGACGCAGCGTGCGCTCTGCACGTGTGCTGCGGGGCAGTCACGTGACGCGCCTGCGCCGGACCGCGCTGTGTCTGGATCGCGCTGCGAGGGGGCGGTAGCGGAGCCAACACTCGGGGGGGTAAATGTGGATCCGTGTCCCCCTGTCTCGTGTGTCCAGTCCGTCTTCCCCATGTCTGAGATGTCTATGTGTTTGGGCATTGCGGTGGGGGTGTATATGTTCTGTGTGCAGGAGGGAGAGCCTGAGTGTGAACCTGCTGAGGTCCGCCCAGCGTGCGTGCCCGCCAACGCCCTGCCAGCGTGCGTGCCCGCCGAGGTCCGCCCAGCGTGCGTGCCCGCCGAGGTCCGCCCAGCGTGCGTGCCCGCCGAGGTCCGCCCAGCGTGCGTGCCCGCCGAGGTCCGCCCAGCTTGCATGCCCACCAAGGTCCTGCCAGCGTGCGAACCCGCTGAGGTCCAGCCAGCATGCGTGCCCGCCGAGGTCCTACCAGCGCGCGTGCCCATCCCGAAGTCCAGGGGCGTCACGCCGCCCATCCCGAAGTCCAGGGGCGTCACGCCGCCCATCCCGAAGCCCAGGGGCGTCACGCCGCCCATCCCGAAGCCCAGGGGCATCACGCCGCCCATCCCGAAGCCCAGGGGCGTCACGCCGCCCATCCCGAAGCCCAGGGGGCGTCACGCCGCCCATCCCGAAGCCCAGGGGGCGTCACGCCGCCCAGCCCGAGCAGCAGGGGCCGCACGCCGCCCAGCCCGAGGTCCAGGGGCCGCACGCCCCGCCGCCAGGGGGTGCCCGCCTCGCCACGCCGCCAGGGGGCGCCCGCCTCGCCACGCCGCCAGGGGGCGTCCGCCTCGCCACGCCGCCAGGGGGTGCCCGCCTCGCCACGCCGCCAGGGGGCGTCCACCGGACCACGCCGCCAGAGGGCGTGGCCCACTCCTCGTCCGACGTGGGCGCCCGCCAGACCACGCAGCCAGAGTGCGTGGCCAACTCCCAGCCCGATGTGGGCGTCCACCGGACCACGCTGCCAGAGGGCGTGGCCCACTCCTCGTCCGACGGGGGCGCCCGCCTCGCCACGCAGCCAGAGTACGTGGCCAACCCGGACGCCCGACGTGGGCGTCCACCGGACCACGCAGCCAGAGGGCGTTCGGCACGCATCACCCGCAGAGGGCGTCCACCCGAGGGCGCCTTCCAAGCCCCGCTCAAGGAAGCCCCCCCCCGGGACTGTTTTTTTTTTTTCTTCTCTTGGTCGCGTCCCCCCGTTGCGCGACCGCAGGGGCGGGGGTAATGTAACAGGTGCCTAGGGCACCTGTCACCTGTTTTGTGTTTCGTCCCGTTCGTTTGAGTTAATCAACGTTCTGTGCTCATTAGTTTAGTTAATTAACTCCTTTTTGTAATTGGTTTGTCTTGTGCACGTGGTCGGGTGTCTTTTTGTATTTATGTCCATTGTTTCTTGTCTTCGGTGCTGGTCGTTTTTGTTATGTCACTTAGTCTTTTGTACCTCATGTTTTGGTGTACTGCACCTTTAAATAAACCCGTTATCTGCTACCTGCGTGCCTGGCTCCCTTCAGCGCGTGTAAACGCGGCGGCTTGCGCTCCCTATGCGCAACCGCTTCAGCCCGAGGTAGACTATCGTGACAATATGTGCCCTTGAAACAATAATTAACACCCTTAGTACAATTTGTTAATTTCTAAAAAGTTCGTCAGGTTAAGAAAAGTGCACCGCTCTTTAACGTACAAGTTAAAGTTAAGTTGTTGCTACGCAAGTTTTAACATGTTGCTTGTTACACATTCATATATGCAATTAACTCAGTGTATTGTGTTGTTCTGTTTAGCCCAATTATTTTACTTTCTTACTACTGGGTAATTCAAATGCATTACCCAGTCTTTTTTTTATTTAAACACCACATATGGTTTGTGTATATACTTTGTTACAGCCAAAAGAACGAGTTCTTTTTATTAATCACCTGTTGGTTTTCAACTAGCTGTATAAAGGATTAATCTGGTAAGATGGGCAATTTCAAAATTTACTTTGCTTTATAACCAACTTATATAAATAATTAACCATACTTACATAAATACACATGTAAGCAACACACCATGTTGTATGGTTTAAATTGAAACCAAGCAACGTGGTATCATAAACAAAGTAATTTATGTTTCAATTAATTAGCTTAATTTAATTATCCATCCATCCATCTTTTGCTTTATCCTCTATTAGGGTTGCAGGGGGGTTCCCCATGCCCATCCAGGGGAGAATGTCTCGGGCGCGGGGCAGATACACCCAGGACAGGGCGCCAATCTATCGCTGGGCACACACTCACACACAAACACAATATATGGGGCAACTTGGAGAACTCAATTGACTTGATCCATGTTTTTGGACTGTGGGAGGAAACCGGAGAAACCGGAGGAGAAACCCACGTGGACACATGAAGAACATGGAAACTCCACCCAGATGAGGATTCAAAACAGGAATCCCAAGTGCTGAGATGCGAATGTGCTAACCACTAAGCCACCATGCCGCCCGCTTAATTTAATTAAAGTTAATGTAATTAGACTGAAGTGTATTTTTACAAATATATCAACAAATTTATAATTATATATGTATGTATGAACATAAATCACTTTATATGTATTTATATTCAGCTGTCACTAAATCAGAAAACTTTTATTAAGACAATTTTATTTGTTTCTGATAAAGCACTAAGAAGCAAAAAATGACATTCATATTCAATGTACTGCTTCAATGTAAAGGTAAGTGATATTAAATCCAGCATGAAAGTTCTGTTGTTAAAAAATTTTGGAGTCAAAATACATGCTAGTTCCATCACCTGGTCACAAAATTTCAGTCATGTAAAGTTACTATAAAGAGTCCTTACCACTTGTAAATAAGTTCTAATAAGGTTATTTATTTTTAAAGGTTAAACAGTACAAAAGTCATACAAAAAAATCTTGCTTAATATGAGTGCTTGAAACTGCACAATTTGAAATAATTTGTTTAATTGGTCTGAAATTTCAAATAAAAACTTATTGCATTATACTTCTAGTTTTGTGCTATCTTAAATTTGTGATGCAGTACTACAGTGGTGATTCTTTCCCCTTACAGCAGCTATTTCAAACTAATGTAGAAAATGTTTAAGTTTGATCATTTCATTATAAAAGATTTTTAATTTAAGCAGTTGTATTTTTTAAAACAAATTTAAGAAAAATAATTAAATAATTAAACATGTTACAATAGGCGGCACGGTGGCTTAGTGGTTAGCACGTTCGCCTCTCAGCACTAGGGATTCCCGGTTCGAATCTCCATCTGGTTGGAGTTTCCATGTTCTCCCGCCCGCGTGGGTTTCCTCCGGGTTCTCCGGTTTCCTCCCCACAGTCCAAAAACATGGATCAAGTCAATTGAGTTCTCCAAGTTGCCCCATATATTGTGTTTGTGTGTGAGTGTGTGCCCAGCGATAGATTGGCGCCCTGTCCTGGGTGTATCTGCCCAGCGCCCGAAACGTTCTCCCCTGGATGGGCATGGGGAACTCCATGGGGAAACCCCCCCCCCCCCGCGGCCCTAATAGAGGATAAAGCGGAAGATGATGAATGAATGAACATGTTACAATAATTGTTTTAGGAAATGCAGATTATTTCTGTATTGTGTGCTCACTTCTAGATGATGGAGATAAGAGCATGATAGAAATTGTAACTAAATATTTTTTACTCATAATTGCCTAATAACCCACCTCATTGTGCAGTCTTATGTAATGTCTTTTCTTTTTCTTAGGTGCAGTGTGACCTGTGCCACAGGTGGGCACATTTTGAATGTGTCCGCTATGAAAAAGAAAGTTCCTCTGCATATTCATGCAAAAAATGTTTAAAAATAAAATTGTAAATTGTTAATATTGTGTCAACTTCATTTGTTTTTATATACAGCAGTTCTGTTCATCTCATTGATATTTTTATATAGTTTTTAGTTATAGAGTATAAAAACATGCTTTCTATGTTCTTACAGTGCACATTGAGTAAGTACTTCCAAATCAGATGCTGTCAACATTCAGTATTTACCTTCATTGTTGGTTGTCTTATTTCATGATCAAACATGAAATGATGTGATGTGACAAATAACAAAACGTAAAGTATACTACATATCAGATTTATGTAAGTTTAATTAATCTTTTTTTCATAATAACTCAATGTCCTTGTCTCAACAAAATCAAAATTCCCATCACCTCTTCAAATGTTTTTAATTCAAATTGCACCCCCTCCATTTTTATATGAGGGGGTAATTTATATTTAAGTATGTAGCATAATAAAATACAGTTGTGATCAAATTTATTCAACCCCCAATGCTGCGAAGGGTTTTATGGAATTCAGTGCACATTTGTAATTGTGTTCATAATGAAATCTTACAAGGACTTGTTAAAGAACTAAATGCAACTAAGATAGCATCAATAAAGTTAGCATAATTTTGTCATAAAGTATTAAATGGCCTTTTTGTTATTTCTTCATTGACACAATTATTCAACCCCTTTACAACTACCACTCATAAGAACAGAGGTTCATTCCAGTGTTTTCAATCAGGTATTGAAAACACCTGTGGATGTCAACGAGCAGCAATCAAGCATGATAAGCACCAATTAGGCAGATTTAAAAGGACTGTGATACTCAGCTCCTTTTTCTAGACATCTACTGGTGTGTTTACAAGCATGGTGAAGGCAGAGAGAATGGTCCCAGAAGACAAGAGAAGAGGTTTTTGCTCTTCACAAGAATGGCAATGGATATAAAAAATTGCGAAGTTGTTAAAATTCAATAAGAGACACTATCGGAAGTATCATTCGCAAGTTCAAGTTAAAGGGCACAGTGGAAACGTTACCTGGTCGTGGCAGAAAGAAGATCCTGACCGCGACTGCTGTGCGCTACCTGAAGCGTAATGTGGAGAAAAATCCCCGCGTGACTGCTAAGGAACTGAAAAGACCTGTCAGATGTGGGCACTGAAGTTTCAGCTCAGACAATAAGGCTGCGCACTGCATAACGAAGGACCTCCATGCCAGAACTCCCAGGCGCACCCCCTTGCTGACTCCAAAGAACAAGAAAATCGACTGCAGTATGCCAAAAGTCATGTGACAAGCCACAAAGGTTTTGGGACAGTGTACTGCGGTCAGATGAAACTAAATTAGAACTGTTTGGGACAATGGACCAGCGCTATGTTTGGAGGAGGAAGAACCAGGCTTATGAACAAAAGAACATACACCTTGCCTACTGTGAAGCATGGCGGGGGGTCAATTATGCTTTGGGGCTGTTTTTCTTCTAATGGTACAGGAAAGCTTCAACGTGTGCAGGGTACCATGAATTCCCTTCAGTACCAGGAGATCTTGGAGGAAAATGTGATGGAGTCAGTCACAAACCTGCGGCTTGGGAGACGTTGGACCTTCCAACAGGACAATGATCCGAAGCACACATCCAAGTCCACTACCCCATGGTTGAACATGAAAGGCTGGAACATTCTAGAGTGGCCATCGCAATCACCAGACTTAAATCCAATGAGAACCTCTGGTGGGACCTAAAGAAGGCAGTTGCAGTGCGCAAGCCTAAGAATGTGACTGAACTGGAGGCTTTTGCCCATGAAGAATGGGCTAAGATACCCATAGGTCGCTGCAAGACACTTGTGTCAAGCTATGCTTCACGCTTGAAAGCTGTCATAACTGGAAAAGGATGTTGTACTAAGTACTGAAAAATAATGTCACTAGGGGGTTGAATAAAACTGATAATGATGTGAGCACAGTAAAGACATTTGTGGTTATTCCATCATAAATATTATGTTATATTTGTCTAATTTATAAGTGCCTCTTTGATATAATTGTAAATAAGATGACTGAAATGATCCAAATCAATGTCAAACTGGCCAAAACACTTTATTTCAGTGGGGGTTGAATAAATTTGATCACAACTGTAAGTGTTTAAACTGACTGTCGAGATGAGCTACCTTCATTATATAAAGGTAGCTTAATAAAATAAGTGTATAACAGACTGTCGAGATGAGCTACCCTTCGATATAAAGGTAGCTTAATAAATAAGAGTGTTTAAACTGACTGTCGAGATTACCTTCATTATATAAAAGGCAGCTTAATAAATAAGTGTATAACTGACTGTCGAGATGAGCTACCTTCATTATATAAAGGTAGCTTAATAAAATAAGTGTTTAAAAAGACTGTCGAGATGAGCTACCCTCATTAAATAAAGGCAGAATAATAAAATAAGTGTTTAAACTGACTGTCGAGATGAGCTACCTTCATTAAATAAAGGTAGAATAATAAAATAAGTGTTTAAAAGACTGTCGAGATGAGCTACCTTCATATAAAGGTAAATAAAATAAGTTAGACTGTCGAGATGAGCTACCCTCTAAAGGTATAAGTGTTTAAACTGACTGTCGAGATGAGCTACCCTCGTTATATAAAGGTATCCCTCGTTATTATAAAGGTATCTTAATAAAATAAGTGTGCAAAACTGACTGTCGAGATGAGCTACCCATCGTTATATAAAGGTCGAGATGAGCTACCGTCATCTTAATAAAATAAGTGTGCAAACTGACTGTCGAGATGAGCTACCCTCGTTATATAAAGGTATCTTAATAAAATAAGTGTTTAAACTGACTGTCGAGATGAGCTACCTTCATTATATAAAGGTATCTTAATAAAATAAGTGTTTAAACTGACTGTCGAGATGAGCTACCTTCATTATATAAAGGTAGCTTAATAAAATAAGTGTATAACAGACTGTCGAGATGAGCTACCCTCGTTATATAAAGGCAGCTTAATAAAATAAGTGTTTAAACTGACTGTCGAGATGAGCTATCTTCATTATATAAAGGTATCTTAATAAAATAAGTGTTTAAACTGACTGTCGAGATGAGCCATCTTCATTAAATAAAGGTAGAATATTAAAATAAGTGTTTAAACTGACTGTCGAGATGAGCTACCTTCATTAAATAAAGGTATCTTAATAAAATAAGTGTTTAAACTGACTGTCGAGATGAGCTATCTTCATTAAATAAAGGTAGAATATTAAAATAAGTGTTTAAACTGACTGTCGAGATGAGCTACCCTCGTTATATAAAGGTAGCTTAATAAAATAAGTGTATAACAGACTGTCGAGATGAGCTACCCTCGTTATATAAAGGTAGCTTAATAAAATAAGTGTGCAAACTGACTGTCGAGATGAGCTACCGTCATTATATAAAGGTAGAATAATAAAATAAATATTGTAATAATAATAATGATAATAATAATAGGATTATTATTAGGTAGGACAACTCGACAGTATCCTCTATCTATTTACGCTACCGATGGCATTTTTTTGCGACCGGTAGCCTATCTCGACGGGGCAGCTCAACTCGACAGAACACGGGCTTCCATATGTATTAGCGAAGGACTCTTATTTTGAAAACGTAAATTGTTCCGCGTTTCTAGGTTCTTCAGCGAGCAACTGCAGTGGCGCAATGCTAGAATATACTAGTCCATAGCATTCCAAACAGCGTAGTTGTCTCCATTACAAAATAAATTATCGACACAGGCAAACCTAAACACACATTGGAAAGAAACTTCTGCAGTTAAACAGTAAGGAAATTAATTAATTTAAAGTAAAATAATAATTTATTATTAATAAAAATAATTAAATGTTTTTTTTTTATTCGGGCTGTGTAAGTATTTATATTAAATTATTAATATTTTGACTACAAATACAACCGCTCGGTTTCTTGCCTTTACTACTCGTTGAACAAATATTTCGCTTTATCCTCTATTAGGGTCGCGGTGGGGTTCCCCATGCCCATCCAGGGGAGAGCGTTTCGGGCGCTGGGCAGATGCACCCAGCACAGGGCGCCAATCTATCGCTGGGCACACACTCACACACACAGACACGCACACAAACACACTGTACATGGGGCAATTTGGAGAACTCTGTTTGACTTGATCCATGTTTTTGGACTGTGGGAGGAATCCGGAGAACCCGGACACGGGGAGAACATGGAAACTCCACCCAGATTCAAATCGAATCCCTAGCGCTGAGAGGCGAACCCTCTCTCTCCCTCTCTTTCCGATTCCGATTTTTGAGGTCACGATTCCATTCAGAAACGATTTTTCAGTTCAAATGGTCTTTAATTTTTGTTTAAATTATGTGATTGACAAGATGAAAAAACAATGTAAACAAATAGAACATTTATTTAAAACAATACTTTTAGGTTCCTTCTTCTATCAAATATTTTGCATCATTTTAAATTTATACAAAAAATAGGATTGTGCATAAAAGTCTGTAACTAAAACTAACAGTATTAAATGATAGTAAAATAATAAAATAAATATAATTTTCAACTTGGCGGCACGGTGGCTTAGTGGTTAGCACGATCGCCTCTCAGCGCTAGTGATTCCCGGTTCGAATCCCCATCTGGGTGGAGTTTCCATGTTCTCCCCGTGTCCGCGTGGGTTTCCTCCGGGTTCTCCGGTCCCGATGGATTGGCGCCCTGTCCTGGGTGTATCTGCCCAGCGCCCGAAATGCTCTCCCCTGGATGGGCATGGGGAACCCCACCGTGACCCCAATAGAGGATAAAAGCGGGAGATAATGAATGAATGAACTTTTCAACTTCTTTTATCTCAGGGTGATGTCGCGCCAAACGGGCTTGCACATTTGTCGTATTTCCAAAGTACCTCGGTTTGATTTTACACTCATTGCAAACAGTTGTTCTCCTGTCAAGCTCTCTGTTCCTGGCTTTAAAACCCAAACACCGGCTTTTAACAACGATGGGGTCGGTCGAATCATGCTCTCCCCCTGCTCCATGCTTCCCTGACTCCACAACGGTTGCTGGTTAACAAGCTTGCTGTACGGTGGTCGATTCTGGGGCGTTTTGAATCTATTCAGAATCGCCAGGACTACGAATCATGACTCTTTGAAGAATCGATTTTTTTCAGCACCCCTAATATATATATATATATATATATTGTGTGTGTGTGTGTGTGTGTGTGTGTGTGTGTGTGGTGTTCATAGTCCTGGGATTATCATGTTGCTTCTAATTTAGGATATGATTAGTTTTTAATAGTATTAGGCACTGCACTTTTTCAAAATTTTAATATCTGATAAAATCAGTTACAGGATTGTCGATTACACAAGCTCTGCTTGACTTAGTAAGATCAGTTTGATCAGTGAACTGTTAACACAAGCTTACTTAAACAATCACTGCTGGCCCCAGCTTGTTTAATGATTACAACCTTCTCTCTTCCAAGAAACAGTTAACCAGTGTATTGTCTTTTTAAATTTTGTCTAAATGTTAATAATAAATATCTATGTAAAAATCTTATGTTACAAAGAAGCTAAGTCTTTTTGAACATTGCTGAGTAAATGCTCAACACTGCCTGTATTTTCATTTGTTCAGTCTTTGAGCTCATACCTTTTGCATAGCGAACTTAACTGTATTAGTGAGTTTCAATAGCTCACTGAAAACAAAATTCTGTCTATACTCACCTTTCTTCTCTTCTTTCATTTTATTATAGCATATATATGTTCAATGGCTCCCCCTGAGATTCCAATGGAAGTTTTAAAAAATGATGAGTTAATCAATCAGTTGGCTGTGATTGCAAAAGATGCTGCGTTGCTTTATGGGGTGATTATGCGTACCAAAGAGACTCCAAATTCTTCAGAGGTAAAACATTTGATCTATTTATCTTGATCATTAATCTTATCTTGCCAAACACACAGAAGTTATAATGTATTCAGTGTAAAATTAATGAAAAAGCCAGTGGCTTATATGTTGGTTGTTTTGATGCCATTCAAACATTAGACCTAACATAACATATTCTAGTCCAGGAATGCAATTTGATCAGTAGTCCACATTACATTTAGTTCAATGGTTCACAGTACATTTTGTGGATTATATTAGTGGAATAAACTAGTCACCTTAAATCAAAGTCATAGTTATTTTTTTTGGTTTGTTTTTTTGCCGTCTTAAACATTCTCTCTTTACATAACAGAATATGGAGTGATTATGATCATGATTAATTTATCAAATGCTGTTTTTCTGTTTTTAAGTGGTACATAAAACAACTTAAACTATTTGGTGGGCTGTTTGATGTTTGATTGGTGGTTCATTTGTCATTGTCATTACTTCGTTAAGGCTTTGGGAACAGATTAGATATTATTTGGTGGATGGAGTCATTTTATTAGTATGTCTGCTTTTGGGAAAATCTATTTAGGTGACTTACAAATGATTTAAGTGACACTACAATAAAAAAAAATGTTTTATTTAACCTATTGTAAGGAGCATTTAAAAAAAAAATGGTACTGTTCAAACTGTACTTACAGTTACATATTATTAGTAGTAACTTTGTATATAACAGAAAAATATTAAGATATTGAAAAACCTTAAATAAGTGCTGAGTATTTGTTTTTTACAGACTCTGACTTTATTGGATTTGGTTAGCTCTATTTTTACTACAGTTTTACATTTAACTGTATTTCTTTAAACTAAAAAATATATACTTTTACATGTAGGTTACATTTGTGTTTTTTTTACATCAAAGGTGCTACTGTTACCATTACATTGAGTCATTTAGCAGACGCCCTAATGCAAAACGACTAACAAATGAGAGATCAGAACAAGTCAGTAGTTAAAAAGGAACCTTTTACACTGTAGTTTAAACACATTATTCAGTCTGGTCAGACATGAGGGAGGAGTTCATGATGTGTGTAAGTGCTGGTGTTATAGAGGGGGCAATGGATTGGAGAAGGACTCTTCAAAAAGGTGATGGATTGCTTCTTTGTCCTACACTGTAGCCAATTATAGGAAAATAAGTTTAATAATAAGTAATTAATAAATAAGAAGTGCATATGTATCCAAAGATATTTTACTTACAATACAGAAACTATCATGATTATTGTTTTTTTTATATATCTGTGGATTACGAAATTCCATCACTACTCAGTACTGTTACTGAGTAAACAAATCATGATTTAAATGGGTGTTGGTGTTACTTTTTTTTCCAGGTGGTGAACTATGCACCATTTACCCTGTTTCCGTCATCTGTGTCAAAAGCACTATTTTACCAGGCTCTTAATGTCCAATATCATTTTAACCGGCTGGTAGACAGAGTCAGTCAGGATTCACATTTCCTTGAGGAGGTCCTAGGCAGGTACTGTTGTGTATTCCTTTTGTGGCTTCCCAAATATATAGTGAAGCCTGAAATTATATGTACATACCACTGGCAAATTTAGACTTAAATTAAAATAAAATAAAAAAAAAGATTTTTTTGAGGCATCTACCAAAAGATAACATGGCTATGTAAAAGAGGGATCATTATGGGGAAAATATTTATTCCCTTTTATTTACATTTAAGCAAAAAGTGTCTTGTATAAAATTACTCATATCCTTCTCAATGGCCAATAAAAAGCCTTTATTGGCTATTACAATAATCAAAGGCTTTATATAATTCCTGACCAGCTTGTATTTGCTGGTATTTTGTCCATTTAACACACAAATATTTAGCAATGAGCTCCAACCCATTCAGTTTGGAAAATCTCTTTGCCATTTACAGTGATCTTTAGTTTTATAAACAAATGCTTAAATATATTTACTCTTAACTGGGCCAATGTAATAACGTTAATGTATTTGTCCGCAATCCATTTCTTTACCACTTTTGCTGTGTATTCCATCCATCCATTATCTTCCGCTTTATCCTCTATTAGGGTCGCAGGGGGGTTCCCCATGCCCATCCAGGGGAGAGCGTGTTGGGTGCTGGGCAGATACACCCAGGACAGGGCGCCAATCTATTGCTGGGCACACACTCCCTCACAGACACGAATTCATTTGACTTGATCCATGTTTTTGGACTGCGGGAGGAAACCGGAGAACCCGGAGGAAACCCATGCGGACACGGGGAGAACATGAAAACTCCACCAACATTGGGATTTGAACGGGAATCCCTAGCACTGAGAGGCGAACTTGCTAACCACTAAGCCACTGTGCCGCCCTTGCTGTGTATTATTGGTTGTTATTGTGCTAAAGGGGCCCATGACCCAGTTTTTCTGTGGACTGCAGATGTTGAAAATCTTGAGGTTTTGATATATTACTGTGATTAAAAAAAACACCCTTCAAAGTATTAGGTTAACACCATGTTTTACAGGTGGGTATGGTGTTCTTAAGGTTGAAGGCCTCTCCTTTTCATGGCAAATGAAGAATATATTATTTTTGGCCAAAAAAATATTTAGTTTCATCTTACAATTAAATAGAATACCACATATTATTTTTCAATGATAAATTTTATTTTGGAAACATTTTATATACATTCATAACACACAAATGTCAATACTTTGTATGTCCTGCATAAATTACAGTTTTAACAATAAAGTTAACTTTGACTTTTACTGATATGGCCTTGTTGCCCTTTCCAGACTCGTCAGTAGCTGGAGTTCCTAAGTGAGTTCATTTGTCTAAGCCATGACTGTCCACAAATTACTGCAGATAGATGCTGTTTTTCACCTGTAAAGTTGATTAAAACAGCTGTTCGTGACTGATATTTTTCAAAGGGTATGAATATGAAATATAACAATAATATGAAAATAAAATTTGAAAAAAAAAGGTCTCATTGATGCCGCTTGTACATCATCTTATTATCTGCGAGATGTCTGTGTCCATTTCTGTCTTGATGGTTAAATAACAAGTAACTTCAAGTCAAAATTTGCCTGGGGTATGGAGAAGTTGATATTTTTATTATAAGAAAATAGCTTAATATGTCTTTTTAAAATTTGAAATGTACTTATATGAATACTTATGCAAGGCCATGCCTTGTCTAATGAATTTAACTAAAATTTGCATGCATCCCTACAGCACTGTCAAGGTGGATACTTTCACAGCAAAGCTATTCAGCATTTACAAGCAAGTACAACAGGATCCCCAGGACACGGTAATATGTTTATAGTCATCTACTTGTAGTGGGGACAAATGTCTGAAATTAAAGGGTTCTTTAGCTTTAAACTACCGTATTTTCCGGACCATAAGGCGCACCGTACTATAAGGCGCAGTCTCAATTACGGACTCTATTTCTGTACGGTACTTATTCTGTATGGCACCGTATTATAAGGCACTTGCTAAAATATACGATCTACAAGAAAAGTAAAGGATGCAAACGGTGATTTATAATTGAAGTTTATTCTACTACTTGACAAAACACACATTATTTTTAATCACTCTTCTCCCACAAATCCATCAAAGTCCTCATCTTCTGTGTCTGAATTAAAAAGCTGCGCAATTTCACTATCTAGCACTCCGGGTTCCCTCTAATCAATGTCTGAGTCAGTCTCGTCGCCAGGTGGCTGTTCAGGAATGATGCCGGCTTTCGCGAAAGCTCGGCCAACAGTTACAGCAGAAACCTTAGCCCAGGCATCCACAATCCATTCACAGACGGTGGCGTAACTCGCCCGCCGCTGCCTCCGAGTTTTAGTAAACGTGTGTTCGCCGTCTATCATCCATCGCTCCCACACCGCCCGCAACTTTAAATGCCCTGTTTACGCCAATGTCCAGCGGTTGGAGTTCTTTATTTAATCCTCCCGGAATGACGGAAAGCTCCGAATTAATTTTCTTCATTTGGCTTTTCACGTTGTCTGTGAGATGAGCGCGCATGGAGTCACAGATCAGCAGGGACGGTAAAGTGTGGAAAAAACCACCCAGTCACACAACAATACTTTTATAGATTTTGGAACTCAGTACACGTATAAGGCGCATTGGATTATAAGGCGCACGTCCGATTTCTGGGAAAATTTTAGGCTTTTAGGTGTGCCTTATAGTCCGGAAAATACGGTAATTAAACTAAATAATTTAATTATAAAGCAGAAAGTTGAACCAAACTTTGTTGTGTTGACTGTTATGGATTTTTCACTACATTTACAAGACCTAAACCCTATACTATAGTGCAATTGTCAACAGGGCCAGCTGAACTTTCAATAACATCATACTATGTCTTGAAATCATGCAAAATAATAGTAGACTTTGCACAGCTTTTGTCCATGCACAAAATGTTCATGCTGTCATTACAGAGAATATAAGAACATACAAAGTAAAAAATATTCCTTAAACTATTTAGATTTTATGATCTATAATTAAATTCAATATATTAAAGCATAAGTTACAAAATAATTATGTTTTATATAGTTTTTTTGTACACGCTCTAGTCCCTTACAAGCTTAATTAAGGTTTGGGTGGAATTTAACTGTTAGCTCAAATCTTTTAGAAGTGTCCAAACATTTGCATGGTGTTTCTTTTGTTAGGTTACCAACAATTGTTAAATGCAGTTTTATAAATTCAGGTTTTGCCATCTGCTTTGAGCCATCTAGCATATTTCAAAACTTTTGTTATATAGTGTATTTTTGATTTTTGATATAGTGTATTTATAAATTTATACATGTGGATCCAAAAATAAAATTATTGTTTTTTAAAATTTCCCATTAACTTTTAAAACAAAACATTTTCCTATGTATTGGCATGGGTAACCTCCTCATGACCCTAGTACAGGGCTGAGTGGAACATAATGAGATAAGATGGAATATTAGATTATTAGAATGTTAGAATGTAATTAAACTTTTGAATTTATATTTTTTCATCTAAGCCAATTGTGCTAGGTCTAAATCGTTCAGACTACATGATTGACTGTGCTGCTGATGGAAGCACAACCTTAAAACAGATTGAAATTAACACTATTGCAGCCAGTTTTGGAGGTCTTACTTCCCATACACCTAAAGTACATAGGTGAGTATAAAATAATTTTGCTTCTTTTAAATAAATTAATCTTTTGGAGCTCCTATGTTGTTGTTTTTTTTTTACTAATTAAGATCTTATGTTGCATCATTCTTTCATATACATTTTGTCTCAGACATATTCTCAAGGTTGCAAACCGAATGGAAGAATGCAAGCTAATCCTGGATAACAATCCTTCAGCTGGTCTTGCTAAAGGTTTGGCAAAAGCTTGGGAGCTTTATGGCTCAGAAATGTATGTTTTACATTGTAATTAACTCTTATTAGCTTTATATTATAAGTTATGGTGGCCATGTTCATAAGACAGATCCGCATTAGTTGCATTAATTACTTTGAATGTCCAATGCCATTGGCGCCACCTTTCCTTGCAGTTACAATTTGCAGGTTTCAGATGTTAAAAGATTTCAGATCAGATCAGATTAATAAAATGCAAATTTCTCAAATTCAAATCTCAAAAAAACTCAAGCTTGAGTTGGAACATCTGGGCTTCCCAGGAAAAGTCAACTTTCAGAGCCATCAAAGGCAACATTAATAAAAGGCTATGTGTATAAAAGCTTGGACCCCATGTTCAATTCTCTGAACTGGAATTGCAGTATGACGGCACAGTGGCTTAGTGGTTAGCACGTTTGCCTCTCGGCACTGGGATTCCCGGTTTGAATCCCAACGTGGGTGGAGTTTCCACGTTCTCCCCGTGTCTGCGTGGGTTTCCGCCGGCTTCTCCGGTTTCCTCCCACAGTCCAAAAACATGGATCAAGTCAATTGAATTCTACAAATTGCCCTGTATAGTGTGTCTGTGAGTGTGTGCCCAGCGATAGATTTGTGCCCTGTCCTGGGTGTATCTGCCCAGCGCCCGAAACGTTCTCCCCTGGATGGGAATGGGGAACCCACCCACAACCCTAGAAGATGAAGCGGAAGATAATGGATGGATGGATGGATGGATGGGACTGCAGTATTGAGACTTTAGCTGAGTAAATTTGAATCTGTGGCTTTCTCAATAAATTTTGTTACTGAACAGTAGTAGTCATATCCTTATTACAATTAATAAACAGGAAGATCCCAATGAGGTAAATGCATATAAAATTCATAAGCTCCACAATCGGCTAATTATGGTTCTGGTAAATAATTAACATGCTATACATCAAGTTTAATTGTTTATGTGGTAGTAGGATAACGAGTAACTTTAGCTAATTTGTTGGTAATGGGTAGATAAGTGTCGTGTGGTTGTCATAAGTGAGGTGTTGTGTGGCTAAGTGTGGTTGTCATAAGTGTATTGGCTAACTTTATGGTTTAAGTTTATGTTTTTCTGACATTTTGACATTAATTTGTCACAATAATTGTAAAGAATTAATGTTGACTTTTAGGACCATTCTAGTTAACTAAGCTAACTAAGTGTTGTAGAAATAAAAAAAAATTACAATTTAAAATAAATCCACGTTATGCCGTGCATCATTATGCCACCTATTAAACTTGCCATATAACTCATTGAGTACTTCCCAGAACCATAAATACAGTAAATAGCTTTCTTGATCTGAAGAAATTTGGATGCACCAACCTCATCCTTCGATTTCAACACCACAGACATGACCTGAGTGACAGCTCTGTGATTGGTTAAAATCATTTTATTCTAGTTGCAGCCCTTCTGGTTTATTGATATTTTAGTTTTAGTTCTATTCACTCTGTCAGACCTATTTTTTATAAACGTAACATCAGAATCAAGATTTGTAAACGAAGTACGCTCACAACATTTTTTTTTTTATTTGACGACTTATTTTTAGTGTGACATCGTTTTTGTATTACTTACTAATTTTTCTTCTATTAAAAATCTGTCTGTATAGCTCTTTGATGATTTAACAGTTTATGTTTCACAGGGCTGTTGTAATGTTTTTAGTTGAGGAAGTTCAGAGGAATATGTTTGACCATCGATGTGTGGAAAATCAACTATGGTCAAGGTAAGACACCACTACTTCTCTCTCTCTTGCTTACACAGACAAATACACAGAATCACACACGTACACAAAAACTTACACAATTGGTTGAGTTTGCTTTGGATTATGAGAGCAAACGGGAAGATCATGTTATCCATTCAGAAAGTCTAGTACACTATGCTAGATTAAGTAGTAAGTTTATTAGGCTATTTTAAAAGGTTAGAGGAAGGCTTTACAAGACAGTCACATTTTGATAAAGTTTATTGAAAACATTTGATTGAAATCCTCTTGATTATCATCCAAAAGACTTAAGTTTTCTGAAAGAATTTGGATCCATTTTTCTATGGGAGAAAAATGCAAGTAGATTTGACTTTAAATCTGCATTAAAAATATGTGGTTGGAAACAGTAGGGCATTACTGATGTACTGTACCTAAGTGAATCTAGAAGTTATGTTGGAAATGACTTAGATTACTAAAAAAAAAGTTATAAATATCTCAAGCGTTTAAGTAGAAAACACAAGCATTTATGTCATAAGATTGTGTGCTAAGATTGAAAGGTTAGCAGTAGTTCAACATTAGGATTTGGGCATTTTTTGTTATAAGTTGGGGTATTTATTTCACTTGTTTTACATCCATATAAGCTATACAACATACTCTTTCTTACAAATCTTTTTACACTTTAAAGGGAAAAACCAAAGTTCTCACGCTTGTTAAAGCTGGTGACTTGGCTTTTCTGTACATAAATCAATGTCAAAAAAATATTTTAATCATGTGCAAAATTTAAATTGTTTACCTTAAAGTCTGTAGTGATCAGGGCTAGACTGTAAATCTGGCAAACCGGGCATTTTCCCAGTGAGCCAACCGTACTCAGGGGCCAATGCCGTTGGATATTTTTTTACTTTCCTTTTCTTCCCAAATGCCAGATGATGAAAACCAGCCCACTATCTAGAGGGGGCAGCCCAGTGGCTGGGAGATGAGCAGTCAGATTTTTTGACAGGAAAGCCGAGTGACAAAGTGAGCGGCAAAGTATATTATCATGTATGCCGGTAAGAAAGGTTAGGCTACAGGGTGGTAACGTTAGCTCTATTAAATTAGAATGACGAGCATTGATTTATTAGTTTAAATATTAATTGGTATTTGTATTCAAATGACCATGATCAAGGGCAGTAATAGGCTTGTGGTTAAGGAACCAGCCTTGTGACCTGAAAGTCTCTGGTTTAATTCCCGGTCCCACCAAGTGCCCTTCTTGCTTCCCGGGCACCATATTCAAGGCTGCTCCCTCTCGGGGCACATGTGCTCACTTCACCAGTATGTGTTTATATGTGTGTTTCACTGCATGTATGGGCTAAATGTGGAGGACAAATTTCTCTGTGTGTATGCACAGTGGGCAAAATGATTGGAATGAGAATCAGCACCACAAAACCATGGTACTCTGTCAGAAAAGGGTTTGGAGATGTGTTTCTGCCTCAAGTGGAGGAATTTAAGAATTTTGGGATCTTGTTCACAAGTGAGAGAAAGATGGAGTCTGAGTTTGACAGAAGGATAAGTGTAGCTGATCTACTGCTCTGGATAGTGTCCGACAGAATAAGGGTCATGAATACAATCGGTCGAAATGAGAGTTCTCTGCATTGTGAGGTATTGATACAATACTTAGAGGTATTGTAAGGCGTTTAGTCTAGGGCTGCAACTAATTAATTAATCGATGAATCGATTAATCAATGAATCAGATAAATATATAAAAAAATTCCCATGTCTTTACATTTTATTATTAAGCAGATGCTTTTATCCAAAGCGACTTACAAATGAGAACATCACAAGTCAGTGGTTATGAAGAACACTGTAGAATTATTAAGCAGGTCAATAAATGTCTGCTTTCATTTACAGTATGAGTTTAAGGCAAAAAGAACAATTAAACACAAATCTCACACACACTGGTACAATATGTAGCATTGTGTAAAAAGAAATACTAAATTACACAAATTTGAGTCGCTCTAATACAGGGGTGCTCAATACGTCGATCGCAAACGGGTGTCAGGTAGATCGCAACGGAGGATTGAGGAAAAAACACACTATCGGAAGCGCTTTCCTTGCCTAAATCTGAAGCACTGCCTCCTGAATCATCGACATAAGAATTGCATTACATTACATTACATTACATTAGATAGTTTCTGTTTGTGTTTTTACACTTTATTTGACTGACCAAAGAGTGAAGGACAAGTGAAGCTCAAAAAGAACTAAAATGTTCCACTTTCATTTAGAGTCTGGGGGGAAAAATATTTTTTTACAATGTCAAACTCAAAATGCATTTGCTTTTATTAATATTCATGTTCTGTTTGGGGGCGGCACAGTGGCTTAGTGGTTAGCATGTTCTCCTCTCAGCACTAGGGATTCCCAGTTCGAATCCCCATCTGGGTGGAGTTTCCATGTTCTCCCCGTGTCTGCGTGGGTTTCCTCCGGGTTCTCCGGTTTCCTCCCACAGTCCACAAACATGGATCAAGGTCAGTTGAATTCTCCAAATTGCCCCATATAGAGTGTGTGAGTGTGCCCAGTGATAGATTGGCACCCTGTCCTGGGTGTATCTGCCCCCCCCCCCCCCCGTGACCCTAATAGAGGATAAAGCGGAGGATAATGGATAGATGGATGGATTTTCTGTTTGGGGAAATGTGGGTTACAGTGATTGTTTTACATTTGTGCTGTATACTGTGTGTTTGGGGGTATATTAAAATCAGGTTTTCTCCATGCTATTTGCTGGAATTTAATAAAAGAGCAATTCTAACAGATTCGACAATACTAACATGATGTGTTTAAACAGGTTTCAATATAAATGGAGATTGACCCCGGTAGATCTCGATGACCTGTCCAATGGAGATCTCGGGCCAGAAAAGTGTGGGCACCCCTGCTCTTATATGTTACCTAATTCCCCTCTAAATGCAACTCATCCTACCTCACTCCCATAGAGGGCATATTTTGTCAAAAAATTAGAATGTGAAACTTGATCATTAATTACCATTGTGTACAAGTTGTATGTATTAAAACACTGCTTAAGAGAATTAAATTAAATTATAAAGTAACACACATTCTCTATCACTGTTATTATCCAGTTACCAACCAAGAACAGCATGAAGCGTGCTCTGCTGGTCTCATAGTATTACGTTGCACCGTTATGTTAATTCACTTCAAAACTAAAGGAACTCGGGATGTTGTAGTGATTTTACTCTACTGTTGAGCTTCATCCTCATCAGTGACTCCAACATGTTGAGTTTCAGGTGGTGTATCATAACTGTGGTGCTCCGTGTAGATCAATTCATTTTCGCAGAGCTCGCATGTTCCACGTTCTTTGTCGAAATTTGTTATCGTCACTTCTCATAATTGATTTTTATCGATTTTATCGATTCGTTGTTGCAGCCCTAGTTTAGTCATTTGGGAGTTACTTAGAGTACAGCTGCTGTTCCTGCACGTCAAGAGGAGCCAGCTGAGGTGGTTTGGGCATCTGGTCCGGATGTTTCCTGGACGCCTCCCCGATGTGCTGTTCTGGGCATATTTAATCAATTCCCAAAACTATTTGTATTGTTCTATAGTTCTATTGATGGCAGTTTTTGATTGTTTGAGAAACCAAAATCCTGTTACACTTCGCATTTTGCTTAATAACACCTCTTTCCCGTGATTTATTCACAATAATGCATGAGCTCTTGTGCCTTGTTGCTTTATAATACTATGTATTATCTTTTGTCTCTGGTCTGTTAACCCTCATTTCTCCACGTGTGTTGTATTATGGCTATATCATGGCACAGCATTACAATAATTCCATCTAACAATAAAACATTCCTGCAAATTACTTTTTTTGTTTTTAATTCACTATTAACATTTTATTATCTTAAATCTGGATTTTGGGTAAAAAGCTTCCTACTTGCACTATTTTAAGTCAAAGTCTTGGTTAACTGCAGTGTATCTAGGAGTACAGAAACAGTTTGTTCATTGCAGACCTCAAGATCATGTGGGTTAATGTGTGTCTGTGTATACACAAATCAAAGTATAATAACATTATGTTTTGCAGAAACATTTGTGTTATCAGAATGAAGTTTGAAGATGTATATCAAAGTGGATTACTAGACGAGGACAAGAGGTTGTTCATGTAGGTGTTTTATGAATTTTCATCAGCCGTTATTAAATAGTTTAATTTTTAGTTTTTAATATTTTAACTTTGTGTCTTGTAAAAGCTAAAAAAAAATTTGAGTCTTTAATATTTCGTCATGCTTTAAATTTAAATTAATACCTTTGTGTCTTGTAAAAGCTAAAAAAAATAATTCGAGTGTTTACTCTTTTATTATGCTTTACATTTAAATTATTAAAAATTCAGATTTTTTTTTTTTCTTTCAGAAATGGACAAGAAGTTGCAGTTGTTTATTTTCGTAATGGATATATGCCCAACAACTATAAATCTGAAGAAGTAAGTGTAGAAAATAATTTTTGGATTTTGTGTACAGCATTTTTGTATTGCTATTTGGAATATACAGAGCCTATGCAAAATTGTTATGCAACTTTAAAATAGACAGAATAAAATAAACTATAATAAATATTTCTCCATCTAAATTTTGCAGCTGAACAGATTCATAGGAATTATATAAATTTCCTTCAACTCACAAAAAAAAATGTTAGGGTTATTATACAGAGTCAGACTCACTGTTAGAATGGTGTTCCCAATAAATTGCCTAGTTATTTTATATTAAAAAATACAAATTGAATGTTCTGTACCACAGAGCTGGGAGGCTCGCCTGATGATTGAACGCTCACGTGCCGTGAAATGTCCAGACATCAGCACTCATCTTGTTGGAACCAAGAAGGTCCAGCAGCAACTGGCATGTCCGGGTGTCCTTGAGCACTTTTTTCCTGATGAGCCTGATACAGTGGCTCAGATACGTGCCACATTTGCTGGATTATACACACTAGACATGGTTAATAGAAAAAATACAGATTTTTAATAGTTATTTATTTTGAGGAAAGTCATTTTAATTTTTTTATTTCTCATAATTAGGGGGAAGAAGGTGATTGCACTGTGGCAATGGCTTTGGCCAAACCAGACCAGTTTGTCCTGAAACCACAGCGAGAAGGAGGAGGTGAGTTGCCGCTGCATATATGTGTGTGTGGGTGGACGTGTTTGTTTTTATGGGACGTGGACACAGGGGTCATCTTTATTCTATCCATAACTATTGGGCTTGTCCTAGTATGCTGTTCTATGAGGTGAAAAAAAAAATGTCTGGCTTGGGTCGGTGAGAGATGGGCTCTATACTTGGCTTCACATTTTTAGCTGTTTAGCTGTTTTTATTTACAGATGGTCCTAGCTCCTAATTCACCTAAATAATATCACCAATGCCACCAGTACTTGCCAATTGCCAAGTAATTTAGGTCTTAATATGGATAGTAAAACGGTCAAAACTCTCTAAGTCTTAATTGTACAGCTGGGCTCCAGTGTCCCTAGTGTGTCAACTTTTACTCTCAACTCAAGAACATGCTGATTTTCTTGAATGACATCTTGGAGGCCTTTGTTATCTTTTATACTTTATGCATCTTTTAAACCTGGAAATCTGGCAACATTTACCTTTGGACAAATGGCACCAAATCAGAGTTTTTTTGCCCATTAATACACAGCACCATGTTTTGAAAAAAAAAAAACACTGCACGTTAACACAAACACCTCAAACTAACTGCCAAACATTGAGGTGGGGGGTTGATGAGTTTGCTTTGATGTCACAGAACAGAACACCTTGCAATCAATGAGTCAACTTCCCTGTGTATCAAAGTATTCTACAGTCAAATATAAGGCCATCTATACAGCTTTAGGATTATGCAACATGACAGTTATCCCAGGCAGTAAGCAGGGGAAAAAAGTATTAAGGTTGGCCGTACGAATAAACTGCTTTGTGTAGAATATTAAAAAACAATACAGACAGTCACACAACACTTTTCAAACTGGTCGCGTTATCATCAAAATACCTCAATCATCTACCTCATATTACATGTACTGTGTATACTCATATACATAGTTTATGCTACATCTTACATTTCATATGCTGCTATAAAAAATTGTATGTATGTATGTATATATATATATATATATATATATATATATATATATATATATATATATATATATATATATATATATATATATATACAGTGGGTTGCAAAAGTATTCATACCCCTTGAACTTTTCCATATTTTGTCACATTACAACCACAAACATAAATATATTTCACTGGAATTTAATGTGAAAGACCAACACAAAGTGGTATACAATTGTGAAGTGGAATGAAAATTATACATGAATCAACATTTTTTTTACAAATAAAAAACTGAAAAGTGCGACGTGCAAAAGTATTCAGCCCCCCTGAGTCAATACTTTGTGGAGCCACCTTTTGCTGCAATTACAGCTGCAAGTCTTTTAGGGTATGTCTCCACCAGCTTTGCACATCTAGTGACTGAAATTCTTGCCCATTCCTCCTTGCAAAACAGCTCAAGCTCAATCAGATTGGATGGAGAGCGTTTGTGAACAGCAGTTTTGAGATCTTGCCACAAATTCTCAATTGGGTTTAGGTCTGGACTTTGACTGGGCCATTCTAACACATGAATATTCTTTTTTTTAAACCACTCCATTGTAGCTCTGGCTTTATGTTTAGGGTCGTTGTCCTGCTGGAAGGTGAACCTCTGCCCCGGTCTCAAATCTTTTGCTGACTCCAACAGGTTTTCTTCCAAGATTGCCCTGTATTTGGCTCCATCCATCTTCCCATCAACTTTGACCAACTTCCCGGTCCCTGCTGAAGAGAAGCACCCCCAGAGCACGATGCTGCCACCACCATATTTGACAGTGGGGATGGTGTTTTCAGAGTGATGTGCAGTGTTATTTCTCCGCCACACATAGCGTTTTGCATTGTGGCCAAAAAGTTCAATTTTGGTCTCGTCTGACCAAAGCACCTTCTTCCACATGTTTGCTGTGTCCTCAACATGGCTTCTGGCAAACTGCAAACGGGACTTCTTATGGTTTTCTTTTAACAATGGCTTTCTCCTTGCCACTCTTCCATAAAGACCACATTTGTGTAGTGCACGACTAATTGTTGTCCTGTGGACAGTTTCCCCCACCTGAGCTGTGGCTCTCTGCATTTCATCCAGAGTCACCATGGGCCTCTTGGCTGCCTCTCTGATCAGTGATCTCCTTGTTCGGCCTGTAAGTTTAGGTGGACGGCCTTGTCTTGGCAGGTTTACTGTGGTGCCATACTCTTTCCATTTCCGGATGATGGATTGAACAGTGCTCCGTGAGATGTTCAAAGCTTTGGAAATCTTTTTATAACCTAAGCCTGCTTTAAACTTCTCCAAAACCATATTCCTAACCTGTCTGGTGTGTTCTTTGGACTTCATGATGCTGTTTGCTCCCCAATATTCTCTTAACTAACATCTGAGGCCGTCACGGAGCAGCTGTATTTGTACTGAGATTAGATTACACACAGGTGGACCCTTTTGAGTCATTAGCACTCATCAGGCAACTTCTGAATGCAATTGGTTGCACTCAGGGAAAAGGGGGCTGAATAATTTTGCACGTCGCACTTTTCAGTTTTTTATTTGTAAAAAAAATGTTGATTCATGTATAATTTTCCTTCCACTCCACAATTGTATACCACTTTGTGTTGGTCTTTCTCATTAAATTCCAGTGAAATATATTTATGTTTGTGGTTGTAATGTGACAAAATATGGAAAAGTTCAAGGGGTATGAATACTTTTGCAACCCACTGTGTATATATATATATATATATATATATATATATATATATATATATATATATATATATATATATATATATATATATATATATATATATATATTCATTCATTATCTCCCGCTTTATCCTCTATTAGGGTCGCGGTGGGGTTCCCCATGCCCATCCAGTGGAGAACATCTCGGGCGCTGGGCAGATAGACCCAGGACAGGGCGCCAATCCATCGCTGGGCACACACTCACTCACACAGACACACTCTATATGGGGCAATTTCAAGAATTCAATTAACTTGATCCATGTTTTTGGACTGTGGGAGGAAACCGGAGAACCCGGAGGAAACCCACGCAGACACGGGGAGAACATGGAAACTCCACCCAGATGGGGATTCGAACCGGGAATCCCTAGCGCTGAGAGGCGAACATGCTAACCACTAAGCCACCGTGCCGCCTATTCGACCAGGAAATTTTGTCTTGGAATCCGAACAAATATTTGGAACTCGGACATCCGAACGTCCGAGATGAGCCGAGTTGAGCCGAATGGCGTTCATTCGGCCCAGCGCGCCTTGCTTGCGTCATCAGTGTGAGTGCAGAGAGAGAGTCACGTTTTTTTGGAGAGAGTCACGCTTTGTGGAGAGAGAAACACCCGAAGAGCAGTTACCCTCTGTTTTTATTGAAGAGGACTCCCCTTCAAAACAATAACCATCCCCCTTCCCTCCTCCCTCCACATTTATTCCCTCCTGCCATAAAGATTGGTACAGGTACAGTAAATGAAACACAATTTACTGTACTGTACAGTACATTTTTTTTTTTTTTTTTTGTTTTAATAAATACACTTTTATTTCTTATTTCTTGTTGAGACTCATGTTTTTCTACATATTATATACAAATTAGGTCAGTAAATAGGCATTTTCTGGGGCTTGGAACGAATTAATCCAGTTTCCATTATTTCCTATGGGTTTCATTGCTTCGGTTCTCGAACAATTTGGTTCTCGACCGTCCTCCCGGAACGAATTATGTTCGAGAACCGAGGTATCACTGTATATATATTACGGAGCCCCTAAAGGGACATGAGCAAAAAAAATTTTAGAGAGGAACATGAGTAAAAAAAAAAATTTTTTTTTTTACTTATGTGGTGCGCACCTCTTAGTAAGTCGTACGCACCACATAATATCTCGTGCGCACGACTTACTAAGTGGTGCGCACCACTTAATATCTCGTGAGCACGAGTTATTAAGTGGTGCGCACGAGATATTATGTGAATCATAATCTGACAATAAACAGGCATGACGAGCTGTTACAACTATAGCGTTTACACTGGGACATGCGCTCTCCGACACTATGGCTGTTTGACAGATCCAGAGATAAATAAATTGCACGAATATAAATAAACGTTTCTTTCTAGGAATCTTTCTAGGAATGTAACTCCGGAACGCCGTATAGTGCTGAGTTCGACTGAAACTCGTTTGCATGTTCTCGGAGTTGCTTGTTGCTTGGGAATTTCATTTTACCCCCAAAACAGTTAAGCATTGGAGTTAAACGTGGCGATAACACGACTGGATTTCACATGTCTTATAATAATGTCTCATAATGTCTTATTTTGAAAGACAGGCCGCTGTATTTGATGAGATGAAGTGTACATGTGTAGGATGAGATAAACGTAACCAGTGTTCTTCCGCAGTTACACGTATGGAAAAACGGATGTTTTCTAAGAATCACGCATGCCTTTGTGTACATGTGACTGTGTACCGCATTGTGAATGTTTTACATTCGAACCAAATCGGAAATGGGAATCAATTGATTCCCTGAAGATTCTTAGAAAACGTCCATTTTCTAGGAATCTTTCTAGGAATGTAACCCCGGAACGCCGTCTAGTGCTGAGTTCGACCTAAACTCGTTTGCATGTTCTCCCCGTTGCTTGTTGCTTGGGAATTTCATTTTACCTCAAAAACAGTTAAGCATTGGAGTTAAACATGGCGATTTTTTAGAACCTTTAATCATGCGCTTTATTGTGCCAAATGACACGAAAATAATGTCTTATTTTGAACGATTTGTTGAGATGAAGTGTACATGTCTAGGATGAGATGAATGTAACCAGTGTTCTTCCCTTCCCCTGTTCTAAGACTCTTCAGGGAATCAATTGATTCACATTTCCGATTCACAAAGCGGTACACAGTCACATGTACACATATGCATGCGCAAATAGGATGTCGTGCGCACGACTTACTATCTAGCACGACGTTTTCTAAGAATCTTCAGGGAATCAATTGATTCACATTTCCGATTTGGTTTGAATGTAAAACATTCACAATGCGGTACACAGTAACATGTACACAAAGGCATGCGTTATTCTTAGAAAACATCCATTTTTCCATACGTGTAATTGCGGAAGAACACTGGTTACGTTCATCTCATCCTACACATGTACACTTCATCTCATCAAATACAGCGGCCTGTCTTTCAAAATAAGACATTATTATAAGACATGTGAAATCCAGTCGTGTTATCGCCACGTTTAACTCCAATGCTTAACTGTTTTGGGGGTGAAATGAAATTCCCAAGCAACAAGGAACTCGGAGAACATGCAAACGAGTTTCGGTCGAACTCAGCACTATTCGGCGTTCCGGAGTTACATTCCTAGAAAGATTCCTAGAAAGAAGCGTTTATTTATATTCGTGTAATTTATTTATCTGTGGATCTGTCAAACAGCCGGAGAGCGCATTTCCCAGTGTAAACGCTATCGTTGTAACAGCGCGTCATGTCTGTTTATTGTCAGATTATGATTCACAAAATATCTCGAGCGCACGACTTAATATCTCTTAATAAGTGGTGAGCACGACATAAGTAAAAAAAAATATATTTTTTTACTCATGTTCCTCTCTGAATTTTTTTTGCTCATGTCCCTTTAGTGTATATTCTATTATAATTTACATATCTACACTGTATTTTTATTTCATTTTCTTCTTTAAAATTTAAATTTAAGTTCTAACTTTAAAATACAGGCTAAACGGGGTCCGTGAAAAAAAACAGAAACAGTCCTTGCACCTCTAGCATTTCTTGTTATCCTCCATGTTAACACCAGCAAAATAGTGCTGGTGGTAAATTAAAACTCACTCCAACTGAATCCAGGTAATTGATATCGAGAATGAGATTGAGATCTCATTCTGTATCAGTGTGTTCATCTAAACAATAAGCTGGACAAAACTACATGAGTTGGGTCCTTAGAAAACCTCTTATGATTTTTACGAAAATAAATGGAAAATAATTTTACAGAGTTTTATAACAGATTAAAGATGCAATTGTCTTTGAATATTTTACTTATTAAAAAATAATTAATTATAATTATAATTATTATAGGAAACAACATTTATGGAGATGAGATCTGTCATGTGCTGGAAAGCATAAAGAACAATACAGAAAGATCTGCCTACATCCTAATGGATAAAATCCAGCCTCGTCCATCATATAACTACCTGCTTCAACCAGGACAACCAGTACAGTTAAAAAAGTGCCTCAGTGAACTAGGCATTTTTGGAGTTTATGTAAGGTATGCAGAATTTCATATTGCAGTAATGACGTGAGTGTAAATTAATATATATATATATATATATATGTATATGTATATATACAGTGGATATAAAAAGTCTACACACCCCTGTTCAAATGCCATGTTTTTGTGATGTAAAAAAATGACAGTATGGTGTTCTTTTGGTGATGAGCAGTGGTGTTTTTGCGCCAAATATACCTTTTGGAATTATGTCCAAAAAGTTCAACCTTGGTTTCATCAGACCATAACACATTTTCCCACATGCGTTTGGGAGATTTCAGATGTCTTATTGCAAAATTAAGCCAGGCTTGGATGTTTTTCTTTGAAAGATAAGGCTTCCGTCTTGCCACCCTACCCCATAGCCCAGACATATGAAGAAGACGGGAGATTGTCACATGTACTGCACAGCCAGTACTTGCCAGAAATTCTTGCAGCTCCTTCAATGTTGCTGTCAGCCTCTTGGCAGCCTCCTTGACCAGTTTTCTTCTTGTCTTATCATCTATTTTGGACGGACGTCCTGTTCTTGGTAATGTCACTGTTGTGCCATGTTTTCTCCACTTGATAATGACAGTCTTCACTGTGTTCCATGGTATATTTAATGACTTGGAAATTCTTTCGTAGCCTTCACCTGACTGATATCTTTGAATAATGAGATCCCTCTGATGCTCTGGCAGTTCTTTGCGGACCATGGCTTGTGCTGGAAGATGTGGCTACAAAAATGTCAGGACAAGCCTACTAGAACAGCTGAACTTTATTTGGGGTTGATCAGAGGCACTTTAATTGGTGACAGGTGTGTGCTGACTCCAATATAACATGAGTTTGAATGTAATTGGTTAAATCTGAACACAGCCACACCCCCAGTTATAAAAGGGTGTGCACACTTATGCAACCACATTATCAGTTATTTATTTTTACATCACCTCCCTGAAAGGTTTCTGTTTGTTTTTCAATTGCATTGTACAGGTTATAGGTCACATTAAAGGTGGAAAAAGTTGTGAAATTATTTGTCTTACTGTAATTTTTTTACATCACAAAAACATGGCATTTGAACAGGGGTGTGTAGACTTTTTATATCCACTGTATATATATATATATATATATATATATATATATATATATATATATATATATATATATATATATATATATATACACACACACATACATACAGTCATGGCCAAAAGTTTTGAGAATGATCCAAATATAAATTTTTACAAAGTACTGCTTCAGTTTTTATAATGGCAATTTGCATATACTCCATAATGTTATAAAGAGTGATCAGCTTAACAGCAATTAATTGCAAAGTCAATATTTGCCTAGAAAATGAACTTTATCCCCCAAAACACATTGCTCCATTAACACAGGTGTGGGTGTCGATGAGGACAGGGCTGGAGATCAATCTGTCATGATTAAGTAAGATTGACACCACTGGACACTTTAAAAGGAGGCTGGTGCTTGGCATCATTGTTTCTCTTCTGTTAACCATGGTTATCTCTAAAGAAACACGTGCAGTCATCATTGCACTGCACAAAAATGAAGAGTAAAGAGTATCGCAGCTAGAAAGATTGCACCTCAGTGAACAATCTGTCGCATCATCAAGAACTTCGAGGAGAGAGGTTCCATTGTAGCCAAAAAGGCTCCAAGGTGCCCAAGAAAGACCAGCAAGCGCCAGGACCGTCTCTTAAAAGTGTTTCAGCTGCGGGATTGGGCTACCAGCAGTGCAGAGCTTGCTCAGGAATGGCAGCAGGCAGGTGTGAGTGCATCTGCACGCACTGTGAGGCAGAGACTCTTGGAGCAAGGCCTGGTCTCAAGGAGGGCAGCAAAGAAGCCACTTCTCTCCAGAAAAAACATCAGGGACAGACTGATATTCTGCAAAAGGTACAGGGAGTGGACTGCTGAGGACTGGGGTAAAGTAACTTTCTCTGATGAATCCCCTTTCCGTTTGTTTGGGACATCTGGAAAACAGCTTATTCAGAGAAGACGAGGTGAGCGATACCACCAGTCTTGTCTCATGCCAACTGTAAAGCATCCTGGAACGTTTCATGTGTGGGCTTGCTTCTCAGCCAAGGGAATCGGCTCTCTCACAGTCTTGCCTAAAAACACAGCCATAAATAAAGAATGGTATCAGAATGTCCTCCGAGAGCAACTTCTCCCAACCATCCAAGTGTAGTTTGTTGATCAAAAATGTCTTTTCCAGCATGATGGAGCACCTTGCCATAAAGCAAAGGTGATAACTACATGGCACAGGGAACAAAACATAGAGATATTGGGTCAATCATCAAGAGACAGGTGAACAAACAAAAACCTACACATTCTGACAAAATGCGAGCATTGATTGTGCAAGAATGGACTGCTATCAGTCAGCTTGGTCCAGAAGTTGATTGAGAGCATGCCAGGGAGAATTGTAGAGGTCCTGAAGAAGAAGAGTCAACACTGCAAATATTGACTTGCTGCATTAACTCATTCTAACTGTCAATAAAAGCTTTAGTTACTCATAATATGATTGCACTTATATTTTTGTATGTGATAAAAACATCTGACAAACACACATAAAAACCAGAGGGCAGCAGATCATGTGAAAATATATTTGTGTCATTCTCAAAACTTTTGGCCATGACTGTATATGTATGTATGTGTGTGCATATATATATATATATATATATATATATATATATATATATATATATATATATATATATATATATATATATATATATATATATATATATATATATATATATAATGTAACCACAAATGGGTAGCATGACACTACAATATGAAGTAGGACTTTTTAGTATAAATCTGTTTCTTTAAAAAATATATATGTTTATCATCTAGCTTAGATATAATGGCAACGTTTTTTTAGTTCAATTGCCCAGACTAATCAAGGAAAAATTTTACACTATGCTCGCTTTACAGAAAAGGAACAGAGATGCTGATGAATGAATGTGTGGGACATCTGCTTAGGACCAAGAGTACCGAACACGAAGATGGTGGTGTTGCTGCTGGAGTTGCAGTGCTTGATAATCCCCTACTAGTTTAAGTTCAACACTTCCCAAAGACCAGATTTGTCCAGGGCTAATTTTAAGGATTGTATAGTTTAATTACTCTTTTAATTTCTTCAGCACTGTCACAAATAAGAAAAAGTCAACACCACTTATTGTACGACTGTAATTCATTTGGTACATGGTGAGGAAATTTTTGATATACTGCTGATTTCATTTCACCAATTTGAGAGACAAAATGTAAAATAAAGATCCAAAAAATCCAATGATTTGTAAATAATATTAGCAGTTTATTGCATTAGCTAAGTATTTGATAAAATAGAAGACAGAAACTGATGCTTGCAATTTCAGAATAATTTCCTGTAGTTTTGCACACACTGCAGCAGTGATTTTGCCAATTCCTCCATACAGCTCTTCTCTGGATCTTTCAGGTTTCAGGACTGTCACTGGGCAAAATTGAGGTTCAGCTCCTAAAATCCAAAGATTTTCATCTGGGTTCAGGACCATAGCCTGCCTATGCCACTCCATAACCTTAAAATGCTTCTAACGGTCCTCTTCTTAGTTTCCCTTCCTAGTTTAGGGAAACTAGGCTGTGTTTTTCAGGTCATTGTCATGCTGGAAAACCCAGCCACGACACATTTCTTTAATGCTCTTACTGAGGGAAGTGGGTTCTTGGCCAAAATCCCACGATACATGACCCCTTTCATCATCTTTTCAATATGGTGCAGTCATCCTTTGCAGAAAAGCACCCCAATTTATGAGGTTTCCTCCCCAATGCTTCACAGTTGGGATGGTGTTTTTGGGTTTGTACTCATCCTTTTTCCCAAGCCTCCTCTGGAACATCCAGGTGGTCATTGAAAAACTTCAAACAGGCCTAGAAATTTGCAGGATTTAAATCCATGACTACGTAGTTAGTTATTTAGTCATCTTTGAGACAGTTGTCCCAGCTCTCTTCAGGTCATTAACAGATCCACCAGTGCTGTTCTATGGGCTGATTTATAATCTTTCTCAAAATCATCCTTACCCCACGAGGTGAGATCTTGCATGGCGCCCCGCCAGACCGAGAAAGATTGGCAGTCATATTGTGCTTCTATTTATTTTTTTTTTTTTAAAAAGCTGTTGGTGTTTTCTTACCAAGGTGCTTGCTTATAATCCAATAGCCATTCCCAGGCTTATGCAGTCTTTCATATAGGTAATCAACAGGTGCAATTAATACAGGTAATTAGTGCAAAATAGGATGGTTTCGTACAGGTCTGTGAAAGCCAAAATTCTTGGTCTTTGATAAACAAAATGCACATTAATTATTTAATAATCAAATATTGTGATTTTGTAATTTTATATTTTTGTAAATGCATTCTCAGTGGGACACATTACATTGCTCGGTTTCCATTTCATTAACTGTAATTGAGGAAATACAAATAATAGTTGTTCTGAATCTAAATTAAAATGTTTTTTTTTTATTCACACAATAAAAGTGAAAAGTGGTACATTTGAATCTTCAGTAGTTTCTCTTAGACTAAAATATCTTAATTTACTGCTTTTTTTGAGCATCTGAATCTATTGGACATGTTTGTCTAGAAAAAAAAATCAGCTTTGTTATATTTAACCTCAAAATGTTCATCCACAGCTTTTAGAAAACTTTTTAAATATGTACAAATATTCAAAGTTAGTCCACCTCTTGAGTGAGTCAAGAAAGCAAAAGAATATTATCAGAACACATTGTCCAATTAGACACCCTTAAACAGTTGACCTGCAGGACCAGACCTGGCGGAACAACCTGTGTATCATCTGCTTTTCGGAGGATGCAAAAAGAGACCTAAAGACAGCTCCAAATTTGCTACCAGCTTTGTCTGGCCGGGAGTTTGAAGTTGTGTGAGCACAAGGGCTGCAACAATGAATCGATAAAATCGATAAAAATCTATTATCCAAAGTGTCGATAATGAATTTCCATTATCGATTCGTTGGGTCGCACTATTTCCGCATTACTCGCAATGTCGTAACCGCTTACGTCACCTGCAGCGCTTCAATAACGCTGGAAAAAAATTGCGGGTTGAACAGAACAAGGCGGAGTCTGCAAAACAAGTTGATAAATCGCACAAATGAGACACAGCCAATGCAGAAAAAGCTTCCGTTTAAATCAAAACTGCGGGAGCTTCACGCTGCACACAAATAAAGAACGCGCAACATGCAAAACTCTGCGAAAATAAATTGACCTGCACGGAGCACCACGCTGATGATCCACCACTGTTGGAATTTATTGAACGTAAAAAGATATGAATTGCATTATTTGAAAGGTTTGGTCAACTTTGGAAAGCTTTTACCATTGTAATGATATTTTTGTAATTTACGAGCTCACTGAGCTTTTCTGAGCTCAGTGAGCTACTCAACCTGGCCAGTTCTTTGCTTGAGGGATTCAACATTCATGATAATACAAGCTGCTCATTAACATCTGAGGTCGAGGCCTTGCTGAATCTAGCATAGCATGTTCACTTTCCCACTCATATTCGTGCTCACACACTGGACTTAGTCTGTTCCTCTAGCATATCTGTTTCAGTTGTAACCTGCTGTTTCGTTAATGTCTCTGATTACAAGCTCATTGAAACAACTATAAAAAGTACCGTTTAACTTCATCATGCGAAATCATTTCATAACACCAGACATCATTTCTGTGAATTTCTCCATAACTTCTGACTTGTATTGTTCTCATTTGTAAGTCGCTTTGGATAAAAAACGTCTGCTAAATGACTAAATCTAATCATTCCTGAATTTTTCTTTAATTTTTAATCTTCAGTCCTCTCCCATTTCATCAATTTCTAAGCTGTCCACTCCTGATGAGATGCTGTCTGTTTATAACCATACAGATTCAGATATATTAGACCAAATTGCTCTTGCCCATTGTTTATCACTGAACTCCAAACTATAAAAACCACCGGTAGACGCCTGGAGCAACATTAAAAAAAAACAGGTCTTTCTGTTGACCTTTTAGCATGTAGAGAACACATGGGTACTTACAGACTTGCTTTGAAGGCTGCTCATTCTACTTATATTTTATCTATTATTAATGGTCCTTATAATGGGTAATACAAAAGGCTCTTTGAATCATTAGGTCTGAAGCATGCCTGTCTCTTTTTTCCAAGATAAAAGACAAATACAAAATCAGATTAGCATTAATTTATTATTTAAAAAAAAACACATTTTATAGCAAATAAATGTAATGTTTAATACTGAAAACTCATCTTATGTTTTTGAAAAAAGGACCGCTACTTTTTTTTTCACTTTTATGCATATGACACAGTGTTATATAGCGCTAACAATCCCTAAGTAGGGCTGCACATAACCATACTCAGTGAGGCACCCAAATGTGCTGTGTGGAGTCAAGTATCCAGGTAAGCGTAGAGAGTCCTTTTATTGAGGTAAAGGTAGAACAAATCAAAGAAACAGACAACGCGTATTGAAAGTAAATGTTGGTCTGGGAAGTGAAGGGACAGGAAATATGTAAAGAGAGAACTGATCACGCCAGAACAAATGGGAAAACCAAAATAGGGATAATTAGCTAATTAACTGAAACTGACCCGGACTGAAAGAAATGTGAGGAGTGGCCTGGCACTCCTAACACAGTTATAGATTTCACTAAACCTAATGATGTTTATTCACTCAGTAAGCTTTAAAAGGGCTGCATTGAAAAAATCAAAGAGTGGATGTCAAATAATTTCCTGCTGATAAATTCTAATAAAACTAAGGTACTTTATATCCAAGGACAAAATAAACAAAGTCTCTAAAAGTGTATTAAACCATGATGACCCATTAATTAAACACAGCTGATTTGTAAATAATCTAGGTGTTACTATAGATTCAGAAATTTCCCTTCCAAAGCACATTGGCAATATTGCTGGAATTCTGTTATTCCAACTTGTGACAGGAGTGCAGTGGTGCTGGAGAAGGGAAGGCGGAGCTGAAGGTTTTGTTCATTAAAAGTAATTGATGAACCTTTATAAGCTGTGACATCATATCCCATGGAGAGAGATTTGGAAGACAGGAGCAGGACTTTCATTAATAATATTGGCCAACAGTTAGTTTGAATGTATGTTTAAACATCCATGTATGTTAATAATGTGAATTGCTTCAAAAGGGTGAGTGCCAGGTGTCATGAGGCACATCATGATCATGTTGCCACCCTCATTAGATCCTCTGCAGTTTGTGTACTGTCCCAAACACTCGATGACGATGCCCCACAATGGGGAAATTCACATTGTCAGCAGAAGGTGAGAAAGGTATTTAGCCCTCAGAAAGTGATTTAAAAAAAACTAGGTATAAAAAAACAAATAGAATTAGAAATCTATATATGCGTGTTAAAATTCTAATTTTCAGTTATTTACAGTCATACAATAGAGGAATAAAATGAAACAAATATTGCACATATGATATCTGATTAGCAGACAGGTATTACATACAGATGATTGAAATGTGTTGCACCATCAATACACAGTTATTTTTAGTTTGGTTTGGAGTAATTACTGGGAGCGCACCACTTTTTAAAATATGGCCCATGCCACCACAGTGTCAAAAAAAGGTCCTGAGGAGTGGCCCCGCACTCCTCAGGATCTCCTGCTGAGGAGATCTGTCTCCTCAGCAGATACAGTCTGCGCTGTACTTTTTTATAAAGTGCAGTGGTGTTGTGTTGGAATTTATTGAACGTAAAAAGATATGAATTGCATTTTTTGAAAGGTTTGGTCAGAGCTTTTACCATTGTAATGATATTTTTGTAATTTACGATATGTAAACAACTGCTGAATGGCTGAGGGAATGACCAGGTGGGGGTTGAGTGTGTGTAATTGTAGGAATGACCACTTGTCGAATGAGAATGAGAAGGAGTCAGAAAGTCTGGTCACAGGGTGACCTGTGAAAATATAGATTTAGGGGCAAGTAACATTTGTCAAAAAGTATTATTGGGACTGGGGACTCAGAAAACCCCACCATGTTTGGAAGGTCCAGTCACACTCACCAACAGAAGAAGGACAGACCACTAAAGGTTTATATACCGAAGCTGGATCTTTGAGATTTTAGAGCTCTCTCATCAATCGTGGTTGCCCGCCATTGATGATTTTTCCTGTACACTTGTTTGACTATTCAGTAAAGCGCATTAAATTTTTTTGGAACAAAACCGCAGACTTATGACCGTTTATTGGAACTTAACAGTTGTCTGACCAGTCCAGTTTAGTGTTGAGGTGAACACCCAGGTACTTATAAGAGTCCACCGTGTCAATGTTCATTCCCTGGATGTTCACCGAAAATCCACCACCAGCTCCTTAGTTTTCGCGGTGTTGATCTGGAGGCGGTTACATAGGCACCAGGCCACGAAGTCCTGAATCACCTTTCTGTATTCCCGGTCGTCATCATCAGCGAACTTCTGTAAGTGACAGTTCAGTGAGCTGTACTTAAAGTCTGCAGTATACAGGGTGAGGAGGAACGGGGCAAAGTTTGTTCCCTGTGGGGCCCCAGTACTGCAGACCACTAAGTCAGAAACACAGTCCCGTGCCCGATGTGTTGGGTAGTCCATAATGAAGTAATTTGAGAGTCCACTCCGATAAAAGCCAGCTTGTCCCTCAGAAGTCCAGGTTGGACAGTGTTAAAAGCACTGGAAAAATTGAAGAACATGATCCTCACGGTGTTCCCCTGGTTCTCCAGATGAGCTGAGAAAGAGCTCTGTGGAGAATGTAGATGACGACATCATCCACACCAACACCAGGCTTGTAGGCAAACTGAAGCAGGTCCATCGATGAACTCACCAGTGGGCAGATATGAACAAGCACCAGCCTTCTCCAGTGTCTTCATCAGATGGGACCCCACCAGCCTGTAGCTGTTTAGGTCCTTCGGATGTGGAGTCTTAATCACCGGTACCACACACGAGGTTTTCCACAGCTGTGGAACGAGTCCCAGCTTGAGGCTCATGTTGAACATGTATTCAACGATTCCAATGAGCTGGTCGGCGCAGCACCTCAGGAGCCTGGAGCTGGTGCCATCTGAACCTGCAGCCTTTCTTGGCTTCATCTTCCTGAGCTCATTACTCACCTGGATGGTTGAAAGGGTCAAATTGGTGCATGGGGGGGGGGGGGTGGAGAGTGATCAGATATTCCAGTTGTCTGTGTTACTCAAATAAACGAAGACTAACTTTTAAGTTCAACAACTGCTTTTTATTCCTTCCTCTTCACCGTCACGCACAGACAAACTCGCGCCGGGACCCACAATCCCCCACACCTCCTCAATCTTTTCATAATAAAAGTCCCCCTATATAATACATATTAATAGAACATAGTTAACAAACTCACTCTCTTCTTAAAAAAAAACTGTATCAAAAAAAAAAATTAATTCGAGAGCATGTTGAAACATCAAAATAAATAAAAACCTCCCCCTTTTAAACAGTTCTCTTTTATTTATTTATAGTGACCATTGTCCATCATTTAGTGCCTGAAGTAACTTGTAAGCTGATGCCCCCTTTTTGGTAAGACAGTCTGCCAGCTGTTCTTTTGTGTTGTGCCAAAATATACGTTCAACTTTCTGTGTTTGTATGAGTTCTTTGATGCTGCTTATCTCCAGGCGGAGTCTTTTCTCTGTCACTGACTTTGTGGACTTCAATGCATCAGCAAGTGAATGATTATCTGTGACACAGATTATGGGTAGAGCATGTTCAGCATCCCCAGTATTCAGTTCAGAGAACAATGTAGCCAAAAAAATGGCATTATCAATTCCATCAGACATAGCCAGTGTTTCACCGGCAAGTGTGCTCCTCACAATCCTCTTGAGTCTTTTGGACTGCCAAGATAAGGGTGAGAACTTTCCATCTTCTCCCATTAGAAGAATCAAATGTCCTCCTTGAGTGCCTCCATCAGAAAGATTTCCAAATGAAGCATCACTGAACACTGTCAATTTGAGATCACTGTCTTTACCCAGGTGTTGGAAGTTTAGATGTACCTTCCTGGATTTAAGTTTGCACACTATTCTGTTTGCTTCATGTACAGTCTGCACAGTTGCATTTTTGAAGCTTGATGCCAAGTTGCTAGCATCAAACATGACATCAGGCCTGCTCTGTCTAGCAACCCAGAGAATTTGGCCGATTTTTGACCTGAGTTTGTCTTTCTCTTCCTCACAAAGAGGGGAGTCTTGTTCCAGGGCTCGTGAGGGTTCCATATGTATGGGCTGCATATGTTGAATATAATTGTCCTGGTGTATTTGTACCTTTTTTCCAATTGTTTCAAAGTCAATTCCCACATAACAGAAATTATCATGTTCCTCACGTCCAACTTGAAAAACAGATCTGAGATGTGGTATTACAGTGGAGGAGAAACTTTGTGAACCACCCCACATGAAATCATCTACATGACAGGCCAGTACCCCTGTTACAGTGCAGTCCTGAGCTTGCCAATAGAAAACAGCTGGATCAACTCTGGACATTTTTCCGCCTGCTCTCAGCACTATTTCCTTCACTTTGTTGTACCAGTACAATGATGCATCTGCTAGACCATACACACACTTCTTGAGCTTCCATAATGTTCCTTTACAGTCAGCCTCAGTGGGAGGCCTGATATAGATGTCACGTGCCAGCTCTGTTCCTTGTAGAAATGCAGACTTTATATCCATGGATTGAAGTGTCCACTTTCTTTGACAAATAACTGCCAAAAGCAGCCGAAGTGATTCTGAGGCACATGTAGGTGAATCCTTTTGAAGCTCAGACACGGCCAACTCCTCAAATCCTCTAGCCACCAGCCGTGCTTTGGGAACTAATCCACTGTGTGTCTCTTTGATAGTGCACACCCATCTGGTAGAGATGCACTTTTGTCCCTCATCTCTGACCTCTTCAAACACATTATTATCTTTCCAGTTCTTTATTTCTTCTTGTTTGGCACAGTTAAATGACAGATCTTTTGTTACCCATACGTCTTCATTGATTTCAGTGGTGTTAACATCTGGTACAGTGGGTTCCACCTGAAGGCTCTCTAAATTTGATATGTCAACTGAGTCTATACTGCCTGCCATATTGATAGGCTCAGTAAAAAGCAGATTGTACCAGTTTTTGTATTTTCCTGTGGCTTTTCCTGCACGTCCTAAAACTTTTGCTGTAAGTAAAACTCCACTTTCTTTATCTCTGTATTTCAGAACTTGTCCTGTCTTTAGTTGGACTAAAGTTCTCTGCTCTGTTTCACTCTGTGTCTGTACATTTTCATGGGAGTGTTCTGTTTCTTCATGTATTCCAGTACCTGTGTGCTCATTTTGTACCACAGACTGCTTGGTGGCACTTTCTGTGAATTCCTTGCTGTTATCAGTAGCTGTAGTAATCTTTTGTCTTTGTACAACGTCTGTGTCATCATCTAAATTATCTTTTATGACACGTGAGCCCTCACTCTCTGGGTTCACTTTTCTCAATCTGAGGTGGTGTACCCTGACACAGGTTCCTCCATGTCTTACAAACACCACCGCACCATCCTGACCAATGACAACTCCTGGTCCTTTCCACTCAGTACAGTCCACTCTTTTGTAGTAAACTTTATCACCCATTTCATATTTTTCTTCTGTGTGACGAACTTGTTTCCGCAGTGCTCTCCGTATTCTCTCTGAGCATTCTGCTTCAGTAAAAGCCTTTCTACATGCATGTAATGCAGAAATGTGCTTTGCCACCCATTCACTTTTTGTGGTGCCCTCTAAAGCTGGAGGCTTATCAGTTAGTACAGAGGGCAAGTTAGGATTCTGGCCAAAAACTAACTGGTGTGCACTGTAGCCATGTACATTTTGCATGGTGTTCTTTGCCATAAGAGCCCAGTCCAATGCAGTACTCCAGTCACAGCCATTACTCGTCTTTACTTTCATCATGACCTCAGTAAGTGTCTGGTTGTGGCGTTCCAAAATTCCATTACTCCATGGGCTATATGCGGCTGTTGTTTTTACTTCTATATTGAAATTTTCTGCCATATCTCTCACTTCATCATTATTGAATTCTCCTCCATTGTCACTGAATAATTTCTGAGGGGGACCATGCACACTAATCCAGTCATGAACAAAGTGTTTCACAATTTCAGAGGACTTCTTTGTGGTCAGAATGCTACCAGCACTGAATCGTGAGAATAGGTCAATAATGTGAAGATACCACACACATGGTTCCAATTCATGCAGATCTACTGCCACTGTTTCATTGTACTGAGATGCCAGGGGAAGTCCTACTGCTGGCTTAGGTTTGGCCTTGTTGTATCTCTGACATGTTTCACATTCACTGACAATTCTTTTAAGAATAATGCCACATTCTGTATCCTTATTGCCTGAGCTAGCTAGAAGCTTCTGTAGCCTGTCAGCAGAAGCATGACCAAATTGTCTATGAAGTTTCATCAAGGTTTTGTGTTTTTCTGCAGAATTCAGTTTTTCTGAGACAGTTAGGATTTCGCTGTCACAGTGAAACTTCAGACATTCCTTCTTTTGTTCATTTAGAGTGACATTTTCAGCAGTTGTCAAGACACCATCAACTTGAATGTTATTTTCACCTTTGTCCATAATGTTCACACAGTAATGACCAGAGCTTGTAAAGTCAAGTTTTACAGGTTGATTGAACATCATTGCACTGTCATTTTCCATATTCAGCACTGTCCCTGCTTTTTTCATTGAAGCTTTACTCAAAAGCATTGGAATCTTTGCTGGGACAACTTCAGTTTCAATGTGGCACTTAGTCTGTCCAATTTTTGCAGGAATTTTTAACCTTTTGGTGGAGTAGACCACTCTTCCATCTCCAAACCTAAACGGCCTATGACTGCTTGTCTCTGACTTTATCAGATGTTTTATCTCATTTTGACTTAATTTAGTGACAAATCTATCTAGCCATTCTTGACCACACACAGTTCGAGTGCATGCAGTATCAATTATAGCTGAATCAAAACACTCTGTCATGAAGATTTCTGCATCTGTAGGTGATTCTTTTGAATACAGAGCAATGTTGCACTCCTCTAGATCCTTTGTTTTACAATCTTCAGTTACTTTGACTTGTTCACCTCTGTGTGGACAGTCCTTGGCCCAGTGGTATGTGCTTTACCACAAACTGCACATTTAGATCTCCGACCATACCTATCCAGAGGATTTGTGTCATGCAGCGGTGTCTTTTGTTGCTCATTTTGTGTCCAGTATTTTCCCCGCTGCCGTCTCTGCTCTGTTATATATGCAGTTTCCTGATTAATTCCCACTGTCGAAGCTGACTGCTTTCCACCAAAAATTCTCTTCACTGCTGATTTCATCGATGCAAACGTCAATTCTGTGCATGCAGTTAAAGCCAACTGTCTATCTTTAATGTCCAAACACGCTGTGTCTAGTAGTTTCAATGCTAACACCGCGTCGGGAAGATCCATTTTGTATTTTCGCATCCGCGAGTAGCGCTGTTCAAAGTCGATTATATAGTCTGTCATAGACGAACTACTGTCTCTGACAATCCGGTCAAAACTTGAATATGCCTCGTATATTCTGTCCTTTTCCTCTTTGAGAAACAAATCATCGAGTTTCGTAAGTAAAGTGTTCATGCCAGTGTCTTTATTTAAGTCATCTACCGGTATTTCCATCGCGGTCTCTCTCGCTCTTCCAGACAGCGCCAAAGCCACTGCAAGCGCCTGCTTACTTTTCTCCAGCTCTGTGACTCTAGTCCAGATAGCGACTTCATTCTTCCAACTTTCATAAGGTTTCCCTTCATCAAATGTTGGCGGGATTCTGTAGTTACTAACCATCTTCTGCTACCAATGTTACTCAAATAAACGAAGACTAACTTTTAAGTTCAACAACTGCTTTTTATTCCTTCCTCTTCACCGTCACGCACAGACAAACTCGGAACTATCTTAACGCTGCTCTTTAAAAATGAGAAATAAATGCTATTGTCACTATCTTCTCAAAGAGAAAACAGGGTTCGGGGGAACCCGTCTGCCCGAACGGAACTGCAGTTGGATATACGATGGACGCATGTGGAAAGTGGCAGACTGTGTAACTGGGGCCTCTGTCTGGTGAGGATGAAGAAGTTTATCTATTTGGATTTATGATCATGGGTATTCTGCTGATTGGATTAAACGTTGCCCTTGTGTTTCGGTTGTTGGTTAATAGCCTCCAGAAACTACCCACCATGACTGATGTGTTGGACAGAGCCATAACTTTTAATCACTGTAACTTTTAATCACAAGATGGAATCAATCTTGACCAGGCTAATAGCTGAATAAATTGGAGGATTGTGAGATTAGAAATTCACAGCCTGTTTTGCTGCTAAAATGGCATGTGTGGAGTGCCTGCTAAAAAACAAGGACTTATCTGTTTTTGACCCCTTTGACAATGCCCTTCACAGCTTTCTCGTCTAGGTCTTATTTGCTTGTCTCCTATAAAGGTGTTTTTTGGGCCCCCAAGCTGTGCTTTTTGAAATTTTATTTATAACATATTTTCCTAATGTTTCACATTTCCTACCCACCTCTAACTCATGGTTGCATCGCGAATTATCGCAGCGACTCCCCCTCTCTCTGTCTATGGAGAGGAAGAACAATCTATTGATTCTCTGTATGTCTTAGATATGTGGTGAAATTGACAGTAAAGCATCTCTGTATTCTTATCTTTAGAAGGCACATCTTTTACCTCCCATCCTCACCAAATTCTACCAAATAGGAACTATTGAGAACATCCTGAGAAGCTGCATCGTATCGGACCGCAAGTCCTTGCAGTGGGTAGTGAAGACAGCTGAGGACTAAACTGGACTAAACTCTCACACATACACTTTCAATACCAAAGATGGTAAATTTTCTGCTAATACATTGTATACCTTTTTTAAGTTCATAGACAATTGCTGCTGAAAAACATACTGGTTTTAAGTTTATAACAATGGACATATTTTGCAGGCATACCAGTGACTTACTGGTTAGCACGTTCGCCTTACAGCGCTAGGGATTCTTGGTTCGAATCCTAATCTGGGTGGAGTGTCCTTGTTCTCCCCGTGTCCACGTGGGTTTCCTCTGGGTTCTCCAGTTTCCTCCCACACTCCAAAAACATGGATCAAGGTCAAATGAATTCTCCAAAGAACCCCATATAGAGTGTGTGTGTGTGTGTGTGTGTGTGTGTGTGTGTGTGTGAGTGTGTCCTGGGTGTATCTGCCCAGTGCTCAAAACGTTCTCTCCTGGATGGGCATGGGGAATCCCCCGTGACCCCTAGTGGAGGACATATTTCACACCTTGCAGCTTACACTACTAGATGGCCACCTGCACTGTTCCCTCCCATAAGTGAATGTTTAATGTTCGTTGTCCTGAATATATTGTAATTCTTGTTTTGCACAAGCTATTTGCACACATGCACTTTGTTGGGTTGTGTATTTGCTGCTATGTGTAGCATGTTTTGTTACAATACCGGAGAGCGTTGTTTCGTTCCACTGTATACCACTATGTATTTTTGGAATGACAAATAAAATACTTGAATAAAGCACATTTCTGTTGGTCAGAAATCCTGTCTCCAGCCCTCATTTGTTTACCCCCTTTTACCCGCCTTCACAATTTTGAGAGTATAATAATAATGTATAAAATAATAATGAGAGTAAATGTCCTCTTCCAAAATGCAGAGAAACTAATTTACCAAAAAGCAGAATCTATAACCAATAAAAGGCATTTTGTAATTGGAAAACTGTCTTTAATAAAGTTTTGTAAACTGAATAGTTCAGTTTTATATTGTCAATTTTGAGTTTAATAATTTTGAAAAAAAAAAGTTTTTCTTAGTTGGACTTCTAGCAGTCTTACAAGGACCTGTTTTGATTTTGGTGGCAGGATATAGACAGTCGTTGAGTTAAATTAGGAATTTAACCCAAGCTATTCTACACACCCTGCTTTGCAGCAAAAACTTCTGGAGGCAAAAGTGAGACTGACGAGCTTTAAGAATGACTTAAATCTTTAAGAATGTTAATTCACTCATTTGTTCTTGTTCTGCCTAATCCTCTACTAGGGCCATGGGGGGTTAGGTTGACAAAACCTATTATGTTTTGCATTTATTATCAGGCTTTACTAATAACATAAAATTCTACATTGGTTACAAAAATATTTACATTTACTTGTATATCCCAACGTGAGCTCTGTTCTCAAGGGGCTGGTATTATTTTTAGTCCCTAGAATTAATAAAATTACTGCTTGTGGAAGAGCATTCCAGTTACTTTTCATGGTTCTGAATCGTTATCAATCTTTAAAAATAGATTAAATACACACTTATTCACATTTTCATTTAATTCACGCCTGACATCCCTGACCCATTTATTATCTTCTGCTTTATCATCTATTAGGGTTGCGTGAGGGGGGAGTCTCCTCCCATCCAGAGGAAACCATCTTAGGCGCTGGGCAAATACACCCAGGACAGGGCGCCAATCTATCGCTGGACACAGACTCATTCACACAGACACGCACACCAACACACTCTATATGGGGCAATTTGGAGAATTCCATCCATCCATTATTTTCTGTTTATCCTATATTAGGGTCGCAGGGGTGGTTTCCCAGGCCCATCCAGGGCAGAACTTTTCGGGCACTGGGCAAATACACCCAGGACAGGGCGCCAATCTATCACTGGGCACACCAACACACTCTATATGGGGCAATATGGAGAATTCAATTGACCTTAATCCATGTTTTTGGACTGTGGAAGGAAGCCAGAAAACCCAGAGAAAACCCACGCGGACACACGGAGAACATGGAAAATCCACACAGATTGGGATTCGAACCGGGAATCCCTAGTGCTGAGAGGCAAACGTGCTAACCACTAAACCACTGTGCCGCCCCAACCCCTGACCCCAGACACATTTATTTGACAGAATCTGGATTTCTATGCAGCTCTTCTAGAATGTTACTGCAAGACCATTGTGTAAATTCTGATGTTTTTCACTGAACATACAACAGTCTTTTTATTTTTGGAAAAATTACGTAATTATATTGTTCCTTGATGCCCTGCACTGTTCATGCTGCCCGCCCTTGAGTGGGAGAATGAGTCCCCCACTGAGTCTTGGTCCTCATAAGGTTTCATAAACTTTTTAATACTTGCACAAATACAAGCCTATATTAACTAGCACTCTTAAATACTGACTTTTCTTTGCATAAGTATTTGCTTCAGTTCAGCTGAGATGATGTTAATATATGTATGCTATGCATAAATAATCATCTGAGCATTAACATTACACCAAATGCTATTTTGCATTTCATATGGGTCTCCTGAGCACAAAAGCTCAAAGCACATAATAAAAGGACAGCACATTATTTTATTGATATATACTAGTCACCTAGTGAAAAAACTTTATTATGGTGCTAATTTTCAATGTTCACTACTGCAAAATGGTGAAACGATTGACCTTGATGCATGTTTTCAGACTGTGGGAGGAAACCGGAGATGCCGGAGGAAACCCACGCAGACACGGGGAGAACATGGAAACTCCACCCAGATTGGGATTCGAACCCGTAATCCCCTACATTTGCATTTACATTTGGTCATTTAGCAGACGCTTTTATCCAAAGCGATTTACATCCCTGGAGCAATGAGGGTTAAAGGTCTTGCTCAAGGACCCACACTAGTAACTTCAGTGGACCTGGGATTTGAACCCCCAACCTTCAGATTGGTAGCCCAACGCCCTAACCACTGAACTACTGCACCCCTAGTGCTGAGAGGCAAAAGTGCTAACCACTAAGCCACCGTGTCTGCCCCCGGATAAAGATCAGGTTTGATAATTCTACAGTTGTTGTACAGCTGTTTTTTCATAACCGCTTGTGTTGTTTTTTCATTCGTAAGTTGCTTTGGATAAAAGCATCTGCTAAATGACTAAATGTAGTGTAATGTAGTGTGGATTTATGTTCAGTAAGTGATACTGTTCCAGGGTACTATAAGCTATTTTTTGTGCTGTACTTTTTTTTTATTTTATTTTTTTACCGTTCTCACTGTTTTCTCTGTCAATACTCACAAACATTTCGATTAAACTGTCCCGTTCTGAGAATAACACTTTGTTAGTCACAGCTTTACTTACAGTATATTTGTTACATTATACATTTAATAAAATATTCATTCATTCATTATCTCCCGCTTTATCCTCTATTAGGGTTGCGGTGGGGTTCCCCATGCCCATCCAGGGGAGAGCGTCTCGGGCGCTGGGCAGATAGACCCAGGACAGGGCGCCAATCCATCGCTGGGTACACAATCACACACTCAAACATACTCTATTTGGGGCAATTTAGAGAACTCAATTAACTTGATCCATGTTTTTGGACTGTGGGAGGAAACCGGAGAACCCGGAGGAAACCCACGCGGACACGGGGAGAACATGGAAACTCCACCCAGATGGGGATTCGAACCGGGAATCCCTAGCGCTGAGAGGCGAACGTGCTAACCACTAAGCCACCGTGCCGCCACTTAATAAAATATTATTTGTAAATAATAAACAGTTGTTATATATTTATTATTGTAAATAAATGAAAGTGCACCAACTGTACTTAAACTGTAAAATGCGGTTAAAACTTTATATTTGTTAAACGTGCATAGCCATAGAGCAGGGGTGCCCACATTTTTTCTGGCCCGAGATCTACTTTTCCATTGGACAGGTCATCGAGATCTACCGGGGTCAATCTCTATTTTTTAGGCTTTTATATTGAAACCTGTTTACACACAGCATGTTAGTATTGTCGAATCTGTTAGAACTGCTCTTTTATTAAACACATTCCAGCAAATAGCATGAAGACTTGATTTTAGTACACCCAAACACACAGTATACAGTACAAATGTAAAACAATCACTGTAACCCATATTTCCCCAAACATCCATCCATCCATCCATTATCTTCCGCTTTATCCTCTGTTAGGGTGGGGGGGGGTCCCATGCCCATCCAGGGGGGGGAGAACACTTTGGGCACTGGGCAGATACACCCAGAACAGGATGCCAATCTATCGCTGGACACACTCACACACACAAACACACTCTATATGGGGCAATTTGGAGAAATCAATTGACCTTGATCCATGTTTTTGATTGTTGGAAGAAACCAGAGAACCCGGAGGAAAGCCACGCGGACACAGGGAGAACATGGAAACTCCACCCAGATTGGGATTTGAACCAAGAATCCCCAGCACAAACAGAAACTATCTAATGTAGATTAGGCACGGAGGCGTGGCCACATACCAGTTTTTGGAACAGCGAGAGAGACGGGAGGGGGGAGAACGATAGAGATTCAGATTTAGAATGAATCACATTGTGTGTGAATGTGTGCGCGTGTGTGTATAAGCGCTTCCGATACTGTGCTGTAAAAAAAAAAACGCTGATACGTGATAAACGCATTTTTTCTCAAACCTCCATCGCGATCTACCTGACACCCTGATCGGTCGATCGCGATCGACGTATTGAGCACCCCTGCCGTAGAGGGTTTCAAATTGATTTTAAAACTAGAAAAGAGTCGATTCACAAAAGCGACTCGTTTCGATTAGCTCACCAATCGGACATTGTGGGGAATCTGCAATCCTTTTCGCTGTTTCGTTCATTAATACCTTTTCCATCGTTTAGAACGTATGTGAATCATTTTTCAACAAATATGCTCAAACTGTTTAAAAAGGCGAACATCGTACAATTTCCAGATACCGAAACTACAACTCCACACATGGATAATGTTCTGAGGTAATAGTAACACGTCAATTGCCTACCTATTCGTCTTGCTTTTATTTGTAAATGTAACACTATTATTCGTACTGACAGGTTCGAGGTTTTAAAACGAATTGAGTTTGTAGTGGAGAATATAGTTGCCAGTTTGTCGCGGAAACAAGCACCAGTCTTGCGCCTGAACAGTCGCTACGGGTGGTCCAACGTGAGGTAGGACTTGCGCCTGAATTACATTGTGTTTAGAGAAATCTTACCAACGACAAACACCAAGTTTTGTGGGGAGAAGCAGTTATAGTTAACCGCTCTTATCTTATAGCTCAGAAATTAAATGGGAATTTAAAATGTTCACAAACATCACATATATGCAACGTTCTTTAAGCTCCTCAGATTTTTACAACGCACAACTTTAATTTGTCCCTCTAGTCTTAAGGAAAATAGCTAGTAACAGAGGTAAGGACATTCGGCTATCAAGCTGAAGGTTGGTGGTTCAAATCCCAGGTCCACTGAAGTTACCAATGTGGGTCCTTGAGCAAGAACCTTAACCCTCATTGCTCCATTGATGCTGTGATTAATCCTGTGCTCATCTTGTAAGTCACTTTGGATAAAAGTGTCTGCTAAATGACCAAATGTAACAAATTTTTTTTTAAATTGATTATGTTGTATGAATATAAATACATTAATAATGTTAACGAAATGAAGACTTTGTTCATGTTTAGTTGTTTTAAAAAATACATTGTAAATGTAACAGAAAATGACTGAATATCACTAAAATGAATTTATGTTGCAATGGTTTTGACAGTTGTCTTAGTGGATATATAATACTAATTGAAAAAGTTGGGACAGTATTCACATAAATACACACAGTATTTTTACAGTTTTTTTAATTCAATTTTATTACAGGAAGCATGAAACAGATCATCTTTAGTCTAGTCATCTTAATTTCATTAATAAACATCCATTACTGCACATTAGGCCGGCAACACATTATGAATAAATCCATAACAGCAAAACATTTAACACTTTTTAATGTGGTCATTCCGTTTCACCATGTGTAAAATACCTTTTGGAACTGAGGATACAATGCGAGCCTTTATTCATGTTTTTTTTTTTTTTTTTTTTTTTTTACTCAAAACAGCTCAAGCAGTGCTTAAAACCAAACAATGTTGTCAGATCAGGCCTCAAGTCAGACAAAATGAAACACAGTACTGAACAGTCAATACACACAACACAGATAAAAACATTGAAAAATAATTTATTGTTGATTTAGTTGAAACTAATAGGTTTAATGTAAAAAAAAAACATTGAAAATCACCTTCATTTGTCAGTTATTAGCAGCCTACGATATGTTTTTTTTTAACCCACTGTAACCTTTTTTATAATTTTGTTTTTGTTTGGATTTTCTGTATTTTTACTGTATGTTAAAATCCTATTTTATTTAGCTGATTTTTTTAGGTCTGTAACAAACATTGTCCAAACATTTAGTAATTATCTCATCTCTATATCTTCCGCTTTATACTATACTAGAGTATAGGATCACAGTGGGGTCCTTATGCCCATCCAGGGAATAACGGTTTACACCCAGCAGAGGGAGCCATTGCTTGGCACACTCATTCACACCGATATACACACGCACACACACATCATATACAGCACATAGACACTCCACCCAAGTCGGGATTCAAACCTGGCAACCCCCAGCACTGAGATGTGGACCACTAAGCCACCATGCCACTTCCTTTGTGATTTATTTTAGTTTATGCTATTCATTTATTTTACAGGTTTTTTAGTTCATTTTATATATTTTAAGGCTTTCATTGTGTTTCAGTTTGGTCCACATCTTTCTTTAATTAACCATATCAATTGTTACAAAATTAGCACCCCTTTTTAACTGTAGATTTATTTGCTTTTTTACATAATAATATGTTACACCAATTTTCATGTTATGCGATGAATTACAAAAATGTCATTTTCAAAGACATGCTTTACAATGGTAGAGTGTTTGTCACAGACAGGAGGTTAGTAATTAACTAAATCAAAATGGTGAGTAAAACAATGAGGGCATTAGCCACTCCTGATCATGTCTAGCTATTATAATTTAGTTTATTATTTAGAGACTATTTATTTTGCATTAAAGTAGGCTATAGAATCTGCCTTGAATATCCAATGAATGTGGCCATTTTATATTTTTTACTAGGGCAAGGGTTCTAAGTAAGCTTGTAGAGTATGACAAATGCAAACAAACAGAAAGGACTGACACAAAGCACACTTCATTTTATTTAGCAATATTTAAATTAGTTATATTTTATTTTAGGGAGCATAGCATCAAGTAAATGACTACAGTATAAAGGCTCATTTATGCTCAACGTTAAATACGGAAACGGATACGGACGGAGCCTTTTGTCCGTACTCTGCGTTCATTTCGTACGTAATTTGCACGTTTTCTGAATGCTTGCGGATGCGGACAGGACGGAGCAATACCACTCGAAACCGTGGGGGCAGTGCATGATGCGACCACTTCCATATGTACACGAAGAAGAAGAAAATCATGGCGGAACTTTTTGAAGACCGGTTGTGCGAGTTGGTGCGCAATTTCAATCACTTATATGATCTTACTTCGCCGGGGCACAGGGACAAACAATTGTTACAAAACAGCTGGGAGGACATTGGAAAGGAATTGGGTGTGAGTTGGACGGTGGCGAAGGAAAAGTGGAGGTCTGTGCGAGACCGACTTGTTCGAGCCCACAACAAGTCCATGAGCAAGCGGAGTGGAGTTGCTGCCACAAACTGATCACTGAGCCCACTCCATATAGCTTGACACACCTCCTTGATAATGCAGCTCACAGTTGCAGAACCCAACTTGAAACTTGCTGCCAGAGCTTGCTGGCTGATTCCTGAAGTGAGGAAACAGATGGTGACAGCTAATCGCTCTGCCTCACTCACAGGCGCACTGTGTGAGTTCTCATGCATGATGTGCGGGGCTACCCGGCAAAGCAAGTTATCGAATGCCCTGGCAGACATCCGAAAGTATTGGAAATGACGTTCGTCATCAATTTCCCTCATTGGGCGGACAAGTGAATAAAATTCTCCATCCAAATATCGCGACCTATTCAGTGGCCTCACAGACCACCGCCGTCTAGAACGCTGCCTTTTTTGACGTTTTTGCAGTATGTAAAAAATCAGAACTTCCTCCGCCGTCGCCATGTTTGATTTTTACTCTAAACTGCCCTCTAATGGATGTAGTGTTCAACAACCATATCAACGGAGCTGACGCAAGGAAGTATGTGGGCAGTAACTGTTATATCGCATGAAGCGCACGCACACATTTCCGTACGCAGAGGGAGTATAAATGAGGCTTTAGCATGTCTCTTCACCAAACCTAATCAGCTCAACTGCTGAGTCATTTGGACCTGTTGCCTTTTTTTGCATATTTTATTTAAATTATAATGGAACAATACACACAATAGGGATGCGAACACTTTCAAGGCACAATCGAGATGTGAAGAAAATAGAAAACTGAAATATCTAACTAGTAATGTGAATAAAAGTTAGATGATGAATAATAATTAAAAAACAATGCTAGACAAATGAATAACCAATTAATAGACAATCACCAAAATAGAAATAGGCTGTCTTATGTACACGTATACCTGATAGATCACATACATACTTATAGCACTTATAGCACATGAATACATACTTATAAGCATGAATACCAATAGTCTCCGACTTTCACGTTTGCTTACCTCGGAAGGTAGTAGTGCAAAGTAGTAGTGCAAAGTGCATAAGTAGTGCAAAGCCGAAGCGCCCCAACTCGCTGAAGGGGGCCAGGCACAACAGGTAGCTGCAAATGGGTTTTATTTAAAGGTGTAGGAACACCACAAACAAAGGTACAAAATGCAAGCAGAAATTAAATTAACGATGTGCACAGAGGAAGGGGAACACAGAATAAGAATACAAAAAACACCTGACCACATGCACAAAACAAACCAATGGGATCAATGGGTTAATGAACTTAAAGGAAGAATGTGAACACAAGAAAACAAAGGAACAGGTGCCCTAGGCCCCTTGTGGACGGGCTCGGCAGCAGTTGGCCCCTGTGGACGGGCTCGGCGGCGGGCAGCCTCTTGTGGCCGGGCCTCACCGGGTTCACACGTTGGAGGGGCCTCGATAGGTGTGCACGCAGGCAGGTCCGTGGCGTGAACGCACGCTGGCTGGACCTCGGCGGGTTCGCACGCTGGATGGATCTCGGTGGGTTCGCGCACTGGATGGACCTCAGTGGGTTCGCGCGCTGGATGGACCTCAGTGGGTTCGCGCGCTGGATGGACCTCAGTGGGTTCACGCGCTGGATGGACCTCGGTGGGTTCGCGCGCTGGATTGACCTCAGTGGGTTCGCGCGCTGGATGGAACTCGGTTGGTTCGCGCGCTGGATGGACCTCGGAGGGTTCGCAGGCTGGAGGGGCTCTGGCAGGAATGCACACCTGATGGGCTGTGGCTGGGATGGCACGCTCGGGAGGGCCGGTAAGCCCAGGCCGGCTGGCACCCACGGGCATGTGGGTGTTAAGTACATCCAGTACGCCGTTCCATAGCCTCCACCTCTGCCTCGGGATCGTCCATCCTGCATGCAAAAGAGATACACCCCCACAGCCAGACCCAAAGACAGAGCCACAGAGGAGTACGACATTGGGGAAACAGACTGGACAGGGCAAACAAAGAGATCGGGCACATTCACGCCACACTCATCCTTACTCAACAGTAGTAACTCCAGTAACACCCCCTCGCAGCGTGACTCAGGCGTGGTGCCCTACGGCTTGGTCGCAGACGCTGCTCGTGTCTCATGTACGTGTCTCACGCACTGCATCTCGGCTCCGCGCTCTGCGGCCGGGTTTCGAAACGGGGGGGTTTAACGAACCGGACTGGACATTCAGTCCAGAACTCCTCAGAGTTTAGGAGGGTGCGTATCGGCAGAACATGCTCATACAAATACGACTCATATCCACTCCTCCATATGAACTCATCCTCGGAGTCGTACCACTCCGAAGCTGCCGAATATAAACCGTCCTTACGGCTCCGGCACGGCGGGCATCACGTACCGGCGTACTCACGGACACGATGGAAGTCGCCGCGAGTACAAGGGTTTACGGCCCCCGGAAAATTTTTAAAACTCTTACCTGGGCTCTAGACTCCCCAAATCTGTCACATTTGCTTACCTCAGAAGGAACGGCTGCACATAAGTATCGCAAAGCCGAAGCGCCCTAACGTGCTGAAGGGGGCCAGGCACAACAGGTAGCGGCAAAAGGTGTAGGTGTTTATTTAAAGGTGTAGGAACACTACAAACAAAGAGGTACAAAACGCAAGCAGACATTATATTAACGACATGCACAGAGGAAATATTCACCCTATAATCCTGTAAGTTATGACAGGCCCATATTATGTGAAATAAAGAACCTTCAACGATATGACATCTATCACACATTGGAGAGACAGAAGAGTAAATTTTGTTTAGTCTGGTTTTGGAAAAATAAAATCTATGGAACACTTTAAATAAGTCTATATCTGCAATTATTTGAACAGTGATGGATATTGGCTAAGCTCTCCTCTTACATGTCATTGGATTCCACAGCACACCCAACTCACTTGCCCATCTCTCCTTCAGAGAATCAGTGCTGTGCAGTGGAGATAGAGCCGAAACCAATCTAGACACCAAATGTCTAGTGTCAGGGGGAGATTGAAGCAGGTCAAAAAAGTGTGTTCTTTTGGTTCAAGTATATTTTATACTGCACATAATGCCTAAGCTGCAAATACCGAAAAGAGTGTGAAAAAGATAGGAGATTAATTCTTACCTTAAGTTGGGTAAAAGAGGCAAAACTGTTATCCATTTAAAAATCTTTGATGCACCATAAAGGAGTGGTTATAAGCTATGGGGGGGTAATTGGAGACTGAAGGCAAATACAAAAATTTTTTAATTTGATTTAAGATCTTCAGAGAGTTTCTGATAATGAAATTTTTACCAATTATTTTAATAGAGGGATTTATCCTGGAGAACTGTAAAAGTGGTAGTGAAGTCTTAATCAGAGAATGATCCTCCAATCTTATCCATTGTGGAGTTACCTCAGGTAATAATTGATCCAGATCTACCCTCTGCCAATAAGTAAAAGCCCTTGGATTAGCTGCCCAGTAATAATGCTTAAAAATAGCCCAGCCCCCCGAGAGAGGATGGCCTTTGCAAGTGCCCCTTCAAAATACGAGGAGGTTTATAGGCCCAAATGAATAAACCAATAATTGAGTCTAATTGTTTGAAGAAGGCTGAATGTCATTATTAATGTCAATAAAATGGTGATAAAGGGGGGGGGGGGCAGCATCAAATAACAATCAGATTTGATGATTTTCAGTGTATTTGGTTTTCTGCATAACTTCTGAATTGTAATATTCTTATCTGTAAGTCGTTTTGGATAAAAGCGTCTGCTAAAGGACTAAATGTAAATGTAAATTAATACGTCCTATCATTGGCAAGGGAAGTAGCTTCCAACTCTCAGTATTTGCTTTTCAGTTGTCAATTATATGTAAAATATTTAGTCTTAACAGATGTTTTGCATTTTTAGGAAACTTACATTTTAACATGTAAGAACTAATATGCAAATGAGGGCACATATCCGAAACTAACATGAAAATTTAGAAGAAAGCTGATAAATGGCTTTATGTTCTGACTCTGATGTCAATATGCAAATTAGGCGATGAGCAGTGGTCGACGTCATCTTCCATCGACTGAAACAGAAATGAAAACCAACAAAATCCAAATGAGGCTAATTTGGCCCACTGAGTTAATTGATTTTATATTATTATTTTTTTATTATTATACTCCATTACATTTATACACTCATTGAATAATGCTACCTTTATTTTTAAATACTAAAACACCCGATCACGTGCACCAAAACAAACCAATCACCGAACGGAGTAAATTAACTAAACTAATGAGGGACAGGTGCCCTAGGCACTTGTTACATTACCGCCCCCCCAACGGTCGCGCAACAGGGGGAAGCGACAAAGAAAAAAAAGAAAGAAAAACAAATCTCAGGGAGAGGGGGGGTCCCTCCGCTGAAACAGCTGTGTGACGAGGCGGACGCCCTCTGCGGACGAGGACGCCCTCTGCTTGCTTCGACCGCTTCAGCACATTCATTGCGCTGCTCCATAGCCTCCACCTCGGGAACGCCCTCCTCCTTGGACACCAGTGGTAACTCTGGTAATGTCCCTTCGCAGTGTGACTCAGCACGCGTAACGCGCTACGCAGCGCACGTGCTGCTTCTTGGCTCTCTGCCGGTGGTGCGCTCCGCGTCTGCGACTCTCAACCGGGGGTTTCACGAACTGGACCGGACCGTCAGTCTGGAGCTCCTCAGAGTTTCGAAGAGTGCATACAGGCAGAATATGCCCATACAGGTACGACTCGCCCGCCTCGTCATCTGAGATCTCGATGATATTGAGACCCTCCTCCGCGCAGAGCGACTCATACCCACTCCTCCATATTAACTCATCATCAGAGTCGTACCACTCCAACGTAGCCATAATCACAGTTGTGCGGTTGCGGCGAACCACTGCACTCGCGGATGACGGAAAGCTTCGCGAGTACACAGGTTTACGGCCCCCGCAAAAAAAAAAAAATACAAAAGAAAGCTTACCTGGGCTCTGAACTCCCCACATTTATTTGCACGTCGTTCTGTCACCTAGCTTACCCCACACGGAACGGCTGTGCAGCGTACTGCGCAGAGCCGAAGAGCTTGAACTCGCTGAAGGGAGTTCAGACACACCAGGTAGCGTAAAAGGGGATTTACAGTATTAGTTAAAGGTGTAGGGACACCAAACACAAAAGGTAAATCAAAACTAGATGACATAGAAACGACGACATGCAAGGAGGAAGGGAACCTAAATACTAAAACACCCGATCACCTGCACCAAAACAAACCAATCACCCTAGGCACTTGTTACAGGGTGATGGCAAGGAGACCCTCCAACCTCAAAGAGTTGGAGCTCATCGCTAAAGATGAATGGGCAAAAATACCAGTGGAGACATGCAAAAAGCTGGTCAGCAATTACAGGAAGTGTTTGATTGTGGCATGGCGATTGCGGCGTGGCGATTGCGGCGTGGCGATTGCGACGGGCGAGGAGTGACGAACGCCCTCTGGCTGTATGGTGAGGTGGACACCCTTTGCTCGCCGTAGTTCCTCCAGCATTAAAGCTCCTCAAAAGGCCACAGCTACGCTGCCTTCGTGCCCTCAAAAGTACACAGCTGCATTTGCTTTTATTAATGTTCATGTTCTGTTTGGGGGCAGCACAGTGGCTTAGTGGTTAGCATGTGTTCCTCTCAGTGCTGGGGATTCCCAGTTCGAATCCCAATCTGGGTGGAGTTTCCATGTTCTCCCTGTGTCCACGTGGCTTTCCTCCGGGTTCTCCGGTTTCTTTCCACAGTCCAAAAACATGGATCAAGGTCAATTGAATTCTCCAAATTGCCCCATATAGAGTGTGTTTGTGTGTGTGAGTTTGCCCAGCGATAGATTGGCGTCCTGTTCTGGGTGTATCTGCCCAGCGCCCGAAGTGTTCTCCCCTGGATGGGCATGGGGAACCTCCTTGTGACCCTAATACAGGATAAAGCGGAAGATAATGGATGGATGGATGGATGTTCTGTTTGGGGAAATGTGGGTTACAGTGATTGTTTTACATTTATGCTGTATGGGTGTAACTAAAATCAAGTCTTCATGCTATTTGCTGGAATGTGTTTAATAAAAGAGCAATTCTAACAGATTCGACAATACAAACATGATGTGTGTAAACAAGTTTCAATATAAAATCCTAAAAAATAGAGATTGACCCCGGTAGATCTTGATGACCTGTTCAATGGAAAAGTAGATCTCGGGCCAGAAAAGTGTGGGCACACCTGCTTTACAGGATCTTTAATAAAGATGTTCTCAAAAAGTTATTTTGTAGTCTTAAGACTAAAACAAAAAAACAATTCCCAACTTTTACATAAAAAATGCACATGTTTAATTACAAAGTTGTTTAGTTTGAAAATTTTATGTATTTAATTTGAAAGTGATGAGGTCAACCGCTAAGGACTTATAATGATATAAACTTGAAAAGGAATAAATGTTAATCCATACTTAATAGTGCAGTACCACAACAAACGTAAAAAGTCATTTATTTGATTAAAACTTTTAGGGTTCCATTTCACATGGTTGGGTAAGCCATGCACATATTTTTACCATACATCAATTAAAATTCAGTTTATACTTAATTGACACTGCATGGTGTTATTTCTTATAGGTTAGGCTCTAAAGGGTACATGTGTGTAACAGGGCACCTGTTTTTCTGTTTCTGTTCTTCTGTGTCCTTATTTTGCGTTAATTATCTGTCATGTTAGGTAATTATCTCCTCAGTTTCATTGGTTGGTTCATTGGATGTGTTTGGGTATTTATCTCCGGTGTTCCCCGTCCTCCGTGCGCGTCTTAAAGTTTATGTTCACTCACCGTTTAGTGTACCTGTGTGTTTGGTGTCCTTACATCGGAATAAAACTGTGTTCCTGCTACCTGCGTGCCTGGCTCCCTTCTGCGCATTAAAACGCTGCGGCTCTACGCCTCATCTGCGCAGCCGCTCTTAGCCCGAGGTAGGCGAGTGTAACATCTAGACGCGCCCTTCGTTTGGGGAGTCCAGTGCCCAGGTAGGTTTTTCTTTAAATTTTTCTTTGCGGGGGCCATATACCCTCGTACTCGCGGCGCACTCCAACGTGTCCGCGAGTGTGCTGATATGCGTAGCCCGCCGTCCCGGAGCCGTAAGAACGGCTCGAACAGCATGATGTCGGAGTGTGGCGACTCCGATGATGAGTGGTTGTGGAGGTACGGGTATGAGGCACTTTGCACGGAGGATGGTCTCGACCTGGTCGAGGTGTCCGATGATGAGGTGGGCGAGTCATACCTGTATGGGCATATTCTGCTCATATGCACCCTCCTCAACTCTGAGGAGTTCTGGACTGATGGTCCAGTCCGGTTTGTAAAACCCCCTGTGGTGAGATCTGAACGCTTGCTGCCGGCGCGGAGGCAAGACGCAGCGTGCGCACGCCGCAGCTGCTGAGCGCGATACGTGCACTGCGGGGCCGGCGCTCGAGTCTGTTAATGTAGATTCATGTAGCGTGAGTGTGGTGTGTCCCCCTGTCTCGTCTGTCCAGTCCGTCTTCCCTGTGTCATATGAGTCCGTGTCTTTGTCGTTGGGCATTGCGGTGGGGGTGTACCTATATTGTGTGCAAGATGGCAATCCCGAGGTGAAGGTTCACCCAGCGTTCGTGCCCGCTGAGGTCCTGCAGCATGCGAACCCGCCGAGGTCCGCCTAGCGTGTGAATCCGCCGAGGCCCCTCCTGCGTGCGTTCCCGCCAAGGTCCAGCCAGCGGGCATTCCTGCCACAGGCCCGCAAGCATGCACACCTGTTGTGGTCCCTGCGCCGCATGCCTGGGGACCCACGCCGCCCTGGCCGAGCCGCAGGGGCCACACGCCGCCCAGCCCAAGCAGCAGGGGCTGCACGCCGTCCAGCCCGAGCAGCAGGGGCCGCATGTCGCCCAGCCCGAGCCGCAGGGGCCGCACACCGCCCAGCCCAAGCAGCAGAGGCCGCACGCCGCCCAGCCTGATCCAGGGGCCGCATGCCGCCCAGCCCGATGTCCAGGGACCGCACGCCGCCCAGCCCGAGCAGCAGGGGCCGCACGCCGCCCAGCCCGAGGTCCAGTCGCCGCACAGCCCGATGTCCAGGGGCCACATGCCGCCCAGCCCGATGTCCAGGGGCCGCACGCCGCCCAGCCCGATGTCCAAGGCACGCACGCCGCACAGCCCGAGCTGCAGGGGCCGCACACCGCCCAGCCCAAGCAGCAGGGGCGTCCACCTCGCCCCGCAGCCAGGGGGCGTCCGCCTCACCCCGCAGCCAGGGGGCGTCCGCCTCACCCCTCAGCCAGGGGATGTCCGCCTCGCCACGCAGCCAGGGGGCGTCCGCCTCACCCCACAGCCAGGGGGCGTCCGCCTCGCCACGCAGCCAGGGGGCGTCCGCTGGGACTACGCAGCCAGAGGGCGTGGCCCACTCCTCATCCGACGTGGGCGTCCACCGGACCAAGCAGCCAGAGGGCGTCCACCAGACCATTCAGTCGGAGGGCGTGGCCCACTCCTGATCCGCCGCGGGCGCCCACCTAACCTCACAGCCAGAGGGCGTCTGCAACTCCACGTTCGCAGAGGGCGCTCTCCACGCCGCGCCCGCAGAGGGCACCCACCCCAGACATGGAGCCAGAGGGCGTTCGACACACCTCCCCCGCAGAGGGCGTACACCTGAGGGCGCCTGCCAAGTCCGGCTCATGGAGAACGGAGGACCCCCCCGGGACTGTTATTTTTGTTTCTTGGTCGCGTCCCCCCATTGCGCGACCGTAGGGGCGGGGGGCCTAGGGCACCTGTTTTTCGGTTTTTGTTCTTCTGTGTCCTTGTTTTGCATTAATTAGCTGTCATTCCGGGTTGTGTTAGGTAATTATCTCCTCAGTTTCATTGGTTGGTTTGGTGCACGTGATCGGATGTGTTTGGGTATTTATTTCCGGTGTTCCCCGTCCTCCGTGCGCGTCTTAAATTTTATGTTCACTCGCCGTTTAGTGTACCTGTGTGTTTGGTGTCCTTACACCAGAATAAAACTGTGTTCCTGCTACCTGCGTGCCTGGCTCCCTTCTCATCTGCGCAGCCGCTCTCAGCCCGAGGTAGGCGAGAGTAACATTGTGCATGTAATGTGACTTTATATGTCATCGCCCTTTGCCAGGATCTTTAGACTTTCTTAACCTCTTTTGCTTTATAATGCTTACTTACTAAGGCATACCTTACAAATATGCGATTAATTCATTTTTTTTCACCATTAATTTCAAAGCCAGAAACAATCAAACAACTTAAAATTCCCAAACACCCACTTGTAAAAGCTACTAGGTTGCTTAAATTTCTTACCAACATTCTAGCAACTGGTGTAAATCAGATTATTATGTTATTAAGGCTGGTCCTGGAGCCCCAATGTCATGCACATTTTTGAAAAAAATCAGTAAAAATTGCAGGGCTTTTGGCCTAGAGACCAAAAGGAAACATCGCTAGGTCTATTGTGTTTATTTATTCATTTATTTTTTATTCTCAGATTTGAAATGTCTGTCGGTCTGGTGAGTTTAGGCAGCACTCTTGTAACACTAAGAAGTGACTGCACTACAAGTGTAAACAATTTTGGTAAGAAATGTATCTATAATTTTTATACATACAATTGAATAATCTATTTCTTTCTCTCTCACTCATTATTGTATTTATAGTCTTGGCAATTATTTAGTCTTGGCAATTTAAATCATATAAAACATTAAATATAATTTATAGTTATTTATATATTTTCTGCACCACATTCTAAGAGTTGTGGGTAAAGGAGCCTAATCCATTGTTCAGTAAATTATTTGAATTAAAACTGGGTTTCTTAATGAAATATAACATTATTTGGTTTCAGTTCTGATCCTATTCTGAAATTAAACAAACAATGATGCCAAGTGATGTGCATGGGGAATTATGGATGATCAAAAAGGTCCAATACACAAAAACAGCATATGCTTTCAATATTATGCATTACAACTGATTCATGCTTTTATAACCTCAGCATTAGATTGTAATGCACGCCTGACAGGATGTTACAATAAATCTTTTACTTGTTTAAAACACTGAATCTAGAGTTTTGACTACAAAACAAATGTTTATTTATATTGGCTCTATTTTATCAAACTTGCACTACTAACTCGGGTTCACTTCTTAGATTACTAAACTACTACATTATCAGGCACCATAGTGTGTGAGTTCACTTACAGCTGTATAATCAGCTGTTGTATAAACAACAGGTGTTGTTTTATCTCTATCCTACCAGAAATGTCCTTAAATAGACAGGTACTCTTGCAAGGCATCAATAATTTCAAGACAATCTGCACAAGTATCTGAACTAGTATATATTACTGCCCACCTCTTGCTCTTAGAACTGTTTATTCTGACGTGATGTGACAGTCCATGGCCCGAATGCATCCAGACCTACAAAAGAAAATTGTAGGTCTATAGTAAGTATCTGCAGGCAAATCAGACAACCCTTGTTCTTTTAGCCAACCCTTGGCCTTCCTACAGGATACACACTTTCAAATGGCACTGCTTTTTGCCCCAATTATCTACAGTCATGCTGTACACACTGCCCCTTATGTCAAATGTTAAACCTTGGTGTACCACTTGTATAGGGTGGTGTTGGACAAACAATGTGGGGAGATAATGCTTTGCTGGAATAATAACAAGAAGTTTTTCTATCTTCATCTATCTTGATCTATAAATGTACGTACTTAATCCTTCATAACATGCAGGTGATTTCATAATTGAACTATTAATCCTGAGCAATTTGCACAAAATGTAAAAAATTTTCTTTATGACAAACTGTTTTATATCTAAATCATGCCCTCTCTTGCCTTGTTCAGCTTTAGCTTAGTGGTCACGGGCTTAAGACATGTAAAGACAGAGATCACACAAATTTTCTACATGAAGTTAAAAAAGTTATCTTTCGTCGCTGGCCGTTGCAGCTTATGAAAACTTTTTAAGGCTATTTTTTGTTAATTGGAAAAGGACATCAAGGCAGACATCAAGGCAGCGGAAAGGCAGAGAAAAATAAATTTTATTGTCCATTATATCTCACCTTCAACTGACATAGCTGGCCTATCATCATTATTCTTTTGTAACACAGTATCTTCCTATCTCTCAGTCTGCAATGCATGTAACGTTACCACAAAACTGATGATTTTATTTCATTCAGTAAGAAAGAGTCCATTTCCACTTCAATGTAACCTGTGCCAATGTAACCAAACCAATGTAAAGGGACTTTTTTTCAAAATATATTTATTGTAAAAAAAAAAAAAAAATATTTGAATTTGAATTATAAAAATACAACTTATCTTTTCCATTTTTTTTAAATAGATGGCTTCTCCTCCTCCCTCTCCCAACACCTCTCTGTCAGCTGATGTCTTTGCAACCTTCTTCACTGAAAAGATTGAAGGCATCAACAAACTGTTTCATACCCCCTATTTCCACAACACTACATCTCACACATGCAGCCAACCAACCTTCTCCTCCTTCTCCCCTGTCTCAGAATCTGATATCTGCTAGATTCTTCTTGCCAGCAACCCGGCTACTTGCCTCCTTGATTCTGTCCCTCCCATCTCAACTTCTTTAATCCATTGCCTCCTCCATCACACCAGTACTTACACACATCAACTCCTCTCTCACGTCTGGTACTTTTCCTGATTCTCTCAAACAGGCCATAGTCAAACCTCTACTCAAAAAGCCAACGCTCAACCCAAATTTGGTGGAGAGCTACAGACCTGTATCACTTTTACCTTTCCTGTCTAAAACACTTGAACCCCAGGTCTCCAGGGTTCTTACTCAAATGAAACTCTTTGATCCCAATCAGTCTCGTTTTAGGTGTTGTCACTTCACTGAGACCGCTTTGCTTTCTGTGATTGACTCGCTTAAATCTGCCAAAGCTAACTTTCAATTGTCTGTCCTCATTCTGCTAAACCTTTTGGCAGTTTTTGATACAGTAATCATCAGATTCTCCTGTCCACTCTATTTGAATTAGTCTTTTTCTGGTACAACTCTTAAATGGTTTCGATCCTATCTAACAGGATGGACCTTCATGGAATAGAGATCTCTAACTCTCAACCAAGTACTCACTGATGTTCCTCAGGGCTCTGTATTTGGTCCTCTCCTTTTTCACTATACATGACATCACTGGGCACAGTCATTCAGGCACATGGTTTCTCTTACCACTGTTATGCTGATGAAACTCAGCATCAGCTTCATTTGTCTTTTGCCCCTGATAACACCACGGCTTGATTATTGTAATGCGTTGCTTGCCGGTCTCCCAGCTTCCACAATCAGGCCTCCACAACTAATTCAGAACCCTACAGCCCGACTTGTAATCAACCAGCCCAAGCGAACTCATGTTGCTCCACTACTCATTTCTCTCTATTGGCTCCCTATAGCTGCTCGCATGCATTGAAAATGGAAATCTGACTGTTGAAGTTGACATGCAGCAATATTAATAGGAAAACACTCACTTTTTCTCAAATTTTATTAATAAACTGAAAAGGTACCAAAGTTCTCCAGAATACCCAAAAGAGGAAGAATAGATTGCGTGGAATCAGCCATATACAATCACAACTTATTTGCGTACAGCGATAACAGCGATTCAATACCATTATGAATGATTCCTTTGAATAAAGAGGAAGAACTTAATGTAATATACAGAGGCTTGATAGTGATGGCAAAGAGCAGAGGCGACAACGGACAACCATGGCGACATCCACCTCTAGGGGCAAAATAATCGGAATGAATGTCATTAGTGTGTACTTTGGCCTTAGGAGACGAATAAATAAGGCGAATCCAGGAAATAAATTTATCGCCAAATCTGAACCTTGCCAAAACTGCAAATACATACTTCCACTCTACCCTATCAAATGTCTTTTCAGGAGCTGAAGAAATCACAAGTTTGAGACGTTCAGATTAATGTTTAGAGTAAATTATATTGAACAGTCTACGAGTATTAAAAAACATTTCATGTCCTTTAATAAAACTATACCAATGACATGAGTAAGCACATGCTCAACACTGGATGCAATCACGTTAGCCAACACCTTAACATCAAGCATAGATAGTGTTTCTTTTCTGAACCATTTTCTAATGATTTATTAAATACAGATAAAAGAAGTGGAGCCAGTTTACTATTCATTCATTCATTATCTCCCGCTTTATCCTCTAGTAGGGTCGCGGTAGGGTTCCCCATGCCCATCGGGTGCTGGGCAGATAGACCCAGGACAGGGCGCCAATCCATCGCTGGACACACACTCACACACACACACACACATATGGGGCAATTTTGGAGAATTCAACTGACTTGATCCATGTTTTTGGACTGTGGGAGGAAACCGGAGAACCCGGAGGAAACCCACGCGGACATGGGTAGAACATGGAAACTCCACCCAGATGGGGATTCGAACCGGGAATCCCTAGCGCTGAGAGGCGAACGTGCTAACCACTAAGCCACTGTGCCGCCAATTTACTAATAAATGTTTTTAAAAATTCAATTGGAAAAGCATCAGGACCTGGAGCTTTATTAGATTGAATAGCTTTAATTGCACCCTATACTTCTGCAAGGGAGAGTGGAGAGTCTTGCTGTCTGGCAGTATTAATATAAATGATATAATTTAAATGGTTTTAAAGAAATTTTGTAATTTAAATATCATCTTTAGGAAACTCCGATTTATACTGCGATAATTAAAACAAATTAAATGTGGCATTAATTTCCACAGGATCCGAATTTATTGTTTCATGAGTATTTTTGGCACTAGATATCAAACGGGAAGTGGCATGTCACCATAACTGATGTGCCAGTAAATGACTTGCCATGTAGCCATGTTCGTATTATGAGCCACAATTATATAGTAATAAGTGATTTGCCTCTTTAGTTGAAATGATTCTGCTTGCAAATCCCATCACTGTTTAAGCAATTATGAAGAAGGGTTATGTCAGTGATTCTCAGTTATTTTCTGTTAAGCCCCCCCTGGGAAGAAGAAAACCTTTTGAAAGAACCCCTCCCCACTGTAGTATCATTTGTCTATAAGTTTGTTATAAGTACAGCTCTTTTATAACAATGTATGCTTATTAAAAATAAAGAAAACAAAAAAGAAAGAAATATAGATCAACTTAGAACAGAATAATTTTATTAACTTTATTTTTTAGTTTGTAACAGAAACGAATGAATTCCTTATTTAAACTAGAAACATTTTTGAACTGACTGGCATTTGATATTAAAAAATTTAATGAAAGAAAATCAATAAATAAAATAAATTCAAATTCATCAGCAACATTAATTCAGGAGCACAATATATTAACACTTTAACCTACAAAACTAAAATGAATACAACGATTTGTGCTGTTTTATTTATTTATTTTGTGCTGTTTTTATTATTTTTTTAATCAAATGAGGGAGTCAGAAGTAATGTCTCTAACGCGCCCGTTCTGCAGCACAGCTTTTCTGATGTAGTTTTCATAATGCGGGATGGTCGGTGGCTCTACGCATAACATTTTTGATTAAAAAACTCGGTTATCAGCGTGATTGGGGTGTAATGTCTTTAAGTGACGCCTTCATCTATTTGGCTTCACGCTGTCCGCTGCCAACATTTAAAGACACCGTAAAGCCAGGCGCTACATACACTTCGACACATTTCCTCGTTTTAACTTTCGGTTGACTTCCGTTGGTCTTATTATCGCCGCCTGTCTCTTGAGGGTTTGTTCAGTACACTTAATATCACTTGCTCTGTGATATCTTGTTATGCGCCCCCCCCCCAGCCACCGCACTGCCACTGCGCCCCACTATTTGAGAAGCACTGGGTTATGCATGTTCTTGATTTAGGTTCATTTTTAGGCTAATTTCAGATGAAAGTTCTTAAGCCTTGCATTAATGTTTTTATTACAAAGGGCAAAGTAAGAAATTATTTGGTCTCTCTGATAGCATTTAAGTGTTTCCCATATGAAGGAGTATAAAGAACAGTCTTTTTGATGAAAAGACAAAAACTCACCAATCGAAATTACCTCACAAAATTCTCACAAAAAAGTTAAATCCCCAAAGTGGTGGGCTTCATTTATACATAGAAAATTGATAATAACAGGGAATGGTCAGATATTACAATACCCAAATAGTCAGAATAATTTAGCTTGCTATCAATAAAAAAAATATCAATTCTTCAATATGAATGATGCACCTAAGAAAAAAAGGAAATTTGTTTGGTAGCAGGGTAACGGGATCTCCACGGACCAACAAGACCATTCTGTTTCATGAAATCAGCATGTGTCATGTGTCTGAAATAGCAGATTGACTTAAATTGTGAGGATTAGATCAATCCAAGATTGGGTCAAAAACACAATGTAGGTTACCACCAAGAATCAGCAGGTGAGTGATTCAACTGGGGGATCCTACTCAATAGTCCATTGGCAAATTCACTATCATCAAAATTCGGAGCATAAACATTTACCAACAAAACAGTCTTCAGCATTAGGGTACCAGCAATGTTGAGGTACATGCCATTCTTATCTGCAATAACATCAGTGGGAGAGAACTGAACTTTTTGTTAATTAAAATAGCGACTCCCCTACCCAAGGACAACATAACCTACAGTGATCTTTAGTGAGAAGATGGATCTCCTGCAAAAATACTAAATCAGAGTTCAATGGTTTTAAATGTTTACCTTAGATAACTGGATTACCCATACCACTGATGTTCATAAGAAATCTGAGAGGTGTGCCTGACCCAGGAATGCTGGGATCAATATTAGACATTAACCATTTAACTGAAAAACAAAATGTAAATGGTCACAGAAAGCCGAGGTGGAACACCCTCCCCCAAAACACCCCTAAACACAAATACAAAGTATCCATAAAACCACAAAAACAAAGAAGACAGCAGTGTTCCCAACTATAACCAAAAAAGTTAAGCGGTGTAACAATGGATTAATAACTTGATGTAGTGCAAAAAATCTAAATATGAAATAGTCTTGTTATAAAGCAATATCCAAAAAGATTGTGAAGAGAGAGAAAATTAGCCTGCTATAGACAAATTATACCAACATTAAACCACTTAGTGCAACACACCAAAGAATGCTTCAATACTGGACATTTAAACCTTTAAGACATTTGCATGTGCAAACTCTGTACAAGTAAAAGAGCACAGGTTAGACTATGAGAGTTCACCTTGAAATCAAAGTTTTCACATAGTCGTTGGCTTCATCCACTGAGACAAAGTTTTTCTCGTCACCGTTATCTGTGATGCAAAGTCACTGGATGAAACGGGCCGTACCGAGCGCCTTCAATGCCACGAAGCTGCCGACTCACCTCATTGAATGCAGCCCAAGCCCGAGCTATCTTGACTCATCACTTGAGTTTTCCCATTGATTAATTCAGTGGTTAAATTGCTTCATTTTCCACCTGTAACGTACATGGTTTCAAAGCATGTTTTTAATGTGTAGAGGAGAGACACTCTGTAAATGGCAAATAATTAAATAAAATAATTAAATGCCAATTACCAATTACTTTGGGTATCCAAGACTGCAAACATTATTTTAGGTAATGGATTAGATGGTTGAAAGATGATAAGATGGTTGTAGAGGTAATACAAAATAGTTCTCAATAGAACAAGTCCAAAGGGTACCAACAGTAATAAATAATGCCTGAAGCATGTGAAACATACAGGTATGAACAAGGAGAATCTCAGAGGGCTGAGGGAAAATGAGAACTATAAATAGTGGTGACAATCAGTGAAAATGACAAACAGATGGGAAGGCGATTAGTGATGATGTCATTGTAATGGCGCTAGCAACCACCCGATGGTGCCAAACATAACACTATGTTCTTTCTTGAGATCACAGGCTTCCTTCTAGCAACCATGAATGCCATTAATGTCTATTGATATTTTGCTTGATTGTAGACACATGTACATTTATCCCAGATTCTGACAGAGAGGTCTGCAACTCTCTGGAGGTGATACATGGGTTGGCCTTTATCTGCATTATTATTTTTCTGGTGCTTCTTGGTGCAAGTTATTATGGCTGTCCAATTCTGGCCAGAGTTCCAGTGATGTTCAGTGCCCTCCATTTGTAAATGATTTGTCTTACAGTGGATGGATGAAGCTGGAATCTTTTGGAGATAGTCTTGTAGCTTTCCCCAGACTGATGAGCTGTCACCACCTTCTTCCCGATGTCCTCAGATGACTGACTAGAGCAGCTTAACTAAAAGAAGCAGATACTGCAGACTCTACATAGTTGATATGGCTCCCCAGAACAGCATAATTTCAGTGCCACACCCCCCATTAATGATGAGGTGGGTGAAGAGGTGAAACGCCAGTACACACTGATCGCAGATTACCACCCCAACACCGCCAAGCCTGAGATCTACATCTTTATCTACAGGGGATTAATTAAACGCAAGATTAAATAAATGTGTTTTTAATTTAATTTTAAATATTAATAATGATTCAGAATCACAAACAGTAACTGAAATGCTATTCCAAAGTTGAGGAGCCTTGTGGGAGAATGCTCTTCCACCAGCAGTAATTTTATTTATTCTAGGAGCTAAGAGTAAACCAGCACCTTGAGATCGGAGCTCACGTGTTGGCTTGTACGGTTTGAATCAGCTCACTCAGATACTGTGGAGCCTGATTATGTAGAATTTTATATGTTATCAATAACATTTTGTACTCAATACAAAACTTAACTGGTAGCCAGTGCAAGTTTGATAACACAGGACTGATATGATCAAACTGTCTGGTTTTAGTTAAAACTCTAGCTGCAGCATTTTGCACAAATTGTAATTTATGTAATGATTTATTACAACATCCTGTTGATGAACACAAACCTGACATTTCATATATAAAAAATGATAAGAGAATCATGGTAAAACAAAAGAAAACTACTCAACTACTTCACAAACTTCATGTTATGGGACAGAGCTCGTCAGTGACAAAACTAGCTTTCCATTAATTAATTAAGTTTTCCATTAATAATTGCCCAAGGTTTTACTTTAAAGAAACTGTCCAAATACTTTTTGTTATAATTTATTAAACAATGTAAATTTCTTCTTCCAGCACTAATTTTGAAGACCCTATCAACAGTATACAATCTTGTTCAAAGTGACTCGTTTGTAACAAAAAGGTATGTATAGACAAATTAGTACTTTTTCTTATTAGAATTATAAGGTTATAAGAATAGTTTATATCATTCCGTATTTACACTTAGACACATTGTTACACCATTGGTTACTTTGAAAAGTTTTCTCCCCCCGCCCCCCTTATTGTTATTTAATTTTTTAATTATTATTATTGAGGAGTCAAGCACTCATGTACAAGCTTCCTGTCAATTTTCTTTCTTATTCAATCTTTTTATTCTTTTTTTTTTATATTTTATTTAAGTTTTATAATGAACATGTAAAGAAAAAATCAACACTTGGTGAGAAGAAAAATAAACAGTACAGTAAAAAAGTAAAATATCCTTAAAGGTCTTGAACAATATTAAAGAATTTGAATAATAGTAGTAGGGATAGTAATAAAAAATAAAAAAATAAATAAATAGATAAAGCGGCACAGTGGCTTAGTGGTTAGCACGTTCACCTCTCAGCGATAGGGATTCCCGGTTCGAATCCCCATCTGGGTGGAGTTTCCATGTTCTCCCCGTGTCCGCGTGGGTTTCCCGTTTCCTCCCACAGTCCAAAAACATGGATCAAGTTAATTGAGTTCTCTAAATTGCCCCATATAGAGTGTGTTTGAGTGTGTGAGTTTGTACCCAGCGATGGATTGGCGCCCTGTCCTGGGTCTATCTGCCTAAGACGTTCTCCCCTGGATGGGCATGGGGAACCCCACCGCGACCCTAAGTTCAAGTTCAAGTTATTTATTTATATAGCGCTTTTTACAACAGTACATTGTCACAAAGCAGCTTTACAGAATGAAAAGCCTTTAAATCCCCAAAGAGCAAGCCGAAGCGACAGTGGCAAGAAAAAAACCTTTTATGTTGTTATTTAAGGAAGAAACCTTGGGAGGACCAAGATTCAGTGGGGGACTCATCCTCTTTGACCGGCCAGGCAGCAACAACAATGTAGGACAGCTATGTACAGATATTAAACAAATGGAAAAACTAACAACTGGAAAACTATATGTGAGTCCATTAGGGAGCGTCCTGCAGGACCGCCTTGTCAGGTTCCATCCAGTATTCTTCAGCAGAGCCATGGATGAAGATCTCCAGGGACACCTCAAAAGAAACAGACAAGGAAGGCAGTTAGAGCTAATAATAAAGCACGGCATTTAATTAATAAGTAATTTATTGACACAGTGCAGCATGTGACATGCGGCATCACTGACTATAGCAGCGTAACTAAAAGAGGCAGATACTGCAGACTCTTCAGACTGCAGACACCATCTAGTTGAGATGGCGCCCCGGAACAGCATCATTTCAGCGCCACACCCCCCCATTAATGATGAGGTGGGTGAAGAGGTGAAACGCCAGCATACACTGATCACAGATTACCCCCCCAACACAGCCAAGCCTGAGATCTACATCTTTATCTACAGGGGATTAATTAAACGCCAGATTAAATAAATGTGTTTTTGATTTATTTTTAAAGATTAATAGTGATTCAGAATCACGAACAGTAACTGGAAGGCTATTCCAAAGTTGAGGAGCCTTGTGGGAGAACGCTCTTCCACCAGCAGTAATTTTATTTATTCTAGGAGCTAAGAGTAAGCCAGCACCTTGAGATCGGAGCTCACGTGTCGGCTGGTACAATTGAATCAGCTCACTCAGATACTGTGGAGCCTGATTATGTAGAATTTTATATGTTATTAATAAAATTTTGTACTCGATACGAAACTTAACTGGTAGCCAGTGCAAGTTTGATAACATAGGACTGATATGATCAAACTTTCTGGTTTTAGTTAAAACTCTAGCTGCAGCATTTTGCACAAGTTGTAATTTATGTAATGATTTATTAGAACATCCTGTCAGAAGTGAATTACAATAATCTAACCTTGAGGTAATAAAAGCATGAATTAGTTTTTCTGCATCTTGGAGGGAGAGGATATTTCGTAGCTTCGAAATGTTACGAAGGTGAAAAAATGCAATTCTAGTAATATTGCTAATGTGCTTTGTAAAGGAGAGATCTGAATCAATAATGACACCGAGATTATTTACATATGAACTGGGTCTAATTAAAGAGTTATCAAGGTTTAACATAGTGTTAGAAGCTTTGTTAATTTTGTCCTTGGGTCCAACTATCAGAAACTCTGTTTTATCAGAGTTTAGCAGTAGGAAGTTTTTTGACATCCATATTTTAATATCTTGGATGCAGTCCTTACTGACTGAACAACCATCATTAGTGTTAGCTGAAACATATAATTGTGTATCATCTGCTTATGAGTGGAAACTGATTCCATGTTTACGAATAATTGATCCCAATGGAAGCATATATAATGCAAAGAGGAGTGGACCCAGAACTGACCCTTGTGGGACACCATATTTAACTTTAGCAAGATCAGAACATTGGTTGTTCACACAGGTGAATTGATATCGATCTGATCTGTCAGGTAGGATTTAAACCACTGGAGTGCAGATCCTGTAACGCCCACAGTGTTTTCTAATCTATCAACTAAGATGTTATGGTCTATAGTGTCAAAGGCTGCACTAAGATCTAATAATACAAGAAAAGAGATTTGGTTATTATCAGAAGTCATTAACAACTTTAATTAAGGTTGTCTCAGTGCTATGATGAGACCTAAAACCTGACTGAAAAACTTCATGAATGTTATTAGCTAGAAGATGGCGATTCAGCTGGTTGAACAAAAGGAAGACAAAAGGAAGGTTTGATATTGGTCTATAGTTGGACAGTATTAGAGGATCTAAATTAGGTTTTTTAAGTAATGGTTTAATGACTGCACATTTCAGATTTTTGGGGACAAAGCCTATTTTAAGTGATTAATTTATAATGTTTATAAAAGGCTCTGTAATATTTGGTAGGAGGTCTTTAAGCAGGTTTGTAGGTATTGGGTCTAACATACAGGATGTTGTCTTTGATTGTGTAATTAATGAGACAAGCTCTTTTTTAGATATGGGGTTAAAGGTATTTAACTCTTGTACTATATTATTTTCTCTACCACTAGATTTTTCAGAAATCATTGAGGGTTGATTATTGATTATGCTACACGATGCACAAGTCTTATGTTTTCAATTTTGTCACTAAAGAAATTCATGAAATCATTGCTGCTGAACTGTGAGTGAATCTGTGAATCTGATTCAGTAGCACTTCGAGTTAATTTGGCAATGGTACTAAAAAGGAATCTTTGGTTGTTTTTGTTGTTCTCTATTAATTCAGAATAATATTTAGTTTTCGCTGCATTGAGTGCATGTTTGTACTCAGTCATACTGTCCTTCCATGCAACCCTAAATACCTCTAATTTAGTTTGTCTCCATTTACGCTCCATGGTTCTAGTGGCTTGTTTTAGGGTGCATATTTGATCATTAAACCATGGAACGAGTCTTTTATCTTTAATCCTTTTTAGTTTAAGTGGAGCGACACTGTCTAAGGTTGCAGAAAACACGTGTTTAAGGTATTCCGCTGTATTTTCAAGTTCATCGGGTCCTGATGCTGGTTTAATGTTTAATTCGGGTAAATGTTGTAGGAATGACACAGCATTAGAGGGAATGATTGTACGCTTCATAACATATTGCGGGTTTAATGACTGGATCAATTTCTAAGTCGTAGGTTAGTGATCGGAGATGACCTCACTTAGTGGAACAATAGTTAAATTATTAATGTTAATACCATGTGATAAAACTAAGTCTAATGTATGTTTACAGCGATGTGTTTTACCAACTACACTTTGAGTAATGCCCATGGAATCTAGGATGGAGTCAAAGGCTAATTTAAATGAGTCTAGTGGGTTTTCAGAGTGAACATTGAAGTCACCGACTATTAAGGCCTTGTCTGATGAGATTACTATGTTAGAGAGAAATTCACCAAATTCTTCAATAAACTCTGTATATGGGCCGGGAGGGCGGTATATGGTAATAAGTTGCATTAGATTGTATTTATTCTTCAATGCAGATGAGCTGCTTATTTTGAGTACAAGAGCTTCGAAGGATTTTGACTCATACTTATTATTAAGTGTTACATTTATGTTTTCTTTATAGATCGTAGCCACTTCACCTCCTCGTCCACTAAGACGTGGTTTATGAGCATAAGTATAACCAGGTGGAGAGGCATCATTTAATGCTAGATATTCATTGGCCCTAATCCAGGTCTCTGTGAGACAAAAGACATTTAGGAAGTTATCAGTTATTATTTCTTGAACTAGAGCTGATTTTGATGAAAGTGACCTAATGTTTAATAACCCAAGTTTTAACTTAAAAGTGTTTCTTACATTACTTGAGGTTGTATTGATATTAAAGAGATTTTTTTGGCACACATTTTGGACTCTTTTTGTTTTTTGCTCACTGCGATACTTGATAACTGTCTTCATAGTATGGAACCTTGTTATTGTGGGTGACGACTCCTGGCAGTTCGCAGGCAGTTGGTTAGGCCATTCTGTCTGCTGCCTGGCCTTGGCTCTGAATTGTCAATTTTTATTCCTATCTGAAGAAAAAACCCTATCGGCTATTTTATGTGACATGAGTGCAGCACCCTCCCGGGAAGGATGGATGCCGTCCCATTTCAAAAGGCCAGGCCTTCCCTCAAAAGTACACCAATTATCAATAAAGGTAATGTTGTTTTCTGAGTACCACTTAGACATCCAGCAATGCAGCGACCATAACCTGCTGTTGGTTTTGCCGCCACGCCTAATTGGTAGGGGACCAGAGACAACTACTTCATCAGACATCATTGCAGCGGTTCCACACACCTATTTAACATTAGCCTTAGTAATCTCTGACTGCTTGAGACGAACGTCATTAGTGCCGACGTGGATAACTGTTCTAATGAGCGTTTAGCATTAGCCAGCACTTTGAGGTTCGCCCTGACGACTGGAGCCCTGGCCCCCGGGATGCACCGGACTATGGTTGCTGGGGTCTCTAAGGGGGTAGCGATTCGCACGTGTCTGAGCTGGGAGTCGCCAATAACCAGAGCACTTTTAGCAACCGGTCTCTCAGTGGGTGAGTCACTGAGTGGGGAAAACCGATTGGACACGTGGATCCTAGAAGAGTGATGCTCAGTTCTACGTGTACGTCGCCTGGTCGTCACCCACTCGCCCTGCTGCGAGGGCTCTAAAGCCGGAGATTTAGGACCTGATCCTGTGGCATTCGGGCTGGCTAAACTGGTCCCTGACACACCTTTACTAATATGACCCTGTTCTAAAACCAGAATGCGCTCTTCTAGCACTGAAATCTTCTCCGTCAGACGAAGGACTAGGCTACACTTCTCACAGGCTGAATTATCAGTAATGACGGAGGAAGACTGTCTATACATACTGTACTGAGGGCACGCAACCAGAGGGGAAAGTGCCATTGTAAAGTTTATATATAAATGAAGAAATAAACTTAGCTTCGGGTGGGTAGAGATGTAAGGTTATTTCCCGCTGTTACAGCTGATGATGAAACAAGCAGCGGCAGCAGCTGGTGGAGATCCAACTCTAGTGAATCTGACTGTATTAGCGTCGGATGGAAGTCCTGAAGGTTTTCACAATGCGGCGTGTGAAGATCAGCGTCGAGACCAATAAAATCCGATCCGAAAATCCGAACAGTTGAATCCGGCGACACAGATCAGGAGATGACTCTTCTATAAATATAGGCTAATATTTATAAACGAAGGGGGTAGTAAATGCAGCGGTGTTGGCAGCAAACGACCGCGATAGTAAGCAGAAAGTGCTAGCGTTAGCGGCTAAAAACGCTAGCAACTACACCGCGATTTGGAGAGTAGAGAGTGCCAAAAGCGGAATAAATTGTTTGTTATAACGATGAGGTAGCTGAACAGTCAAGAGAATGTGAAAAAAGTAACTAAAAGTAGCTAAATAACTATATAACACTTAATTTAGTAGTTAAGCTTAACAGAGCTAGACAGCGCACGTACGCATCTACACACTGACTGCGTGGCAGGAAGTGATGTTCCTCCTCACTCCTCACTCCTCCTAATAGAGGATAAAGCGGGAGATAAATGAATGAATAAATAGATAAAATAAAAAGTGAAAATCAGAAAATAAATAAATAAAAAGGTTAAGTTTCCCCTAAGGACTCCCAAGTTCATTCATAAAGGTTTTCCATAGTATATCGGTACGCCCACGTGCGGCAGCACTGGAACACCTCAGTCTTTCTATCTGTGCAATCCCAGATATCTCTGATAGCCACCTTCCAAAGCTAGGGGGTTGGGGGGATTTCCAGCAAAGAAGAATAATCTATTTAGCTGCAACCATGCTTGTCATCAAAAGTTGCTGTTCTATTATTGAAAAATAATTTATAATGTCACAATATCCAAAAAGCGCTAAGGTGATATTTGGATAAAAACGTACCCCCAGTACCTTGGACAAGAAAAGAAATATGTCAGTCCAGAATTTGTACAACTTGGGACAGAACCAAAATAAGTGCGCTAAAGTACCTTCTTCAATCTTACATTTGTCACAAGTTGGGGAAATTGATGGATTAATTTTTTTTAATCTGGTTTTGGAAAAGTGTAGCCGATGTAGCACTTTGAACTGTATTAGCCTATATCTAGAATTGATGGAGCAATGTGAAATTCTGGATAAACTTTCTTTCCAATCTTGTTCAGACAGAGATTCTCCTGTTTCCTTAATCCAATCCAGCCTCCTTTTACTAGTATCCGGGGTTAAAGACAAAAGTGTGACAAATTTAGTCATTATGCGACAAGCAAAAGGAGAAGTTTTATAGAAGTACTCACAAATTGGGTGGGGTGTAGGCTTAGAAGAGTAATTTGGAAAATGTTCTTGAACATAGCGTCTAATCTGCAAATAACGATAGAAGTGTGATTGTGAGAGATCATATCATATTGGTGTTTTAACTGAGTAAATGAGGGAAAGATTTCATTGATGTATAGGTCTGACAATAGACAGAGACCCTTATTAGCCCATATATGAAAGACCCCGTCTAATTGTGAAGGGAGAAAAGTATGATTGTTTAAAATAGGACTATATACTGACACTGATGGCACTTTACAGTGTGTTTTTATTTGGTTGAGAATTTTAAATGAGTTTTTAATTACAAAGTTTAATTGTATCAGAGGGTCATTTGGTTTTAGTTTGCAAAAAAGCAAGGTTGAAAGCGAGGATTTGACTATGGACTCTTTTTCCCAGGATCTCTTTCCAGAATGTGAAGGATCTGACATTTGCTGCCCAATAGTAATGTTTAAATTGTGGCAGTCCAAGCCTACCATCTTTGTAAGATTTTTGTAAATGGATCTTTGAAATGCGTGATACCTTATAATCCCAAACGAATGATAAGATTATTGAGTCCAGTTTTTTTTTTAAAGTTACTGGTAAATAAACAGGAAGACTCTGAAAGAGATAAATGAATTTAGGGAGGGCTACCATTTTTATGGCGTTGATGCGTCCTATCATAGATAGAGGCAATAACTTCCATTTATCTATTGATTCTTTAAGTTTGTGTAGCGCAGTCAAAAAGTTCAGTTCATATAACAGTTTGGGATTCTTAGAGATCTTAAGTCCCAAATAAGTGAAATAATTTCCTGTTAATTTAAATGGCAGTGAGCTAACAAAGGTGGCCTCAAATTCACCAACGGGCAAGAATTCACTCTTCGACCAGTTGATTCTGTATCCAGAGAAACTACCAAATGATTCAATATAATTTAACAGCTGTGGAACAGAGTCAACTGGATCTGATATGTACAACAACAAATCGTCCGCGTATAGACTCACTGTAGATTCTAGATTTCCAAGTTTGATTCCTTTGAATTGACTTCTAATTCCTATTGCGAGTGGTTCAATAGCTAGGTCAAACAGCAATGGAGACAACGGACCGCCCTGTCTTACCCCACGATAAAGCTTGAATGGATTGGAGCGATCTCCATTCGTCAATATTGCGGCTGTTGGACAATGATAAAGTAGCTTTACGTATTCGATGAAAGGTTTGCCAAACCCGAACCTGGATAATGTTTCGAACATGTATGGCCATTCAATTTGGTCAAATGCTTTTTGGGCATCAAGAGCAATAATTGCAGCAGGAGGCCCATCACCCCTATCTGTATATAAGACATTTAAAAGCAGGCGTACATTGGATAGCAGGAATCTATTTGGTATGAAGCCTGTCTGATCAGGATGAATTATTTTGGAGATATGTTTAGCCAATCTGAGCGCCTGTTACCATTGTCCGTTCTTCCCGAACGGCGGAGGGCAGCTAACGCGGAGGTGTTGCGTTCAGCCGCTCGCGCCTAATGAGCGCTCCCTGGTTACCGACCACGCGGGGAAGAATGCGTGCGTGGGTCCGAGGAAGCACTCCCACGAGTTACGACCTGCACGGAGAAGGTGTGCAGCGCCGCACCGTGGTTGTACGCGGAAGGAGAGTCCAAACACCGGGATAAAATCCAAAAATGTATAATTTAATAAAAATTGGTGACGGGACACCAACAGAAAGGGGGAACAAACGAAACAAAGTAACATCGGGTATACAAACCGCAAAATAAAGACGTGCGACAACTAACGGGAAAACTAAGAATAAATACAAAAGGAACTAAACATGTGAACAAAACAAACCAATCACCCAACAGAAACAATTAAGGACACAAACGAGGGACAGGTGCCACAGGCACCTGTGACATACCCCCACCCCAAGGGTCGCGCTAAAAGGGAAAGCGGCCCTAAAACAAAAGAAAATAATAATAATAAACAGTACACACAAAAAACAAAAAACGGGGGGAGGTAAAAGTCCCTCTGGTGGTGAGGCATGCTGTGTGCCCCCTGCTGACGGCGTGAAGCACGACCTCTCGCTGCGGGGGCGCAAATCGGCGCCCTCTAGCTGCGAGACGGGGATGGCTCCTCTGGTGTCCGGAGTCTGTGGCTGGCGGACCCTGGTGCTCGGAGAAAGCGATGGAGCAGTCCCTGGCGCCCAGACTCGACCATCGGCGGTCCCCGGTGCTCTGCCTCGCCAGCGGCGCAGCCTCTGGTCCTCCGGCTCAGCGGTGGGTGACCCCTGGTGTCCGGAACTCTCCAGATATTTTGGCACGTCTTTCTGTTACCATTGTCCGTTCTTCCCCGGAGGAGGGCGGCTAACGCGGAGGTGTTGCGTTCAGCCGCTCGCGCCTAATGAGCGCTCCCCGGTTACCGACCACGCGGGGAAGAATGCGTGCGTGGGTCCGAGGAAGCACTCCCACGAGTTACGACCTGCACGGAGAAGGTGTGCAGCGCCGCACCGTGGTTGTACGCGGAAGGAGAGTCCAAACACCGGGATAAAATCCAAAAATGTATAATTTAATAAAAATTGGTGACGGGACACCAACAGAAAGGGGGAACAAACGAAACAAAGTAACATCGGGTATACAAACCGCAAAATAAAGACGTGCGACAACTAACGGGAAAACTAAGAATAAATACAAAAGGAACTAAACATGTGAACAAAACAAACCAATCACCCAACAGAAACAATTAAGGACACAAACGAGGGACAGGTGCCACAGGCACCTGTGACAGCGCCAAAATTTTTGAAAGAATTTTTTGATCATTATTTAACAGGGAAATGGGTCTATAGGAGGCTGGGTCTGAAGCATCTTTTTCATTTGTTAATATGAGACACACATTAGCTTCATATAAGGAATTGGGAAGTTTGCGATTTCTGTAGGAGTCGTTAAACATCCTGAGAATTAAAGGAGCTAGTTTAGATGAGAAGGCCTTGTAGAACTGAACCCGTCTGGGCCAGCAGCCTTGCCAACTGCAAAGGTCTGAATAGCCTTTTGAACATCAGTTTCAATAAATGGCAAATCAAGATCATTTTTTGCTGAATAAGGAAGGTATGGCAGATTGATGTTATCAAATAAGAGATTGAGATTGTCGCTAGAGTCTGGATATTTTGAGGTGTAAAGCTCTGAATAAAACTCCCGAAAACGGTAATTTATTTCTTTAGGATCTGTAATGTGACTTCCAGAGTTCGAGCTGATCTTGTATATTGCCTGCTTTGCTGAGACACCTTTTAATTGTCTGGCTAGGATGCGCTCAGGTTTATCACCCTGTTCGAAGTGTCTCAGCTTTAGCTTGAGTAGTAATGATTCGACTCTTGCACTCTGAATATTATTGTATTCATATTTGAGTCGTAAAATATTATTGTAGTCTGACTGCGAAAAAGAAGCTCTATAAGATCGTTCCAATGTTGAGAGGGAGTTTTCTATCCCTTTTTCTATCCCCTTATTGATTCCCGTTTCTTTGAGGCCTCATATGATATGATATGTCCACGCAAAACTACTTTTAATGTTTCCCATAAAGTTGAATCAGACACTTCACCTGTGTCGTTAAAAAAAGTAAACTCATCTATTTTTGTATTTGCATAATTTAAGAATTTTTCATCTTTAAGTAAACTAGGATTGAAGCTCCAGCTATATTTTTGTCTAGGAAGAATATTAGAAAGGTTGAGTGTGACAGGGCTATGGTCAGAAATCAGTATGTTATGATATATTGTGTTGGCAACTTTACAAATTAGCTCTGATGAAATCAAGAAGTTATCAACTCGAGAGTAACACTTGTGTGCATTAGAGTAGAAAGAATATTCTGTCTGTTGGATGTTGTAATCTCCAAATATCCACCATTTTTCTGTTTTTTTTATCAAATTATTTAGTACCTGTACAGCTGATGAATCAGACAGAGGTTTAGTGGAGAGCCTGTCCATATATGGGTCTAAGCAGTTACTAAACTAAACAGTTTCAACTAAACAGTTGAAATCGCCACCCAAAATTACATTTGCATGTGTGTCTGGGATTAAATTAAATACTTTATGGAAAAAAGTGGGGTCATCAAAATTTGGGGCATAAATATTGATCAGGGTTATTGGTATGTGATGAATAAATCTGGAGATCATTATAAATCTACTATTGATGTCAGCCTTCATTGTTTCTAAATGAAATGGGATATTCTTTTTAAAAAGGATTGCTACTCCTCTTGCTTTGGAAGTAAAGGGGGCCTGATAAACCTGACCTATCCAATTAGTTCTTAATTTTGAATGGTAATGAGGTGACATATGCGTCTCTTGTAAAAAGATCACTTCAGCTTTAATATATTTAAGGTGTGCAAATACTCGCCCCCGCTTACATGAAACTACAGAAATGGGACAAACCTGTGCCGTTTCCATCCGCAATCAGTTCTATACTGAGATAGGCTCGGAAGACCAAGGGAAAAGAAAAAAGATAAAAAATAAAAGTAAATAAAAAAAAATATATGAACAAAATGTACAAGAACATTTAAACCCTTAACACAATTTCCCACCCCTCCCCGCTGTCCCAGAACTGGCAAGCTTTCCTCATAAAGCGCCATAACTACCCATAAACAGCTAAACAGAACACTTATGAAGTCTCTCATAAACTAAGTTAGCGAAATATCTACTTTAAACCACGGCATCTGCTCCGCTCTAAATATCTAATTATCTAAATATAATTACAGTTATGTAACAGCCATCACACTTGTATAAATGCACGTGACCTCAAGCGGTCATTCAAACACCACTCACTTTTACCCGATGCTTAGTGTCTACAGTGTCTCACATGCTCCATGTTTCTCACCAGAGTCGCTGGCAGATGTTGAATCAGTTGTATCCATAACCGCGGTCGGAGCATCAGCAGGTTTCTGTTTTGACGGCTTTGGTGGCATTCTGTGGATACTCAAGCACCCAAAACCACTACCAGACTTTGACTATGCTTGTTAGCAATTAGGTGGTGATAAAATAATTGAGCTGGATGGCTGCAAAAAACTTTTTAAGTAAAATAAAATGCGGAGCAGTCCGGGAAGCATGTTACTCCATTACTGTTCGTTAGCGCCCCCCAATTTTTTTTATTCTTGTTCTTCTTTTTGTTATTATCCCTGCTTGAATTAAATGTAGTCTGATTCAATTTCATGCAAATTTGAATTTTATCAAAACTTAGTTTCACACTTAACACTAATCCACAGGATTTTAATAGCAACATAGATTTTTAATGCTAATTAGTCATTCTATAATAATTTAACATAATTACTAATATAAAATACAGTGGCGGCACGTAGGCTTAGTGGTTAGCACTAGGCACTAGGGATTCCCGGTTCGAATCCCCATCTGGGTCGAGTTTCCATGTTCTCCCCGTGTCTGTGTGGGTTTCCTCCGGGTTCTCCGGTTTCCTCCTACAGTCCAAAAACATGGATCAAGTCAATTGAGTTCTCCAAATTGCCCCATATAGAGTGTGTTTGTGTGATTGAGTGTGTGCCCAGCGATAGATTGGCGCCCTGTCCTGGGTGTATCTGCCCAGCGCCCGAGACGTAGTGAATGGGCATAGGGAACCCCACCGCAACCCTAATAGAGGATAAAGCGGAAGATAATGAATGAATGAATGAATGAAATACAGAGTTGCTTGAGAGTTTGTGAAATTTTTCATATTTCTGCATAAATATGACCTAAAACATCATTAGATGTCCTAAAAGAAAATAAAGATAATACAGTCAGATAAACCAGAACCCAGTCAAACAAATTGGACAAAAATATTACTTGGTTATTCATTTACTTAGGAAAATGATTCAATATTACATATTTGTAAGAGGCAAAATTATGTAAACCTTGAGGATTAGCACTTAATTTGATGGTGAACTTATATGCAATTAATTTCAATCAATAGGATGACATGTACAATATGTTTTTGGTGTTTTTTTAGAGACAATATGTTTTATGTATTTCTACATATTAAACAGATTTTTTTTTACTAGTAAATACATTTAATTAATCTAAATTACACGCGGCATGGTGGCTTAGTGGTTGGCACGTTCACCTCTCAGCGCTAGGGATTCCCGGTTGGAATCCCAATCTGGGTGGAGTTTCCATGTTTCCAGGTTCTACGGGTTTCCTCCCACAGTCCAAAAACGTAGATCAAGGTCAATTGAATTCTCCAAATTGCCCCATATGGAGTGTGTTTGTGTGAGTGAGTGTGCACAGTGATAGATTGGCGCCCTGTCCTGGATGTATCCGCCCAGTTTCCGAAACTTTCAAACAGGACATAAATTAATCGACGATCAGATCAAGCAGGTTCAAATAGGGAAGAGGGGTACACTTGATAACACATACCTGAGGGTAACTTTGCAACATGAGTAAATAAACAAGCAATGATTGATTGCAATGGCGTTTATCTAACTTAATAATTGCCTCAGAATTTAGTGTTTTTATTTTTTATACTATTGTATTTCTATTATATGATTTCACCAAACCATTAAATGATCTCCAATATTAATCATTTAAGATTTTTTTCAGATCATATTATTTCCTTGAATATGATGCTTCTCCACTGTTTTTACACTTTTTAGTAATGTTTTGGACAGTTCTTAATCCAGTTTTAGTAGTTTCAGCATCTCCGTAGATGTTTTCTTTGCTTGATGCATGCCACTAATTGTACCGTTCTGAAATATTAGCAACATTTTGATGATCATAAGGTGTTCCTTTCCACATAGTTAACAAAAATTGCAGTTAATATTCCTATTTATTTTGATATAATTAAATAAATGAAACAATATTAAAGAATGTAATTTTTTGTTAATTATGGACACCTGATCATCACATAATCTGTACATTAGTGTCCTACACTGTTGATGCTGCACGGCCGCTCAAGGAGGATGAGTCCCACACTGAGTCTTGGTTCTCCCAATGTTTCTTCATTAAGATAGTAAGATAGTGATAGTAATGCTATTTTGGGAAATGTGCAGCTAGTGCTCTAAAGTAATAAAATTTTGTTGATTTGTTAATCCTGTTGTCTTTAGGAATGTACTAAATACTGCAAAACTCATGTATGCTACATGGCCTGTTATTGTGTAGACTAGTTTTTGCCTGGGGGGGTGTCCCCATACCCATCTAGGGGAGAACTTTTTGAGTGCCACCCAGGACAGGGCGCCAATCTATCGCTGGGCACACACTCAGTCACACAGACACACGCGCATACACTCTATATGGGGTAATTTGGAGAGTTCAATTGACCTTGATGCATGTTTTTGGACTGTGGGGGAAACCGGAGAACCCGGCGGAAACCCACGCAGACACGGGGATTGGGATTCAAACCCAGAATTCCTAGTGCTGAGAGGCAATCGTGCGCACCACTAAGCCACCGTGCTGCCGTCCTCAGAGATATAATTATTAAATCATGTTAGAGCTTACTCGTTGTACTTGTAAATTTAGCATTACTAAACATGTATAAAAGCATAACAACTAAGAAATATCAGTTGGTCAAAGAAAATTATCAGTTAGGTGACTTATGCTATGTAGCAAGTACATGATAATTTGTCCAACCTTGGTTTCGCAGCATGTTTTTCCTAACTTTTTAGCTAATAGTGCAAACTTTAAAAGCAGCTAGTGCTTTATTCTGAGTGATTAATGATTTTGTCAAACAGGGATATCTACTATAATGACCCCAAGATGTTTGGATCGCAGAAAATAGTGGATGCCATTATTGATGATATTTCCTGCATGCTCAAAGTTCCTCGCAGAAGTCTACATGTGGTATGTCTTCCAAGCTACTTAAGATGCCTGAATACAAAGAATAAGTTAGAATTAGTTCTCATTAGTTCACAAAGTTTTTATTAATAATGGCCAAGAGGCCAAGGAGTGTTCATGACAACCACTGCTTTCCACTGCAGTTTACACAGTGGCGAGCCATGCATTTTACACAGAGTTCAATTTGAAAAAGAGCTCATTTTGTTCCATTAAGAAGTCATATTCTTTTACCATTGAAGTTAATACTGTAGGTCAAGTTGTATTTTTGTAATAGGTTTTAATTGGCTGAAAATGCCTGCTCATCATCACTTTCCAATCAGAGGGCATGAATACACTGGCATAACATTCCAGCTCAAAATCTGATCCGTTGAAGCACCAAGTTGATCGACACTTATGCTACCTCCCCACCGAAAAATTTCTTCTGAAGGCGTAGGCAGAAATATTTAACCTGGCAACCAATAAAGCTGAAATGTAAATGGTTAAATGCTTTAGTAAGAAAATAACGCAACCGGTGGAAACAGTATGAAAGGAAGCAGACAGACAGACCATTTGGAATTATCCATCCATCCATTATCTTCAGCTTTATCCTCTACTAGTGTCGTGGGGGGGTTCCCCTTGCCCATCCAGGGGTCATTTCGGGCACTGGGCAGATACACCCAGGACAGGATGCCAATCTATCACTGGGCACACACTCACTCAGTACTCAGAGTGAGTATTTCTCACTCAGATGATATCTTACATTAGCAAAATTTCCTTCCTGTTAAATATAAAAAATATTTTGACAACAAAAAGAATTAGATCTTTGCAATCATAGGTAATGGAGGCGTGATGGTACACAAGCATTCAAAATGTCTTTTAGTTGCAATTCTTAATAATTAATTAATAATCAATAATCAATTTCTTTAACTAATAGTTTATGCATGTGTTTTTAATCTTTTAAACCTATAAATATTGCCAATTATTGAACTATTACTGCTATACATATTTTAAAGAATGTTAAATGTTTATTTAAATATGGAAACATATAAAATGCGTACGCGTACACAGGAAGAACATGGAAACTCGAACCAGGAATCCCTAGCGCTGAGAGGCGAATGTGTTAACCATCCCAAATATGTATACTTTATTTCTTACAGCTTGCTACAACTAAGGGATTAATTTCTGGAGATCTGACCTATTTGGAGGAGAACGGAACAAGAATAGACTGTAGGAATACAGTAAGTCTTCTTAAGTAATGTACAATACATATAAACACAACACTTTACTATTTGCTCCTATATTACATTAGCTGAAATTAAAGATCTAATACTTTTGTACACAAAAGGCCCCTTTCTCTCAAGTATTCTTTAAATCTGTGTTAGTGAGCACTAATCAATTTTTCACCTCACAGGTGTGGCAAATCAGGATGCCGATTATAGACATAATGATTATTGCACAGGTGTGCCTTAGGCTGGCCATAATGAAAAGCTACTCTGAATTATGCAGTTTTATACAGCCACACATACAATGCCACATATTGCAGATTTTGAAGGAGTGAGCAGTTTTCTTTAACGAAGAAACCTTGTTAGGACGAAGGCCCGGTAGGGGAGTTATCCTTCTTGAGTGGCCGAGCAGAATCAACAGTGTAGGACAGCCATTCCAGATTGTGTAGTGATCATGTATCCATTTTCAAAAATGTGAAAAATTATATAAAGTTTAGTGAGGCCATACTGCAGGACTGCAACACCATTAACCCCACAGAAAAAATACAGAGTTTGATTGACAAAGTACTGCATGTATGTTACATATGCGCCGTCCATCCCTTTGTAGCGCTGCGCATAACCGCGCCGAGTGAGGCGCCCAAACGCAAAGTATAGAGTGACTTGGTAAGCATGCAGGTGTGTTTATTTAAAGGAATACACTCTAAAAAATGATGTGTTGATTTTACTTAAAAATATAGTGCAACGTTTTTGCACGGTTATTTTTAAGTATAACCAACATAATTATTTGTGTAATTTTTACAAAAAAATTTAAACTGACATTACAAGAAAAACACTTCATACCTTTACTTCAAAAATTATGTTTTCCCAGTCAATAAAATAAAGCTCTTTCATTGAGATTTCTTTAATATTTTAAGCTGATTTTGAGTAAGAATTTGCATTAATACTACAACTGATATCTACTTCTTCTAATGACACAATGAAGAGCTCTAACGGCTGTATAAAATATATTTAGGCACTACACAAATTGGTATTTTATGAATTAGAGTTATGAATTGGTACGCAAAACATAAAAATACAACATACATTGTACTCTGCTCTATAAAAACTAGCCTAAATATTTTACTTGGTAGCAGTAACTAGAAGTAAATTAAAAAAACTGCTTACAATTAACACACTATAGTAACTTTGGAGAGCAGGGGAAAGAGGACATTTTCCCACTTATTCTGCACACATGCACAAACATGCCACAAGATACTACAATAACAGTTTGGACATAAAAGATTACAGCCATGACATTGGGCAATTCAAATTATTTTAATTAATATTTGTTAAACACGGGCGGCATGGTGGCTTAGTGGTTAGCACGTTCGCCTCTCAGCGCTAGGGATTCCCGGTTCGAATCCCCATCTGGGTGGAGTTTCCATGTTCTCCCCGTGTCCGCGTGGGTTTCCTCCGGGTTCTCCGGTTTCCTCCCACAGTCCAAAAACATGGATCAAGTTAATTGAGTTCTCTAAATTGCCCCATATAGAGTGTGTCTGTGTGAGTAAGTGAGTGAGTGTGTGCCCAGCGATGGATTGGCGCCCTGTCCTGGGTCTATCTGCCCAGCGCCCGAGATGTTCTCCCCTGGATGGGCATGGGGAACCCCACCGCGACCCTAGTAGAGGATAAAGCGGGAGATAATGAATGAATGAATGAATATTTGTTAAACACATCCATGAAATATGTCTAAGCAAACAATATGACTAAGCAATTTTGATGTGTGCATTATAATTTTAATGTGTGCATCAGAACCACAGTAATAGCCACTTTTCATATATACAAACAGTACACATAATTAAAATCACCTGCCAGTAACTACATTCACTGTTTAATTTAGTTTTCTCTGTGTATTATATAGGGGCACTTTTAGATGGACAATTACAGAATGTAATACAGAATCTGTTTCTCTATATATTTTGTTATTCTCCTTTACACTGTTCTCTGAAGATCAGGACCATTGCCATAGCAGGTATTATTAGGGTGGTGGATGATTCTCAGCCTCCGCAGTGACACACATCACCACCAGGTCAGTGTCTCTGCAATGCTGAGAATGTTCCACCATCCAAATAAAACCTGCTTTGTAACGGTCCTCTGGAGTCCTGTCTTAAAGAATAGAACAAAATATATAAGGAAACAGATGGACTACAGTCTGTAATTGTACATCTACAAAGTGCTCCTTTTAAAAAATTAAACAGTGACTGTAGAAAAAGGTGATTTTAATGGTCTGTCTTAAACCTCCAATCACTTTTCATCAGAAACAAAACACTCAAAGCGGGGGAAAAAAAGACATCTGTGCACATCGAACGCAAAGAACAGATTTGAAAACATTTTTATATATGATATTGCCCCAGTATGTTGCTGGGATGATCACTTTCGTCTGTTTATGTTCAATTATGTGTAGATTATCATCAAATTTCCATCAAAAGTTCCATTAAAATTCACAACCATTTATGACAACAACTTGTTCTTCAATGTCAGAATCTTGGGAGAAAGTTTTCCGCTGTCTAGTTCCAGTAGCATTTTTTGAAAAAACTCGAACGTGTACCTCAGTGGTTTGGGATAGCTGAGATTGATGGCATACATCAGGCCAATGAGGATGACACATGCATTTGGGACACTGTGTAATCCTGCAATCACCTGAACCCCCTCCATAACAATCCCTGCCTGTAAAGGACTGCCATCTGTAGAACCCCCTTTGGTAACAATTTTCAGTGTGTGGTGTTTCAGGTCTTCAGGCTTTAGATCGTCATTGGCGTCCTGAAATAAACATTAACAACAAATTAATTATATGATAATGTTTGCAAATGCCTTCCTTTCCAAATCACTGCTCCTCTTTCAATGTCAATGACTTGCATTCATTTGTCAAATAACAATACAGAATTGAAATGCATTGACAAACTTCTGTCCAAATGTCTCAAGGGAGCTCCTTGGATGTTACAGGGTTGAAACCAGCCATTTCAACAATCTAAACCAAAAATAACTTTATGTCTATAATTTAAATATAACCAGCCCCACCACAAACCTCTGTAATCTCTCTGTCCTAATCATTGGCAGGTAATGTTCACCTGAATTAAATTGAAGGTATTTTAAGTAGTAATAAATGTGTTTGAAATGTGTTTTTAAAACGTGTTTTATTTTTAACATGACTGTATGCATATACCACACTAACCTGGTAATGTGTAATAAGGTGCTCAGCATTCTCAGAGAGGTGTACCATCAAGCCACGAATCACTACCTCTCTACGGTTATCCACACCAGCATCCTTAGTGGCATACAAACACAAAACATCTGTTAATCTGGTTAAGGTTAAGGTACACTTTAACACTTTAAACATTTAGTAAAGACAACTGAGTTACCTTGTCCAGCAATTGTAGTACTTTACTCATTTTGCGGGCAGCGTTACCTCCCTTGGAGCGAAACAAATTGAGGAGCCTATCAGTGTATTTGTCCAGGTTAAAATAAAACTGTGACTCCAAATCAGTGGCTGTCAACCTTTTAAATTCCTCTTTAACCTTAAAAGCTAAATTTCATAATTAATAACAATATTGTAGTTTATAATGAAGTATATACTGATTCATTTAGGTTAGGTCATTATCAAAAAAAAAAAAACTTTATGCAATAACACGTCACCTGAATGACATTAAAAAGTGCAGGCCATCTCTCTAGAAGGTCTTGTACAGGTGGGCTGTCCACAACTATTTCCTGCCTGCGAGAGGAAAAGGTTCTGTCCATCTTCTCACCAATAGCTTTTTGGTTGTCTCTAATTTTGATATCGCTGAGAAGCTCAACTCGCACCCTCTCCAAAGTCTGCATAGTTTCACTGTCTGGAATAGGAGGGAGGTAATTCAGTTCTGCTTTTTGTGGCTTTTTAACTGCAGCAGGCCTCTTGTGTTGTGACGAGTTGACAGCAAATTCAGGGCATCCAAGCTGTTTTAGTTTTCTTCTGTAACTGGCCATCTTATTCTTCAGCCTAGACAACCAACCATCATACCCAGACAATGAACCAGGTTCCCTCAGACATGGATACTTCTCAGTTAGTGCCTGTGCAACTGCACATATCTGCTTGCTGGTGGGGTATGCACAATGCTGGAACATTTTTTTAACTAGTGCATCAGAAACTTGTGATCTCACACTGTGATCATTCAAAAGATTTTTTTAAGGAACTCTTTGTTTCCTGTGTGCAGTGTCAACTCTGTGTCATATGGAAATTCAGGAATGTCGAAATGAACAGGCCAATGTTCTGAGCGCAACCCTTGAGTCTTCAGAGGGGACAGTAGCACTGTATCATCAGATGATCCATACTGAACAGATGAAACATCTGATGAGTTGTCAAAAGACTCAGTTGATACAGTATCTGATGAGGTTAATGATGACACTGTTGATAGGTCATATTGAGATTGAGTGTTCACATCCTGAGGTGTGTCAGGTCCTGATAAGGTGATAAACAACGGCTCTACAAAAACAATCTTAATGGTGTCTTTGTCTTTTAAAACAGCTGTGGTAGTTAAAGAAAAAAAATCTCCAAAATCTGAATCAAAATAATGCAGAGCAATGGTTGCTTGTATGGTAAATTCCTCTTTTATTACCGTCTCCAGTTCTTCAATTGTATCAGGAATTCCAGAAGATAGGCTTAGTTTATGTGCATCATGTTTAATCATCACTCGAAGTGTTGCTGGTGACATTGTGAGTCTGTTCCAAAAAACGGAAAAACTAAATTGTTATTCGGGCAGCATGTTATCATGGTAACAAAAAATATATATATTTCTTAACACTCAAAGACTAAAAGGGAACATCAATGTGGCTTTTTAGCGTAACCATACATCTACCCCCAACAATCTATCGCTGGGCACACACTCACGCACACATACACACTCTATATGGGGCAATTTGTAGAACTCAATTGAATTGATCCATGTTTTTGGACTGTGGGAGGAAACCAGAGAACATGGAGGAAACCCACGCAGAAACAGGGAGAACATGGAAACTCCACCCAGATGGGGATTCGAACCGGGAATCCCTAGTGCTGAGAGGCGAACGTGCTAAACCTTTAAGCCACCGTGCCGCCCCATATTTCATAATATGGCATTTTATGATATTGGGCTCCCAAAATCACCCCTAACTCAACATTATAAAAGTAATAAAATTTTTTGCAGTACTTACCATCACCCTCATGAAATCAGACGAACAAAGGCCTCTCTAAATCTGATAAAAGTAATAAATCAGTTAATTTTAGTTATCAAGGTGCATAAATTCAATATAAAATAACAATTATAACTACACTGCAGTGTTTCTACTACCACGACCAGATTAATTCAGCAAACTCGACATTATTTTGAATTCATATGCCCGCCATATTTAAGATGCAGTGAGTCTGAATATGTTTTAAAAAAAAAACATTCCGATATAAGTGACCACATTTGTCGAACGCACGTTTCTTTTACATCCTTTCTAAATGTTTGCTTATTAAGCAGGTTACACTAAGCATTCGCCACTTTTCAAAGAAAACTCCGTAACGTGTCAGGACGCATTTTTACTTTTAAACTGTTTCAAAACACGGCAGCCTTACATGATATCTAACCGCGTTAACAGCGTTAGCTAGTAAAACAAACCGCTATGGTCACAATGAAATCCTTATTTAAAACAAAAAGAATCATTCACTCTTCTCTTACCTGCAATCCTTTCTTGAGATGTTTTAAAAGCGATCCCAAAGTGTTTTTCCTTGCGCGCCAACGTCTTCTCATGTGGTGTCATCAAACGTCTTAAAATATTTTGTTAGGTTTGCTCAATTCTGTAGTCACTTTGACAATACTTAATCTTATATGCAATGGTTATGTAAAAAATTTTATACATCAAACATGCAAAATATTGCGCTGCACCAAGTCTTTTAATTAAGCAATGTTCAAAAATTTAAATTTTAGGTAGAAAATGCTCAATTTAATGAGCAAAAATTACTGGACTCAGGAATCATTTTTTAGAGTGTAGGCATACAACAAACAAGGGAATAGGGAACTTGTAACGAAAGTAAATGCTGTTCTGGAGAGAGAAGGAACACATGGGGCCAATATACAAACTGAAATCAAACACGTGACCAGAAATGAAACAATACCCAACTGCAGTTACTTAACTAAAAATGAGGGAACCAAGGATTATGTTGAACTGATCGCTGCACGGATCGCGAGAAACTAGGGGGGAACCTCCCAATAACGCTGCCTCAAACCTACGGGCTGAGGTGAGGCAGTCATGCTGGGAGGCAACTAGGCCCTCTGCCCACCATTGGGCGGGTCCCAGAAATCCGGAGAGGTAATACTGCACCCTCTCTCTGTCAGACAGCTCTGGACCAGCCACTCAAACATCGTGCGTCAATGACCCTCATGAGTACATCAACCGAGGCAGGAAAACAAAACCTAAAGCTAAATAAAAAAATGCCTAGGAGCAGGGCTCAACTAGGAAACTGAAAGTGCTCCATGAAAACCCGGAGTGATCAACGCAGGGAGGTGGAGCAGAGTGGTTCAGACTGAGCTAGAGCCAGGCTACCCAGTACAGTAGCCAGAGCCGAACAAACAAAATTTGGGCGTACTGAATATGAAATATGCAGCGGGAAAGCTGCAAAAAAATGGCTACTGGCTGGGCTTAAGCCAGAATTATGCAGCATTGAAGCAGCCAGACCTAGCAGCATGGCTAGCGGCGTACACGGCAAAAGACGCGCTAGACACGAAACCACGGCAGGGGAACAAACAAAAGGCGGTAAGCTTACTCAGTCGAGAAATCCTGGATTTCACCTGGGGGGCAGGAGACCAGCATTCTGTTACATATGCGCCATCCATCCATCCCCTTGTAGCGCTGTGCATAAGTATAGAGCCAGGCGACCAGGTAAGCATGCAGGTGTGTTTATTTAAAGGGATAGGCATACAACAAACAAAGGAATGGGCAACACGTGACATAAGTAAATGCTGGTCTGGAGAGAGAAGGAACACATGGGGCATAAATACAAATCGAAACCAAACACGTGACCAGACACGAACCAATACCCAACCGCAGTTACATAACTAAAAACGAGGGAACCAAAGCGGGGACAAAATCAACCAAAATGAAAAACATGTGAGGAGTGGCCTGGCACTCCTAACAATATGACTCCAGCATAACTGACTAGAGCAGCATAACTAAAAGGAGCATATACTGCAGCCTTTACTTAGTCGAGAGGGCGCCCTGAAATAACATAATTTCGGCACCACACCCTCTACTGTTGATGAGCTGGGTGAAGAGGTACAAATGCCAGCACAGACTCAAATTCCAGATTCCAGATCACCAAACCAACAACGCCAACCCTGAGATCTACACCTTTAGCTACAAGAGATTAATTAAATGCAAATGTGTGCTTTTAATCTACTTTTAGAAATTGATAGTGATTCAGAATCACAAACAGTAACTGGAAAGCTATTTCAAAGTTAAGGATCCTTGTAAAAGAACGCTCTTCCAGCAGTAATAATTTTAACAATTCTAGGAGCATAAGATAATTTTAATAATTCTAGGAGCACATTAAGAGCGTAGCTCACGTGTTGGGTTGTACAATTGACTTCATTCAGACACTGTAAAGTCTGATGATGTAGACTTTTATCCATCTATCTATCCATTATCTTCTGCTTAATCCTCTACTGTGCCCATCCAGGGGAAAATGACAGGGCAATTTGTAGCATTCAGTTTACCTTGATCCATGTTTTTGGACTGTGAGAGGAAACCGGAGATCTCGGACAAAACCCACGCGGACACGAAAAGAAAATTTCAACTCCACTCAGATAGGGACTCAAACCGGGAATCCCTAGCGCTGAGAGCCGAACATGTTTACCACTAAGCCACTGTGTCCCTGTAGAATTTTTTATGTTTTTTTTTTTTTTTTAAACAATATTTTTATTGGATTTTTCCAAACATGCAAACAATTAGACAAATTACATTATTCAGATCAAACAATGACATATCCATAGCTTGTTATCTAATTTGCAAATGGTAGTTCACATATTTCAATTAAAAAAAAAATAATAATAATAAAAATATATAAATAAAAATTGAATGAAAGAAAAAAAATAATAAAACATACACAACCATCACAAAACAAACAAAAATAAATAAATAAATAATAAACACCCAACACTAAACAGCAACTTCAAGTGTTTATGTATTTACTCTTTCTAAAAATTGTTTCTAAAAAAAGGTTTCCATACCTTTTCAAATTCTATTGCCCTTCCTTTACTTATATACGTAATCCATCACAACCTGACCTTCCAAATTGATGGCTCCACAATCTCCCCAACTGATTCGGTCCGGAACCTTGGGTTCACAATAGACTCCCACCTTAAACTCTCTGATCATGTTATCAAAACCGCTCGTTCTTGTAGATTCCTTCTTTATAACATAAGGAAGATCAGACCCTTTCTGACTGAACATGCTACCCAACTGCTTGTTCAAGCCCTAGTCTTATCCCGGCTTGATTATTGTAATGCACTACTTGCCGGTATCCCAACTTCCACCATCAGACCTCTTCAACTGATTCAAAACTCTGCAGCCCGACTCGTGTTTAACCAGCCCAAGCGAACTCATGTCACTCCATTACTCACTTCCCTCCATTGGCTCCCTGTAGCTGCTCGCATTCAGTACAAGTCGCTGACTCTGGCATACAGAACCATTTCTGGATCTTCCCCCTCTTACCTTCACTCTATCTTTTCAAAATACACTCCGACTCGTTCACTTCACTCCAGTGATGATTGCCGCCTGGCGATTCCACCTCACCGAGGAGCTAATTCTCATTCTGTGGCATTCACCACTGCAAAATAGTGGAACGATCTTCCCAACTCTGTCCGCAAGGCAGAATCTCTAAACAGTTTTAAGAAACTACTTAAGACACATCTATTTAACAAATACCTGTTATAAAAAAAAAAAAAAAAAAAGGGGGGGGGGGGGGGGGCAGCTTCGAATAACAATCAGGTTTGATGAATTTACAGTATAGTTGGTTTTCTCCATGGCTTCTGACTTGTGGTGTTCTCATTTGTAAGTCGCTTTGGATAAAAGCGTCTGCTAAATGACTAAATGTAAATGTAAATGTATACGTCAGCTTTTCAAGTACAACACAAGCTGCCATCTCTTTTAGCCATACATCTTTTGAAGGTATGTCTGTTCTTTTCCAAAATGGAGCAATCATCCTTCTAGCTTGCAAGAGTCCAAAATCAATTAGAATGGCTTGTTTTGGGCGAACCATAAAATGCTCAGGATATATTCCTAAAATACATAATTTTGGTTCATAAGGCACCTTCACACCAACAATTGCAGATATAGTCTGAACAATTGTTTTCCAATATTTTACTAATTTCGGGCAGTCCCAAACACAATGAAACAAAGTACCTTTGTTTTCCAAGCATTTATTACAGGCTTCTGGAATGCTAGGTGACCATCGATTTAATTTAACAGGGGTGATATAGGTTCTCATTAACCATTTATGCTGTAACAGTTTTAGTCTTGTATTGATGGATTGTTTTTGTGCTTTTGCACATGCCATTTCCCAATCTATTTTTTGTATATCCTCCTGGATATCAATTTTCCATGCATCTAGCTTATCATGAGTGGACTCCTTATCATATGACATCAATGTTTTGTAAAATAAAGAAATTTGGCCTCTCCCTTCTATGTTCAAAAGTGTTAGGTTTTCAAGGTAAGACAGTGGTGGTTCAGATATTATGTGTTTATATTTTGATGACACAAAATGTTTCAGCTGTAAATGTTTAAAAAAATGTTTTTTAGTGATACCATAAGTCTGACATAATTGCTCAAATGTAAGAAGGTTACCATTCATATAAAGGTCCCCTACTTTTTGTACACCTTTACTTGCCCAAATTTTGAAACCACCATCTGCCCTTCCAGCCCTAAAGTGTGTATTACCCCATATAGGAGAGAATTGAGAAATTGTTGGGATATCTCCTACTTGATAGTGAGCTTTATATGTCAATAGTATTTTTTAAAAATGGGTTCTTTGTTGATCTTTTTAAGTTTTTTGGGTTTGCAGAGTACATATACAAATTTAGTGGTAGTGGTATCGATGCTTGCTCAATAGTAACCCAGGCTGGCAGATCTTCCCCTGAAAAATAAAACATTGCAGAGCGTAAGTGAGCTGCCCAGTAATACCATTTCAGGTTTGGAAGTTGTAATCCTCCCCTTTCGTAAGGCAGGAACAGCAGCCTAAGTCTTAATCTCGATTTTTTATTGTTCCAAATGAATTTAATAAAAGCACTATTAACTTCATCAAATAAAAACTTTGGTGGTGGGAGAGGGAGTGATTGAAAAATAAATAAAAATTTTGGTAATATGTTCATTTTAATTATGTTTATACGGCCTATCATTGATATGGGCATATTCATTCATCTATCCAGTTTTTCTTTTACTTTTTGTAGTGGATCATAAGTGGATCATAATTTGTTGGTACAATATCTTTAATTTCTGGGGTAATTCTGATGCCAAGGTAAGTGATTCTATCATGTGCATTAGTGAATGGGATTTCTAAAGCTGGTTTTGATCTTTCTTCTTTATTTAAAAATAAAATTGATGATTTGGCATAGTTGATTACATAGCCTGAAAACTGTTCAAACAATTCAATTTGTTTTATTAATGTGGGGATACTGACAGATAGATTTGATAAAAAAAAAAAAAAAAATTTTTATCATCAGCATACAATGATATTTTATGTTCCATTTCTCCCAGTTTTATTCCCAAGATTCTGGTCTGTGTTCTTATAGTCATGGCCAATGGTTCTATAATCAGTATAAATAATAGAGGTGATAGTGGACATTCCTGACAAGTTGAACGCTCCAAAATGAATGGTTTTTGAAACTATATTATTTGTCAGAACACTAGCAATTGGATCTGTACATAAAATTTGAATCCACTTAAGAAATTTGCTTTCTAATCCAAATCTAGGCAGAATATTAATTAAATATGGCCATTCTATTCTATCAAAAGCCTGTCTAGCATCCAATGATAATACTGCTGTATCTTTGACATATTTTTCATGGATTATGTTAAGAACTCGCCTTATATTGTGGAAGTCTTGACACTTTTGTACAAAGCCATTTTGATCACTGTGGACTAAATAAGGAATATTAGGTTCTAATTTTCTTGCCAGAGTTTTACAAAGTATTTTGGTGTCTGCGCACAGCAAACTTATTGGCCTAAATGAAGAACATTCTGTAGTTGGTTTACCTGGTTTCAAAATCAAAGTTATAATTGCCAGTCTTAAAGAGGGCGGAAGGATCCCATTTTGATAACTTTCGTTAAACATGTTTAAAAGTGGAACTAGCAATCTTTTTTTAAATGCTTTGTAAAATTCAATTGGTAAGCCATCAGGCCCTGGCACTTTACCACTATTAATATTTTGAATAGCTTGAGATAGTTCCTCAATTTTTAGTTCATTGTGTAAATCTTTTTTTTTATCTTCTGTTACTGTTTTAAAGCCATGTAATGGCTTTTCTGATTTATAAAGATTTTAAGATTTTAAAAAAATTAATTAAAACAGTAATTTCCAGTGGGTCTACAGTTAATTTTTTTGAAGAGGTTATCATACTGTTGATTGCTCTGTCAGTCTGTATTGTTTTTTGTTCTCCATGACAAAAGTTTGCTGGCTTTTTCTCCCTGGTCATAGTAAGTTTGTTTTAGCCACATTAAGCTTTTTTGCAACTTTATCAATAGTTTATTATACCTGGTTCGTAAGAGAAATAGTTCTCCCTGCTTTGTTACATCATCTAAATCAACTAACTCTGTTTCTAATGTTTTAATTTTTTTTTCCAAGTTTTCCATCTCTCTTTTTTGTTGTTTAATTCTGGAACTTGTATAACTAATAATTTCACCTCTAATATATGCTTTAAATGCTTCCCATCTGGTGCTAGCATTTGTTTGATCTGTATTTAATTCAAAGTAAATGTCTATTTTCATTTCAACAAATTTAACAAAATCAGGATTCTGCAACCAACTCGTCCGAAATCGCCAATTAGGAGGGGTGTGGATGGACTTATCTATACACAAATTCAATGACACAGGTGCATGGTCACTAACTACTATACTGTCATAATAGCAGTTTCTCACCTTTGATAGTAGTGCTCTTGAAATAACAAAGTAATCAATTCGAGAACGAGATTTACTTATACTTGTGTGGCAAGAGTATTCTATTTTGTTTGGATTTTGCTCTCTCCATATTTCAACCAAATTTAAATCTTTATTGTACTGTTTAATTAATTTCCTAGTTTGTGTTTTAGATGCATCACAGCCAGTAGATCGATCCAGTGTCGGGTTTAATGTACAGTTAAAATCTCCTCCGATCATATAAAATCCTTGTAGTGTGGCTATAGTGAGAAAAAAACCTTAAGGTTATCATCAATTGGACCATATATATTAACCAAATTTAATGTGAGGGAGAGTATATTACCTTGAACAATGACATATCTTCCGTTTGGATCTTGAATTATTTTTTAAATTTCAATTTAAAGCGGCTCAATTAGAACCGCTCTGTTCTGGTTTGGTTTTGGTGGTCTTTCCAGGATGAAAGATCTGTCGGTACCCAGTTCTAGCAAGCACGGTAACATGTCTTGAAAGTCCAGCAGTTGCTGGCTGCCCTCGGCGCCCTCCCGAATAAACGCAAATTCTTACGCCTGTTTCGGTTTTCAAGGTCATCAGCCTTGGATTCCAAATACGCAATCCGTTTCATGTCGCTGGCTAGTCCAGATTCGTGTTTTTCTAGATGTTCTTCTGCAGACACAAAAACTCCTCGACTCGCGTGGTATTTGAAGAAACTTTCTGTTTTACTTCAGTCATGTTACTTTCCAGGGCAGCGACAGAATTCGCCATCCTAGTCATGCAGTTATCTATGCTGTCCAGTTTGGTTTTAAATTCCCCAAACTCTGAATGCAGTGTGTCAGGTTGGGAGGGTTGGGCCCCTCCCCCCTGCCTTCCGTGTTTCGGGGTTTGGCCGTTCGGGGTTTCCATAGGTAGGGCCCATCCCCTTGAGCAGGGATTGGGTCCTACCTGATCACATGTGGCCTGCTGACTGTATTTCTGGGATCCCGCCCCAGCAGCCAGCAGGCCAGCATTCTAGATTGAGCTTCTGCTCATGCTACGTCGGGTTTTCTGTGTGGTGTGTTGTATTTCTGTTTGTCGCTCCCGGCTTTCGACGCCGAGCACCCAGCAGCTATTCCGCTGTTTGTGGTTTTTGTTTTGTTTTGTTTTGTTATTTCGGACACTTCGTCGTGTGGTCAGCGGCATTCCCGCTGTTTTATTTTATTTTCGTCCTATTTAGGATAACATTTCCTCCAGCGGCGTTCCCGCTGTTCAGAGCTAATAAATGCTTTTGGATTCGCTTACCTGGTCGCCTGGCTCTGTGTTTCGTCACCGCACCGCGCTGCACTGCCATTTTCCGGGCAGCGCGCCCCGATTCGTAACATAATGCTGGCCTCGTGGATGTACACCTGGACGCGGTGAAGAGGCAGCTTCACTGTGGACGCTCCGGGAGTCCGCGGCGCGAGCCGGCGCGTGAGTCGATGCGCGAGCATCCGCGCTCCTCCGCGCGTCTCCCGCCGTGGGAGATTCCCGGTTCCAGGGTTCATCCACTTAGCGAGTTTGTTCTCGCCGCTCGGGATTCGTCGCGCACCCCTCCGTGCGAGTCTCTGGACTCCACGGATGACCCTTTCAGGGAACTAGGGCTGACCGCTCGGGTCCCGTCTCCCGGTCCTCCGTCGGAGCCTTTCTCCACGGAGGATCTGCTCGGCGAGTTCTTCCGGGTCTCGCGGACCCCGTCTTCGGCTCCTCCGTTGGACCATTTTTCCACGGAGGACCCATTCGACGCGCGTCTCCCGCCGTGGGAGATTCCCTGCCCCAGGGTTCACCCACTGAGCGAGTTTTTTCGCGCCGCCCGGGATTCGTCGCACACCCCTCCGTGCGAGTCTCTGGACTCCACGGAGGACCCTTTCGACGAACTGGGGTTGGCTGCGCGGGTTCCGTCGCCCGGTCCTCCGTCGGAGCCTTTCTCCACGGAGGATCCGCTCGGCGAGTTCTTCCGGGTCTCGCGGACTCCGTCTTCGGCCCCTCCGTTGGACCCTTTTTCCACGGAGGACCCGTTCTTCGAGCGCCCTCTCGCCGACCGGTCCGCGCGGCGAGCCCCTCCGTGCGAGTCTCCCTACTCCACGGAGGCCCCGCTCAGCGAGTTCCCCCTCGCTGCCCAGGTCTTGCCTCGCGCTGCGTCGCCTCGCGCTGCGTCGCCTCGCGCTGCGTCGCCTCGCGCTGCGTCGCCTCGCGCTGCATCGCCTCGCGCTGCGTCGCCTCGCGCTGCGTCGCCTCGCGCTGCACCTCACGCCTCGCGCCGCGCTCGGGTCCCGCTGCGCGCTCCTCATTGCGAGTCTCCTATCTCCACGGAGGATGCGTTCAGCGAGTTCCCCCACACTGCTCGTGTTTGGCCTCGCGCAGCGATTCGTCGCGTGCCTCGCGCTGCGTCGTCCCGTTCCGCGCGCCGCGCTGGTCTGCCACGCACCGTGTCGCGTAGCGCCGCACCCCGCGCCGTTTCCTCTCGCGCTGCGCCGCCTCGTGTTGCGCCGTCTCGCACTGCACCTCGCGCCGCGTTCGCTCTCCTCCGTGTGAGTCTCCTATCTCCACGGAGGACGCGTTCAGCGAGTTCCCCCTCACTGTTCGGGATCTGCCTCTAGCCGCACCTCGCGCCGTGCCCGTGCCGCCTCTCGCCGCACCCCGCGCTGCGCCGCCTCGTGTTGCGCCGTCTCGCGCTGCACCTCGCACCTCGCGCCGCGTTCGTTCTCCTCCGTGTGAGTCTCCTATCTCCACGGAGGACGCGTTCAGCGAGTTCCCCCTCACTGTTCGGGATCTGCCTCTAGCCGCACCTCGCGCCGTGCCCGTGCCGCCTCTCACCGCACCCCGCGCCGTGCCGCCTCTCGCCGTACCCCGCGCCGTGCCGCCTCTCGCCGCACCCCGCGCCGGGCCGCCTCTCGCCGCACCCCACGCCGTGCCGCCTAGTAAGGCACTTTGTGTGGCTGCGTCTCTCGACGCTTTGGATGAGGCTTCCCCTCAGCGCGTGGGTCCTCGCGGTGTTCCCCGCGATTCCTCTCGAGTTGCCTCTCAGAGCCCTCCGCGTGTCTCTTCCTCGCGCACAATCGCTCCTGCGGCGTCTCCCGACGCTCTGGTTGAGACTTCTTCTCAAGATGGGGTCTCGCACAATTCTCCCCGGGTTGCCCCTCGCGATTCCGCTCGCGACTTACCCTGTGTCGCCCCACGAGATATTCAGGGCGACGAGTCTCAACGCGATTCTTCTCACGCCGCGCCTTGTACTGCTTCTCGCACTACTCCTCTGGTTGTGTCTCTCGACGCTCTGGACGAAGCTTCATCGCAACGAGTGTTTCCTCGCGGTTCTCCCCGCGAATCCCCTCGCGTTGCCCCTTGCTGCTCTCCGCGTGTCGCTTTCCGCGATTCTGCTCGCGATTCTCCTCGCGCGGATTCTCGCAACGCTCAGGGTGACGCTCAGCAGACTTCGCCCCTACGCGTGGCTCCTCGCGTGGTCTCTTGCGCCCCTCCTCACAATACTCCACGGGGTACTCCGCGGGACATGCCGTCCGGGGTCTGTTTAGCCGGCGGTCGGGATTCGGACCCCGTCTCGGTAAACCAGGACGATAATATGCACAGCGGGAACAAAGTACTGGCTCTCCCTTTGTGTTTCCAGGTGGCGGAGAGAGAGGAGACTGGGAACCGTGGTAGGGCATTCTGCGCATTTCCCAGAGGGCAGTCCAGTGGTCGGGTGAGAAAGCAGTGGAATCCTGTGGTCTCCGCACAGGATCGATTGACCCCTGCTTCTATCAATATGACCAACGCGCTGGACTATGTGCCCCATAACGTGGACAACCTGTTCTCCACCCAGGACAATTCGCTACCCGCTCTGGACCGAAATACCGTCGGGTTTAGGACTTTAAAGGCGGAGAACTTCGCATGGGACCCTGGGCCGGCTGCCCGATTCATGGACCTACTCGAACTCACCCTCGCGTCCACTAGGGTTAGTTTTGCGTCCACTCGGGTCACTAGTGCGTTCACTCGGGTTTTTTCTGTTTTCACTCGGGTCACCTGTGCGTTCACTCGGGTCACTTGTGCGTCCACTCGGTTCGGTCCTGTGTCCTCCCGTTCCTCCTCTGCGGTCGCGTGTTCCCTGGTTTTTCCTGCGTCCGTGTTTTTCTCTCCGGTTTCTCGGTTTCCTAAGGAGTTCAGCCATCCTTGCGTCCCTGAGGGTCCTCAGCGCCATTGCGCACTTAAGGGGTTAGGGCATCCCCGTATCCTCCGAGGCGCTCGTCCTCCGCCCGCACGTAAGGGGCCTCGCCTTTTCGGTACCCTTAAGGCTCATTTATACTCAACGTTAAGTACGGAAACGGATACGGATGGAGCCTTTTGTCCGTACTCTGCGTTCATTTCGTACGTAATTTGCACGTTTTCTGAAAGCTTGCGGATGCGGACAGGACGGAGCAAGACCACTGGAAACCGTGGGGGCAGTGCATGATGCGACCACTTCCATATGTACACGAAGAAGAAGAAAAACATGGTGGAACTTTTTGAAGACCGGTTATACGAGTGTGTGCGCGATTTTAATCATTTATATGATGTTACTTTGCCGGGGCACAGGGACAAACAGTTACAAAGCAAAGCAAGTTATCGAATGCCCTGGCAGACATCCGAAAGTATTGGAAATGACGTTCGTCATCAATTTCCCTCATTGGGCGGACAAGTGAATAGAATTCTCCATCCAAATGTCGCGACCTGTTCAGTGGCCTCACAGACCACCGCCGTCTAGAACGCTGCCTTTTCTGTCGTTTTTGCAGTTTGTACAAAATCATAAGTTCCTCCGCCGTCGCCATGTTTGATTTTTACTCTAAACTGCCCTCTAGTGGATGTAGTGTTCAACAACCATATCAACGGAGCTGACGCAAGGAAGTATGTGGGCAGTAACTGTTATAACGCATGAAACGCACGCACACATTTTCGTACGCAGAGGGAGTATAAATGAGGCTTTAAAAGGGTACACCCCTCTAGCGCCTTATTGGGGTCGTGCCCCCTGCGCACTCACAGGAGGTCATGGCGTTCTTGCACCCCTAGTGCTCTCAGAGGGTCACGGCGCTACCGTACCCTCACAGATTTTGGCTCCTCTCGTGCTCACCTGGGTCCTAGTTCTTGGCACACGCACCTAAGGTCACGACGCCCCCGCAGACTTAAGGGGTCCCGTCTCCCTCGTGCCCACAGGACGACTTGGAGACACACTCACTATGGGCCACATCTTTCTCAGCCCCACATGGGGGCACAGGGCCCTTGCACCCTTCGAAAATCACTACGGCCCCGTATCCTCAAGGGGTCACGTTCGCTCCGGGCTCAAAAAGGGTCAAGTCGTCCACACCCGTACACGGGGTCACGGTGCCGCCGCACCCTTAGGCACGGCATCCCCGCACACTCCAGGGGTCTCCACGCTGCCCTCGAGCCCCCTTTCGGTTCCTTTTCGGCTACCCCGGGTGCCTTTGCCCCCCGGTTGTCAGGTTGGGAGGGTTGGGAGGGTTGGGAGGGTTATATATTAACCAAATTTAATGTGAGGGAGAGTATATTACCTTGAACAATGACATATCTTCCGTTTGGATCTTGGTTTTTTAAATTTCAATTTAAAAGCGGTCAATTAGAACCGCCGTCTGGTCTGGTTTGGTTTTGGTGGTCTTTCCAGGATGAGGGATCTGTCCCCCAGTTCTAGCAAGCACGGTAACATGCCCCCTGGCTGCCCTCGGCGCCCTCCCGGTTCCGCCTGTTTCGGTTTTCAAGGTCATCAGCCTTGGATTCCAAATACGCCCGTTTCATGTCGCCCCGGGTTTTTCTAGATTTTCTTTGCAGGGGGACTCATTTGAAGAAACTTTCTGTTTTACTTCAGTCAGTTACTGGGCAGCGACAGAATTGGGTTATCTATGGTCCAGTTTGGGCCCCCCAAACTCTGAATGCCGTGTGTCAGGTTGGGAGGGTTGGGGCCCTCGCCAGCGGCTCCCCCCTGCCTTCCGTGTTTTCGGGGTTTGGCCGTTCGGGGTTTCCATAGGTAGGGCCCATCCCCTTGAGCAGGGATTGGGTCCTACCTGATCACATGTGGCCTGCTGACTGTATTTCTGGGATCCCGCCCCAGCAGCCAGCAGGCCAGCATTCTAGATTGAGCTTCTGCTCATGCTACGTCGGGTTTTCTGTGTGGTGTGTTGTATTTCTGTTTGCCGCTCCCGGCTTTCGACGCCGAGCACCCAGCAGCTATTCCGCTGTTTGTGGTTTTTGTTTTGTTTTGTTTTGTTATTTCGGACACGCTTCGTCGTGTGGTCAGCGGCATTCCCGCTGTTTTATTTTATTTTCGTCCTATTTAGGATAACATTTCCTCCAGCGGCGTTCCCGCTGTTCAGAGCTAATAAATGCTTTTGGATTCGCTTACCTGGTCGCCTGGCTCTGTGTTTCGTCACCGCACCGCGCTGCACTGCCATTTTCCGGGCAGCGCGCCCCGATTCGTAACACAGTGAACCACCTTGTTCATTTGATGGAGAGTTGTCTTTGGGCTTCTGAGTCAAAGTTGCATATGTAACTTTATGTAATAGGTCAAGGAAATAGAGCTACTTTCATTATTGCTGTCTCAGTGCTACGGTGAGACCTAAAACCTGACTGATAAACTTCATGAATATTATTAACTAGAAGATGGTGATTGAGCTGGTTGAACACAATTTTTCATAAGAATTTAGAGAGAAAATGAAGGTTTGATATTGATCTATAGTTGGACAGTATTAAAGGATCCAAATTAGTTTTTTTTTCTTCAATTGTTTAATGCCCGCACACTTCAGATTTTTAGGGACATAGACTATTTTAAGGGATGAATTTATAATATTTATTAAAGTTTCAGTAATATTTGGGATGTCCTTAAGCAGATTTGTAGGTATTGGCTAACAAACAGGATGTTGTCTTTAAATGTGTAATCAATGAGACAAGTTATTTTTTAGATATGGGTTCAAAGATATGGGGTTATTTAACTCAAGTACTATATTATTGTCTTTAACATTAGTTTTTTTAGTGACTGGTTAGGGTTGATTATTGATTACATTACACAATCCATTACATGATTAAAGTCTTAAATATATATATATATTTTTTTTATCCTAAATCCTAAATAATTCTAAATTCTTTATTCATGAGGGTGGCACGGTGGCTTAGTGGTTAGCACATTCGCCTCTTAGGTTCGAATCCCAATCTGGGTGAAGTTTCCATGTTGTCCGCGTGGGTTTCCTCCGGTTTCCTCCCACAGTCCAAAAACATAGATCAAGGTCAATTGAATTCTCCAAATTACCCCATATAGAGTGTGTTTGTGTGTCTGTGCGTGTGAGTGAGTGAATGTGTGCCCAGCGATAGATTGGCACCCTGTCCTGGGTGTATCTGCCCAGCGCCCGAAATGTTCTCTCCCCTGGATGGGCATGGGGAACCCCTAACCCCCCCCGCAACCCTAGTATAGGCTAAAGCGGAAGATGGATGGATGGATGGATGGATGGACTTTATTCATGAATTTTGTCTCCATTTAGGCTCCATGGTTCTAGTGCTTTGTTTTAGGCAGTGTGTTTGATCGTTATATTGTGGAACGAGTCATTTATCTTTTTAGTGTAAGTGGAGTTATGCGGTCCAAAGTTGTGGAAAACACATGTTTAATGTATTCGACATGAGCTATCATGTTCTTCTGGTCCTGATGTTGGTTTAATGTTTAATTTAGGTCCATGATGTATGAATGACACAGCAATAGGTGTAATGATTGTGCGATTCGTATTTTATCATGGTTTAATAACCTTCGATTAAGATATTGGTATTGATCTAATGATCAGAGATGACCTCACTTTGTGCAACAATAGTTATTGATAAAGTGATAAAATGTGATAAGAGATAAAATTAAGTCTAAGGTATGTTTACAGCGATGTGTTATACATGCTGAGTGATACCCATGGAATCAAGAGTGGAGTTAAAAGACAACTATTACTGCCTTGTCTAAGGAAATTCACCAAATTATTTAATAAACTCTTTATAAGGGCCTAGAGTGCGGTATACCGTTAGATTAAAGTAGAATTCTTTTTCAATAAATATAAACTGATTCAGTTAATTAAAAGAGATTCATAACTATAACCAGGTGGACAGGCATCCTTTAATACAGGGGTGCCCACACTTTTCTGGCCCGAGATCTACTTTTCCATTGGACAAGTCATCGAGATCTACCGGGGTCAATCTCTATTTTTTAGGCTTTTATATTGAAACCTGTTTACACACATCATGTTAGTATTGTCGAATCTGTTAGAATTGCTCTTATATTAAACACATTCCAGAAAATAGCATGAAGACTTGATTTTAGTACACCCAAACCCACAGTATACAGCACAAATGTAAAACAATCACTGTAACCCACATTTCCCCAAACAGAACATCTATCCATCCATCCATCCATCATCTTCCGCTTCATCCTCTATTAGGGTCGGGGGGGGGGGGGGGGGGGGGGGGAATTGTGTGTGAATGTGTGCACGTGTGTGTATAAGTGCTTCTGATACTGTGCTGTATCAGAAAAAAAAAAAAAAGATACGTGATAAACGTTTTTTTTCTGAAACCAGTCTCTCTCGGAGTCATTAATATGTTCATTGGCAAACTTGAGGCGGGTCTGGATGTGAGCCTCCTTGAGCAGAGGAACCTGTCGTGCACTGCATGATTTTAAACCATTAGGTCTCAGTGTATTATGGTTTTTTTGGAGACTGTGGTCCCAGCCGCCTTGAGATCATTACTCAGCTCCTCCCGTGTAGTTCTTGGCTGATTTTTAACCTTTCCCATGATCAATGAGACTCCACGAGGTGATATCTTGCATGGAGCTCCAGGCCTGGGTCGATTGACAGTAATGTTGTACTTCTTTCACTTCCAAATAATTGCACCAACAGTTGTCACCTTCTCATCCAGGTTTTTACTTATGACTTTGTAGCCCATTCCAGCCTTGTGTAGGTCAACAATTTTGTCCCTGACATCTTTAGACGGCTCTTTACTCTTGCCCTTCGTGGAGATGTTGGAGTGTCACTGAGACTGTTGCCAGGTGGACTTTTATACAGGTGATAATTTGGACAGGTGTCTCTCATTCAGGTAATGACTTCACTGTGATTAGGGTGTGTCAGTGGTGGTCTGTGGGAGCCAACATTAGTCATGGTTTTACTAGGGGATCAAATAATTATTTCCCTCAATAAAGTGCAAATTATTTTATATTTCTCATTTCATGTCATTTTCTCCATTTTTCTTTTGATATTCTATGTGGCACTGTTAAAATAAAACTGGCATAAAATTATGAGACGTTTCATTTGTTTTTTTGTATTAAAACTTTTAAAGTCAGTGGGGGATCAAATACTTATTTCCTCCACTGTGTATATATATATATATATATATATATATATATATATATATATATATGTGTGTGTGTGTGTGTGGGTGTGTGACATTCAGAAAATTCGCTTGTGGTTTGGTTGTATGGCATTGTAAAGCAATTTTAAATATATATATATATATATATATATATATATATATATATATATATATATATATATATATATATATAAATGATATATGAGAATGTTACACACATGCGTGTTATGCACATGTCTGATATGATATAAAGTCAGAATTCTGGGTTAAGTCAGAATTCTGACTTAGTAAGTCGAAATTCTGAAAAAAAAAGTCAGAAATCTGAGATTAAAAGTCAGAATTCTGAGTTAATTTTTTGTTCTTCTTTTTCGTGGCAGAAACGGGCTTCCATAGAAATAAATACAATCTACCTACAGATTAAATCACAACTACAAACTCTTTTCCATAAATGTTCATTTCTAAATGTTTAGTAAAATGTCATTTATTAATTAACTGTCAGTTCATTAATGATTAGTTTTTCAACAATATACTTAATTGTAAATTTTCAATAAAAAAAATAACAATACATCATGAGATCCTGGCACTACTGGTGAGTACAGTGAGGCGCACCTGTCGGCATGGCTATTAATGCCATGCCAAACTGGGCTCATTGCCACACCATTTAAAATACCATTGTTTTGTACTACATGCTAGAAGTGTAATAGGGAATAAAGTTAATGCTTAGGGTGACTAAGTCAAATTTCAGACCTTATCTGTTTTGTAGTAAAGAATAGGTTAATATAATATTGGGGTTAATAAACCCCAAGCTTATGTACAGAACTAATCAACAAGTACTGCACAGTTGGGTCTCCCAAGGTACTGTATGCAAAAGTTCACACTTTTCCATGCACATATATGTAATACTGGATTACTCATATCAATACATTAATGATTTTTTTCTAACTCATTTGTTAAATTTGATACTTTATCTCTCCCTAGGCTATCCCTGTCTCATCTAATGTCAAAGGTATCATGAGTATCCTTTTTGTTATCGTAAGAGTACTTAAGTCTGGTACAAAAAAAAAAATATATATATATATATATATACAGTATATATATATATATATATATATATATATATATATATATATATATATATATATATATATATATATAGTAGTATGCAATAAATCAAGATAAATTTAATTCATTTTGTTAAAGCTGATTTACAGTAGTTTTCTAACCAATAAACCTAGAATAATAAGTTGAAGCAACAGTGGCAATGTCAATGACGGTGGCGGCGTAAAGGACAGCGCAATAACAGATCGATGCGATGCAGTTTATTAGCACAAGGTGAGGTTCTCCAAGGAGAGCTGAACAAACAAATCAAAGAAATGGATGGACAGCGACCAGAGGAAACAGGTGACATTCCCTCAGCAGAGTGCACTACAGAGGGAGCGTGAGTGACAGACAATAAATGCCATTTGTTTCATTATAGGAAGAAAGTTCCAACAAATATGTTTATTCAATTAATATGTGCATTCTCCACAGCAGGATAATTGTGTTAGGAAAAAAAAAAACTTAAAAACTACAGACAGTCCGCTTTAGTATGTTAACCGATGATCAGAACTCCCACAGACAAGGTATTATGGTGGTGGATGATTCTCAATACTGCAGTGATACAAGAATGGCGTGCATTATATTCTCTCACTTGTAAGTCGATAAAATCTGCACATGTGTTAAGCTAGCCCCTAGATGAAATATATTACCATAGGCTGAAACCAGCTAAAGCACTGCTGTAGAGAGAGAAAAAGGGGTCTCAAGAGAGATATTTATTAACAATAAGCAGTGATATCACAATAACATTGCAAGAAGATAAATGAAGAAGAAGAAGAAAAGAAGAAAAATGAAACTTACAAAAGTAATGGACAAACCAACGGAAGACCAAGCCTAATAAAATATCTCCAAATGTACAGAAAACTGATTCTTAGCAGCCCTTCAAACACGGGTTGTGAATAAGAGCATGGTAATTGGTGTGCAAACTGGAAAAGACACCAAAGAAAGATAAAAAAAAAAAAAAATGCGAAATAGAATATATAAGACATAACAACATTAAATCTAAATGACAGGGAAGGTAAAAAAGCAGGTAAAAATAGACCCGTGCACCTGACAAAATGTAAATGTAATGTAAGGTGTTTAATTGTTCTTTGGTATATAGTTATATCATTTACCCTTAGATCAACACTTGATTTATTTCAAATTTATATTAAATAGTTTAACTTTGTGTCACAAAAATTTTCCTTAATTCTATAAAGAAATTGTGTCATCTGCTAAATGTATTTTAGTTATTGAAAAAGATGCAACATTTCAAAGGCTTCTGGATGATAAATTTTGCAACAGACTCAGTGGTGGATGCATCATGATAACTGTAAGTATATACAATGTGGAGTGTAAGATAAAGAAAAATGTAGATATGGAGCTGTATTATGATATTAGTCAAAATATAGATGTTTAATTTTAAATATATAGATGATAATTTAGATGTTTAATTTTAAAAATATAGATGATAATTTTTTCAGTTGTAAAACTAAAGAAGGGGATTGCCACATCTAAATTACATTAAAATATTTCAATTTAAAAGAAAAGAGGGGGAACGTTTTATCTCTTCTATCTAAAGCAAATACAAGTCAAAAAATCCTCAGTCACATAGATTAAAATGCCATATTGCCTTTTTGTGTGAATGTGTTAGTATATGTTCAGAAGCTGGTAGGAAAAGGAGGATTTAATTAATGCACTAGTTGGCTGCGAATTCTCATGCTGCAGGTACAATGATAATTAACGCTGAAGGAATGCAAGACGAGACCAGTCTATGAATAGGTTTAAATGTTAATTAAAATTTTTGTGCAAAAAAAAATTTTTGTCTCTGACCTTGGGAAATCCTGTCTTTGGTCCTCATTGTCTTTCACATTCATGACAGTAGTGCTAACATCCAGGACGATAAGGGCACAGGCAGCCAAGGACGACACCTGCAGGCTTTGCAGGCATGTTATCTTTAACTAAACTTAAACCTGAACCCCATCGCGATTGCCCATAAATCCGTCCACAATGTACATATCTATTCCCAGCTAAACCCTCAATCCATCACAACCTGACCTTCCAAATTGATGGCTCCACAATCTCCCCAACTGATTCGGTCCGGAACCTTGGGTTCACAATAGACTCCCACCTTAAATTCTCTGATCATGTTATCAAAACCGCCCGTTCTTGTAGATTCCTTCTTTATAACATAAGGAAGATCAGACCCTTTCTGACTGAACATGCTACCCAACTGCTTGTTCAAGCCCTAGTCTTATCCCGGCTTGATTATTATAATGCACTACTTGCCGGTATCCCAACTTCCACCATCAGACCTCTTCAACTAATTCAAAACTCTGCAGCCCGACTCGTGTTTAACCAGCCCAAGCGAACTCATGTCACTCCATTACTCACTTCCCTCCATTGGCTTCCTGTAGCTGCTCGCATTCAGTACAAGTCGCTGACTCTGGCATACAGAACCATTTCTGGATCTTCCCCCTCTTACCTTCACTCTATCTTTTCAAAATACACTCCGACTCGTTCACTTCGCTCCAGTGATGATTGCCGCCTGGCGATTCCACCTCACCGAGGAGCTAATTCTCACTCTGTGGCGTTCACCACTGCAAAATGGTGGAACGATCTTCCCAACTCTGTCCGTAAGGCAGAATCTCTAAACAGTTTTAAGAAACTACTTAAGACGCATCTATTTAACAAATACCTGTTATAAAAATAAATAAATAAATAAATTTAAAAAAAAAGGGGGGGGGGGGGCAGCTTCGAATAACAATCAGGTTTGACGAACTTGCAGTATAGTTGGTTTTCTCCATGGCTTCTGACTTGTGGTGTTCTCATTTGTAAGTCGCTTTGGATAAAAGCGTCTGCTAAATGACTAAATGTAAATGTAAATGTAAATATCTGTAAAACTACAATTCTTATGGAAAATGAATTGGCTAAATTATATATAAAATTTATATATAAATTATACTTTATAGCTAATAGTCACACAAAAACCTCTCAAGATAAATAGGAACTGGAATCAAGATATATTAAAATAAACTCAGGTGGAAAAGCAATAAACAGTTTGATTCAATATACACTCTATATTGTGTAATTTTCAATTAAATTAACTTTAAGTATTCTAAAATTCCCATGCTTTCCTCTGATTTATTTATTTAAAAAAATACCTTCTTCCAAAATCAATCTACACTAAAAAAATAGGGCAGTCATAGGCTTGTGGTTAGGGAACCAACCTTGTGACCTGGAGGCCCACAGTACGATTCCTGGTCTCATTAATTACTGTGGCTGAAGTGCCCTTGAGCAAGGCACCTAACCCAAATTGATTCCAATGCGCAATGTACAAGGCTGCCCATTGCTCTGGGCAAGTGTGTGTACATGTTTATTCGGGACTGTGTGGCTAGCAGGATGCTCGCTTTTACAATTCAGAATTCAGCTGTTCAAACAGTTATAAATTAGTTTGCATCCAGATGTTAAGCCAAAGGAAAATGTAGTAAAAATCTGATGTATTACATAATTTAAGTCTAATGTTTTTAATTGTATTAAAACTAAAAAATTAATGCTGCTGAAGTGTGAGTGTTAAATACGGGCGGTGCTGTCCGTCCAACGGCGGCGCTGCGCGGTGCGGTGTGGTGAAATGAAGCGAGCCAGGCATCCAGGTAAGCAAACAAAGAGGAAGTTTAATGCTAGAATCAGCGGGAATGCCGCTGAAGGCACGGCGGAACGTACCGGGAGCAAAACTAACACCGAAAGTGACATATACATACAAACACGTACATATACAATGCTGGCCTGCTGACTCCGGGCGCATGCGCACTTTAAGTGTAGTCAGCAGGCCACATGGGATCAGGTGGAACCCAATCCTAGTTCAAGGGGATGAGCCCCACCTACGATAACCCTAAACGGCCAAAACCGAGAATAAGAAAACGGGGGAGTGGCCTAGCACTCCCAACTTGACAGTGAGTGAACTTGTAAATGTTTTTCCAGTAGCATTTTGTGTTTAGCAATGAGAGAATATTATTTAATAATATTATTATCTAAAGAGAATATTTATTTGTTATTTTTTATTATTTATTTTTGTTGTTCTCAGTTAGTTCTGAATATTGTGGTTTAATGTGTAGATTACCAATTTCTAAATTGAAGTTTATTAAACATATCATTATCATCAAAATGAGCTCTAGTTAAAAAATGATAACCGATAATTTCTTTCATTTAAATTAGACTTTGACTCCATTCTCGATGCCATGGTCATCACTTCATTGCTGGTGCAACACATTGCTGTAAACATACATTAGACTTAATTTCATCACATGGTATTAATTAGTAATGTAAATATTGTTCCAAAAAGTGAGGTCATCTCAGATTGTTAAATAAGAGCCAAATGAAATTGCATTTAGTTTTTATAGAAATTATTTGTTAAAAAATATCTTGAAATACAGTTTGTGAATAATAATAATAATAATGTCATTGCAAGTATAAATTGTAAATGTGCAGATTTATTCTTTTCTTTTTATTTTGATAAGATTTACTTTCTATTCTTTGTCCTTGTTAGGGAAAAGGGGTACCAGATGTTGACACCAGACTAATGGTGAGAAAACTGTGGGACACATTGCACATCCCTGTTTTTGCACTGGTGGATGCAGACCCATATGGTATGCTCATATTCATTATTTATAATGACATATAAAGTTCATAAATGAATGTAAGCATATGCAATTTCTCTCAATGTGGAATTGTTTTTTTCTTTCTTTCCATATTAACACATACGAAACCCCTGGATCACCTCTGATCCCACAAAGGAATTGAAATTATGTTCATCTACAAATATGGATCGATTGTAAGTCTGCATTCTGCAGTTTTCAGTTTTACCAAAAGTACATATTTTTAAGGTCTGGACCCTGTGGTGGCCAATCCATGTGTGAGAATGATGCATCATGCTCCCTGAACCACTCTCACTATTTGAACCCAATGAATCCTGGCATTGTCATCTTGAAATATGCCCACGCATATTCAGGGAAGGAGTCCATTGATGGAATAACCATTCGGTATATTCAAGTATTCAGCTGACCTCATTCTTTAAGCACATAATGTTGCTGAACCTAGATCTGACAAATTGCAGCAACCCCTGATCATGGCACTGCCTCCACATGCTTGTACAATAGGTACTAGGCATGATGGTTGCATCACTTCACCTGCTTCTCTTCTTAGCCTGATGCGCCCATCACTCAAGGTCAATCTGGACTCATCAGACAACATTACCTTCTTCCATTGCTCAAGAGTCCAATCCTCATGCTCCCTAGCATATTGAAGCCGTTTTTCCATTTTTTGTTGTCAATTTTGTTGACTTGTTTCTTTATCTTGCTGTGGTAAAAGATGGCAAGCCACATCTTATTATGTTCTCTGCAGTCTTAATTATGTGCTGCCATTTGGCTCGTTCTTGTGAGGTGGGTGAAACAAACCAGATGTTTGTAGATAATGTATGGCTTTGATGATGTAGAACTGGACCACTAGATTCTGCGGAAGGTTGAATTTCTTTAGCTGTTTCAGGAAGTACATTCTTGGTTGAGCTTTCATGGAAATGGAGATTGTGCTCCTCTCCCACTTCAGGTAACTGTATATGGTTGTGCCCAGGAGCTTGAGTGACTACACAGTAGAAACCAGAGCACCATTTACAATGAGTAGGGGAAGGGTGAGCCGTTACATTACATTATCTTACCTTACTATCATACTACTACTACTACCTTACTACCTTATATTACTATCACCCGTACATTATCTTTATATGCAAAGGCCATCACTATTTCCACCATCTTTCCTGTGTTCAGCAGCATGTTATTGCTGTTGCACCAGGAGATTGTTCAACTGTTCAACCTTCTTTCTGTAAACACTCAATTGATTATGAAGCCAATGGTGGTGTCATCTTTTTTCCCCCAATATGTTTTTATTGTGAAAAAGTAATAGTACAATAATTACAAAAAAAAAAATATATATATATATATATATATATATTAGGGCTGCAACTAACAATTATTTTGATAATCGATTAATCGGCCGATTATTTTTTCGATTAATCGATGAATGAGATAAATAAACATTTTTTTCCCATGTCTTTGCATTTACATTTAATCATTTAGCAGAGGCTTTTATCCAAAGCAACTACAAATGAGAACATTACGAGTCAGTAGTTATGAAGAAAACCAGCTACACTGTAGAATTATTAAGAAGGTCAATAAATGTCTGGTTTTATTTACAGTATGATTTTAAGGCATCCAAGTAGCCCAAAGAACAATATCAACAAGAACAAAATAAACAATATGTAGCATAGTGTGAAAAATATACTAAATTGCACAAATTTGAGTCACTATAATATGTTACCTAATTCCCCTTTAAATGCAACTAATTCAATCTCACTCCCATAGTGTGCAGTGTCTTCTGTCATATTTTATCAAATAATTAAAACGTGAAGCTTGATCATTAATTAGCATATCCCTCACTTAACAACAAAAGTCAATTCCAAATAACACATGATACTCAGTTGCCCTTAGTAATGAACCAAATATTGTCTGTTCTGTAGCCTATTGGAAAAAAAATATTAATAAATGAACTAAAACGATCAGCTATTTAATTTTTTTTTTTGAACAAATTAGCCAATTAACAAAAAGATTCCTCGTGTGAAATGTCAATTGGACACCGTGATATATGTGCCTGCTTTGCACACTGCTTTGCACACAGTGCACAAGGCTTCCCATTTGTGTCGTCCCGGTCTGAAAGCGTGTTTGGCATGTTGCTTGCGGACTGACATGCAGCACCGCGCGCAGTGCCCCAGTGCCGGGACATTTAATGATCCAATGAAGGTCATTTAAAAACCAGGACATTTCCTCACTTTAAAAAAACCCGGGAGAGGAAATACTTGAAATACGGACATGTCCTGGGATATCCGGACGTATTCGTATAATGGACGTTAAGACAAATTCTCAGTCACTGTTATTATCCAGTTAACAACCATGAAGCTGTTTTTGGTTCTCATTGAAGCTCTGCCGGTCTCATAGTGTTACGTTGCACCGTTACGTTGATTCACTTCAGAACTAAAGAACCTCGGGATGTTGTAGTGATTTATCTGCTGTTGAGCTTCATCCTCATTAGTGTTTGGTTTCAGGTGGTGATCATCACCGTGGTGCTCCGTGCAGGTCAATTAATTTTCGCAGAGCTCGCATGTTATGTGTTCATTATTTTTGTGCAGCGTGAAGCTCCCGCAGTTTTGATTTAAACGGAAGCTTTTTCTGCGTTGGCTGTGTCTAATTTGTGCGATTTAATAACTTGTTTTGCAGACTCTGCTTCATTCTGTTCAACCCGCTATTTTTTTCCAGCGTTATTGAAGCGCTGCAGGTGACATAAGTGGTTACGACATTGCAGGTAACGCGGAAATAGTGCAACCCAACGAATCGATAATAATCAATTTTTATTGATTTTATCGATTCGTTGTTGCAGCCAATATCACTATGATAAAAATCAATATAATGATCAATATAATTTAAACAGTTAAACAACCTTGACCTTGCCTTTGATACATTATCGTTTAGACTTTATCTCAGTGTATTACGGTAACTGCTTTGCATCGGACCGCAACGGACTGCAGCGGGTGGAACAACTGCCCAGCGCATGACTAACACTCACTTGCTCACAGTTTAATGCATCTAGTGAAAGCAGCACGGGTGTAGGAAGTTTCTTATCCAAACCATGGGCATTCATTTATAACCGAGTCTTTTATTTTTTGATCTTTATTAAATTCATCACAATCACTGCAATCACATCTCTTTATTCTCCATTTTATTGATTTACTGTTATTTACTGAATTGTTTAAACTATTAAACTCTGTTATGTTAATCACTGTAAAGCTGCTTGGGGTTACCGATATATATTTTTACATCCAAATGTGACAAAGCATTTTATATAGTATAGATTTTTAATGATAATATATATAGTTGGATAAATGTACAATGTATAAAGAATAAATAATATTAATAATAATGAACTTTATAGTTGTTAACTGAGTCCCTGTGCTGGGCAGTTTTCACCACTGGCCGGCGGGAGCAGTTATCATAACACACTAAGATGCAGTCTCATCATCACTAAATTAACATTGGGCTAAAGAATGATTCACTGTTTAGTGAAGTTTCGTTTTTGAAAAGAAAACAAACGTATATACCACAAAATTGTTTTAATGAGTTGCTTTTCAATGCAAGATTTGTTATTCAATACTACACAATTTGGCATCCCCATCAGAATCAGAAAACTTTATTAATTCCAAGGGGGAAATCCCATAAACATATACTATAGTATAGGTTATGCATGTTTGTAAATAAATTAATTACCTATATACTTCATTTTTGTTTTTTTTTTTTTTTTTGTTTTTTTTTAACTTTAAGGCAGGGGTGTCAGGTAGATCACGATGGAGGTTTGAGAAAAAAAATGGTTATCAGCGTTTATAACGTGTCAGCGCTTTATTACAGCACAGTATCTGAAGCACTTATACACACGTGCACATTTTAACAAACACAACGTGATTCATTGTGCAAGCTGTGCAAGCGAGAAGTCTGCCCCCCCCCCCCCCCCCCCCCCCCCCCCCACATGCCTAAATCCAAAGAACTGCCTCACGAGTCATCTACATTAGATTTACATTACATTAGATAGTTTCTGTTTTTGCACTTTATTTGACTGACAAGTTGAGTGAAGGACTCCAAAAGAACTAAAATGTTCCACTTTCATTTAGAGTGATGATTAGATAATTTCAAACTCAAAATGCCTTTGCTGATTTGCCAAGTAGCCATTGAACTTCCAAAGAAGTTCCATCCATCCATCCATTATCTTCCGCTTTATCGTCTACTAGAGTTGCGTGGGAAGGGGGTTGGGTTCTCCATCCCCATCCGGGGAGAACGTTTCGGGCGCTGGGCAGATACACCCAGGACAGGGTGCAACTCTAGTGCTGGGCACACACTCACTTACATGTACACAAACACACTATATGGGGCAATTTGGATAATTCAATTGACCTTCATCCATGTTTTTGGACTGTGGGAGGAAAGCCGGAGGAAACTCACGCTGACACAGGGAGAACATGGAAACTCCACCCAGATAGGGATTCCCTAGCGCTGAGAGGCAAACATGCTAACCACTAAGCCACCGTGCCGCCCACCAAAGAAGTTCAAAAGCGCAATATCTGTGAAAATGGATCTGAATCTGAAGCCATTTTTTCTATGCTGATTCGGCAATACTAACATGGTGTGTGTAAACAGGTTTCAATATAAAAGCCTTAAAAAAATTATTAACCTTGGTAGAGCTTGATGATTTGTCCAGTGGAAAAGTAGATCTTGGGCCAGAAAAGTGTGGGCACCCCTGCTTTAAGGTATATATGAACAAGGTATACATTCATTCATTCATTCATTATCTCCTGCTTTATCCTCTATTAGGGTCGCGGTGGGGTTCCCTATGCCCATCCAGGGGAGAACATCTCGGGCGCTGGGCAGATACACCAAGGACAGGGTGCCAATCCATCGCTGGGCACACACTCACTCACACAGACACACCCTATATGGGGCAATTTTTTTGAGAATTCAATTGACTTGATCCATGTTTTTGGACTGTGGGAGGAAACCGGAGAACCCGGAGGAAACCCACGCAGACACGGGGAGAACATGGAAACTCCACCCAGATGGGGATTCGAACCGGGAATCCCTAGCGTGAGAGGCGAACGTGCTAACCACTAAGCCAAGGTATACAAATCATTTTTAAAATGAAAAATCTTGATCGGTAACCCAAAGCAGCTTTACTATGATTATCGGACAACAAGAGCATGGTTTGAGTTTTAATAATTCAGTAAATAACAATCTTAACAGTAAATCATTAAATGGTGAAAGTACAGTGACTGTGATGAGATCAATAAAGATAAAAAAAATAAATGACTAGATGCTAGATGCATTAAACTGTGAGTAAGTGAGTGTCAGTGATTTGCTGGGCAGTTGTTCCACCCGCTGCAGCGCGTTGCAATCCGATGCAGAGCAGTTACCGTACTGAGATGAAGTCTCAACGACAATGTAAATGTTTAATTCGATTTCAATTTTTTAAAAAAAGTTTAAGTATATACCACAAAATTGTTTAAACACAATGATGTACAACCAAACCACAAGCAGCCTTTTTGCTCGCCTCATGTATCTCGGAATTCTGAAATATAAAAGAATAAAAAATAACTAAAAATAAAATAATTTAAAATACACAAACACTGTAATAAACAATGAACAACCCTCCCACCCCAGCCCCTCCTCGTCACACCACAACCAACGCAAAGATTACATCACTGATATTGCTGACTTCTTTTTTTTTTAATAAAGTTAAAGGTTATAAAGTCAGAATTCTGAGATATAAAATCAGAATTCCGACTTAGTAAGTCAGAATTCTGAGATAAATAGTCAGAATTCCGATATTAAAAGTAATTTTTTCCTTTTAGTGGCAGAAACGGGCTTCCATAGGAAAGAGAGAAAGAGGGGAAAAGGGAAAAAAAGATTTATTTAAATGTTTTTATTTAAAAGATATAATAAAAGCCCCAGTTTTGGGCTTGGGATTTTTTCCCCCAGCATCTCTGGCTTAACGCTGTTTGGGACTTTGAGAATGCCATTATTTCTTTCATCCTATCTACCCAATTCAGTAGAAATTCCCAGGTCTGTACCTCCCTGTTTATACTCAGAATTCTGTTTCGATGACATATATTTAGCATGAGAACATCGGAGTTTTCCTCATGCTTCTAGTTGGGCATGTTGACTTTTCAGTGAACCCTTAAGTGAGCGTCAGTCATTTACTGACTGGCCATATAAATGAGCTTGAATCTGTTAGCATTGAGGATCTGATTCCTGTAGATGCTATTGTCGTGTCTGATACCTACAGTGCTGAGTAGAATAGGCCTTTCAGAGAAATTCAATTTGGATCCTTTGGAGAACATTTGTGTTTTTTGGACCTCATATTTGACTTCACATACTTTGAGGTGCTAAGCACCATGTTTGACCCTCTTATAGTGCAAGTATTTCTGCCAGTCACCCACAATGCCATTGTTTCTGCAAGTGATACCAGGACAACTGCTTTTGTCTGTGACATTCCACATGTCTGCCTGGAAATGTTCTTCCTGGCTCACTGTTGTATTTATTCTCCTTTCAAGGAGGCTTGGACACAGTTTCGTGTCAAGGGGGCTCACTGTTGGACTTCTCTAAAAATAAGATAAGTTAAGAATTCTGTGTATGCTCCTCAGTTACAGGATCTGATCTGCAGCAACAGAAAATTGTAGTCGTTTTGAAAAAAAGTTCTCTCAGGTTAATAAATGCAAGAAAATCAGTTTTGAGTGTATAATATACACAATGGAAAAAGATCTGACCACATATACAACTACTGCTTATAATAATCCTAAAATTAAACAAGTATTTTTTGTGAAACTGCATATATATATATATATATATATATATATATATATATATATATATATTTTTTTTTTTTTTTTTTTTTTTTTTTTTTTTTTTTTTTTTTTTTTTTTTTTGTTTTTGAGCCAAACTCTAATGTTTATAAGTCTATTTATGTTTAAAAAAAAATTGTATTGTTGCAATGAAATAAAAATATTTTTTTTGTTTTCAGTCCATGGCATTTGAGGCAGAAAGTCTGACCGTTTCCTCCATGATGTGGTTGGGTCTCTTGCCTTCAGACATTAAGAGGTTTGTTTATACCAATAGCAGTCAAATGTGAAAATTCTCAATGAATATATTATATGTTATAGAACACGTTAGTAAAATTCTCCTCTGCTAAATTGACAGTTATACATATTTAACTTTTATCTTATAATGCTTTTATATGCTTTTTTTGCAACTATTCTTAGGTGCCAAACAACAACTTAATTCATTGAGAGTTGGAGAACACAAAATTCACATTTTGGTGTCATTGTTATGGGAAAATAGTGGAATTTTCAGATAATAGTGGATAATTCAGATACTGGGCATGAAATTGCTATTATGATCATGGGACATCATGGGAAATGCATACACATACTACACCCATAACAATATATTTTATGTTTCATAGGCAATATCTGTTTCCTTTGTCACCATAATATTCTATTATTTCTAAAATTATTACAGAACAAACATAATATGCCTTGAGTAATTGCTGTTGTAACACTGCGAGTATAAAGAAAAGATGTACACTATGGTACTGCCTGGTAAGTCTTTAATAAAAAATAGAAAAGCAATCAATAATAAAATACAAACAACTCAAAGGCATGTAGGTACAAGCTTGACAAGTTAACAAACCAGAGTAAAAAATAAACAAATTAACAAACTTAAAGGTGAAAGGTGACCTACTTGTTGCCAGGTAAATTGTCCTAAATGTGCAAATGAACCTGCGACCATATATCCTCACTTCTTAAAAATAAATAATCTGCTGTTTGGATATCTGAATTATTGCAAAGCAAAAAGGGAGGCTCCCTGTGATGCATTGTGCATTGCAGCCTTTCCCATATATTGTGGAAATCAAATCATTTGTTTCATTGTGCTGCTGGTCCAAAGCTCACTGGCCATAAAAATATTTTATTTTATCCCATTACTGTTATTGGGTGTTATATTTAAAGTTAATTGTATATAAAGTTTTCAGCTCGAAGAGCATTTTTTATTAAAGCAAAGGAAGTTTCACAATTTGAATCTATGAATAACATTCTTAACCTTATCATCTTCTTGAGTAATTCTAAATCCATTAGCTTGGACAACATCCACACCATTGATTTTTAAACAATTTGTGTCTTGTTGTAAAAATAAAATAAATATTACATTTTATCGGTGACCACTGTCTGTTGAATCCATGATTGAGTTTATATCAAACTTTTTGTTAGCTTAAACAGCATTCTTAATTTGATAAATTTCTGGTATTTCTGAATCTTAACATGCCATCATGAAAAATCTACCTGTTGTCATTTGTTAATACAGTTTTCATTTGGATTTTATTTTATAAAACAATGCAATGTAATTAATAAATTATTATATAAATCTCTGTGTTACAGATTTGGAGTGCCAGGTGATGCAATGATTCCATTCACAAACTCAGATGAAAGGAAGATGAACAGTCTTAGGAAAAGACCTTACGTGTCGTACAAGTCTCCATGGGAAAGAGAGGTAAAGTATGTGACCAAAGACCAGATCTTACACCCCTTTTGTAATTCCAAATGAAACCATCGTTGTTTGTATGTACATGTCTAACTCCCAGATGGCTCTAATGATGCAATGGAAGCAGAAGGCTGAAATTCAATCCCTTGTATCTATAGCACCTCATTTTCTTACCCGTGTTTACCTGCCCAATAAACTATGTAATAAAGGCTGGATATAAAACTACATATAACTTTTAGACTTTTCTTCAAACATATTAAATATTTTTTTCTGTTTGTCATGTTATTTTAGTTCTGTTAACCTGCAAAAACAGCGACAAATTATTGCTAATTAATGTTACGTATGGTCATTTATATAACACAATAAAACTAATCTGGCAAAAAAAAAACTTTATTTAAACCATTTTTTAGAGCCAATGATAAAAAGGAATGCTATAAAATTTTACAAAATGCATTTTAATTGTATAATTATTAACATAACAGAAACTGGTTGTTACAAAGTGTACATGATATGCTTGCATTGCTAATCTTCCATGCACACAGTAAAAAAAGATGTACGTAAAATTCTAATCTTAATCTTCATCTTTGCTGCTCTGATTTGCACCCCTATATTGTGTGCATGTGATTAATTGGTGCCCTATCCTGGATGTATTTGCTCATAGCCCAAAACATTCTTCACTGGATGGGCATGCGTAATCTGTCTGTGTCCTTAGTAGAGGATTAAGTGAAGGATAATTAGACTAGATATTAGAAGATATTTCAATCCCGATTTGAATTTGTTCCCGATTTATGAACTCTTTACAACTTCACTTCACATTAAAAAATCTAAATTAAAATCTAAACAGGAAAATTAAGTATGACGGGTATTTTTTTATCTAGAACAAAAAAAGGTTAAATTAAATGATACAAAGTACATAAAATATATAATAAGTGTAAAAATATATAAAACTTGTAATTTACCATCAACTAAAGTGCAGACATATTTGTCCAAAATGCCTATAACTTTTTTTTTAATGTTTGCATATAATATATTCACATGTTAAAATACTAAAGAAAAAACCTTTGTCCCTTTGAAAATTTATAAATAAATATTAATAACGGTGGCATAGTGGTTAGCACGTTCGCCTCTCAGCGCTAGGGATTCCCGGTTCGAATCCCTATTTGGGTGGAGTTTCCATGTTCTCCTTGTGTCCGTGTGGGTTTCCTCCGGGTTCTCTGGTTTCCTCCCATAGTCCAAAAACATGGATTAAGTTAATTGAGTTCTCCAAATTGCCCCATATAGAGTGTGTTTGAGTGAGTGAGTGTATGCCAAGCGATGGATTGGCACCCTGTCCTGGGTGTATCTGCCCAGCGCCCGAGATCTTCTCCCCTGGATGGGCATGGGGAACCCCACCGCGACCCTAATAGAGGATAAAGCGGGTGATAATGAATGAATGAATATTAATAACATTTTGTCTCTATTTTCAATGTCAATCAACATAACTAGATGGCACTTTAACTAGTACCATAGCAGAGACGGGCCAAATAAATTGCCTGTATTTAGAGTTTTTCTTCCAATTTCTGTCTGGAATATTTGTGGATTGGCCAAGTTAGCTAGCCATGTTATGGTTACATGCTGCCATAGCTGGAATGACAACTATGGTTTTGCCAGGGCTTTAGTTAAAAGTTTGTGGCGATGCAGAGGGCTGCTATACTTGCTAATATTGTAACTGGTGGTCAATTGGCTAACATTGATAGAAAATGTGTTTAAATTATTGTTTAAATTATAATCATTGCTGTTAATAAGAGCTAAGATAAGATAAAATGGTGAAGCTTATTGAGAGGGTTCTCAGGGAAATTACAGTACACACAATATAATAGAGGACATTAGGGCTGCAACTAATTATTATTTTGATAATCGATTAATAGGTCGATTATTTTTTCGATTAATCGATGAATTGGATATTTTGTCTTTATTAAGCAGGTCAATAAATATCTGGTTTTATTTACAAAATGAGTTTAAGGCATCCAAGTAGCCCAAAGAGCAATTAAACATAAATCTCAAACACACTGGCACAGTGTGTCTAAAATAGTGTGTAAAAAATGCTAAAAAAAATACTAAAACTAAAACAAATTTGAGTAGCTCTAATAAGTTACCTCATCCTCATCTAAATGCAATTCATCCTACCTCATTCCCATAGAGTGTAGTGTCTTCACTCATACTTTGTCAGAAATTTAAAACAAGAAGCTTGATCATTAATTACCACCATTGTGTACAAGCTGTATATATTTATAAAGCACATTTAAACACTGCTTAAGCTAATTAAAGGAAAATATGACATAACACACGTTCTCTATCACTGTAATTATCCAGAATAACCAAAAACATTATGAAGCGTGCTCTGGTTGTCATTGTGCAAATGACCGTTACGTTGATTCATTTCAAAACTAAAGAACCTCGGGATGTTTTACCAGAGATTTACTCTGCTGTTGAGCTCCTTCATCCTCATCGGTGACTCCAACATGTTCCATTTCAGGTCGAGTATCATCACCGTGGTGCTTCATGCAGGTCAAATCATTTTCACAGAGCTCACATGTTACACGTTCTTCAGTTGTGTGAAGCGTGAAGTGCTCCCACACTTTTGATTATTTGAACGGAAGCTTTTTTTCTGTGTTGGCTGTGTTTCATTTGAAAAATTTATTAAACTTTGTTTCTCAGATTCTGCCTCGTTCGGTTTAACCCGCTATTTTTTTTCAGCGTTGTTGAAGCACTGCAGGTGACATAAGCAGTTTCATACAATGCGAATATATATATATATATCTGATTTGAGATTGTGGTGTCAGGGACAAAAGACAAATGAAGCTGAGTGTCAGCAGCATTGCAGTGGTAAGAGCAACTATGTGCATAAATGACTGTGCCCAGTGATGTCATGTATAATGAAAAGAGGAGAGGACCAAGTACAGAGCCCTGAGGAACCCCAGTGAGTACTTGGTGAGAGTTCCGTGACACTTTGAAGGTACTTCCTATCAGATAGGATTGAAACCGTTCAAGTGTTTTACCAGAAAAACCTAATTTTAATAGAGTGGACTGTAGAGTCTGATGATTTACTGTATCAAAAGCTGGTGAATCTGCGGTATAGAGAATGATGACAGGATTGAGTGTTAGCTTTAGCAGATTTAAGTGAGTCAGTCAGTCACAGAAAGCAATGCTGTCTCAGTGGAGTGACCACACCCAAAACCAGACTGATTGGGATCAAAGAGCTTGTTCTGATTAAGAAACCTGGAGACCTGTGTAGATACTGTAACAATCCGACCTACTTGGCTGTTACTATTAAAAGTCTGAGGACTAATTAGGTGAATATAAACATCATCAAACATCATTAAACATCAAACATCAAAGTCCAGAGCAACAATGAATAAAGCTTATACAAAAAAAAATTATGTACTGAAGTAAATAGATTGTCTCTTTGAATCCCAACAAAAAGAAAAGGAATAATACTTTGTGGAGCCACCTTTTGCTGCAATTACAGCTGCAAGTCTTTTAGGGTATGTCTCCACCAGCTTTGCACATCTAGTGACTGAAATTCTTGCCCATTCCTCCTTGCAAAACAGCTCAAGCTCAGTCAGATTGGATGGAGAGCGTTTGTGAACAGCAGTTTTGAGATCTTGCCACAGATTCTCAATTGGGTTTAGGTCTGGACTTTGACTGGGCCATTCTAACACATGAATATTCTTTTTTTTAAACCACTCCATTGTAGCTCTGGCATTATGTTTAGGGTCGTTGTCCTGCTGGAAGGTGAACCTCCGCCCCAGTCTCAAATCTTTTGCTGACTCCAACAGGTTTTCTTCCAAGATTGCCCTGTATTTGGCTCCATCCATCTTCCCATCAGCTTTGACCAACTTCCCGGTCCCTGCTGAAGAGAAGAGCATGATGGTCCCCGGTCCCAGAGCATGATGCTGCCACCACCATATTTGACAGTGGGGATGGTGTTTTCAGAGTGATGTGCAGTGTTATTTCTCCGCCACACATAGCGTTTTGCATTGTGGCCAAAAAGTTCAATTTTGGTCTCGTCTGACCAAAGCACCTTCTTCCACATGTTTGCTGTGTCCTCAACATGGCTTCTGGCAAACTGCAAACGGGACTTCTTATGGTTTTCTTTTAACAATGGCTTTCTCCTTGCCACTCTTCCATAAAGACCACATTTGTGTAGTGCACGACTAATTGTTGTCCTGTGGACAGTTTCCCCCACCTGAGCTGTGGCTCTCTGCATTTCATCCAGAGTCACCATGGGCCTCTTGGCTGCCTCTCTGATCAGTGATCTCCTTGTTCGGCCTGTAAGTTTAGGTGGACGGCCTTGTCTTGGCAGGTTTACTGTGGTGCCATACTCTTTCCATTTCCGGATGATGGATTGAACAGTGCTCCGTGAGATGTTCAAAGCTTTGGAAATCTTTTTATAACCTAAGCCTGCTTTAAACTTCTCCAAAACCATATTCCTAACCTGTCTGGTGTGTTCTTTGGACTTCATGATGCTGTTTGCTCCCCAATATTCTCTTAACCAACATCTGAGGCCGTCACGGAGCAGCTGTATTTGTACTGAGATTAGATTACACACAGGAGGACCCTTTTGAGTCATTAGCACTCATCAGGCAACTTCTGAATGCAATTGGTTGCACTCAGGGAAAAGGGGGCTGAATACTTTTGCACGTCGCACTTTTCAGTTTTTTATTTGTAAAAAAAATGTTGATTCATGTATAATTTTCCTTCCACTTCACAATTGTATACCACTTTGTGTTGGTCTTTCACATTAAATTCCAGTGAAATATATTTATGTTTGTGGTTGTAATGTGACAAAATATGGAAAAGTTCAAGGGGTATGAATAATTTTGCAACCCACTGTGTATATATATATATATATATATATATATATATATATATATATATATATATATATATATATATATATATATTATATGTATATATATATGTATGTATGTATATATATATATATCCTCAAAAAGTCCAAAAAACAATCCCACAGTTTGAGCTAATGAAGTCCAAAAAAAAAAAGAAAATGTAAAAAAAAAAAATAGAATGAGCTCACCCAGTTCCTTGAGATACCTCACTTCCAAAAAGGTAATCCTCATTTTAGAAGGGTAATACACACATCAAAGACAAGGATGAGAGGGAAAAAAAAGGAAGATTCTTGTTTGGGCCTCAGCGGCCAACTTCTATATATATATATATATATATATATATATATATATATATAAAATACACACACACCCATATGAAGGGAAAACACACCCACAAAATTGGAAAATTAAGAGGCCACACCTCCTCCCAACATATCCATGGGGGTCACCTAAAATCACTACAGGAATGTAAGTGTTAATACTTAAAGATAGGGATCCCACAGGTCCCCTTTATGTGGCAGTGTCACATAGTCGTCACCCCCCCCCCCCCCCAGTTACCCAGGAACTGCTCCAAAGTACCTTTTTAAATTTGCCACATGTACAACGTCCTGTTGGTCACCAGGGCGCAATCCCTTGACTGCATAATTCACTAGTGCCAGCTTCTTCTACACTTTAACAGGCCCCATCCACTTGGGTGCTAATTATTCAGAAGCTTTGGAAATATGACGAGCACGCATCCAGACCAGGTTTCCCGCTTGAAAGTGCGCATCTTTCCTCCAGGTATTATAATACCTGGCTTGTCTGAGTTGTGCTGCATGAGAGAAGCATCTTTCCTCCTCATGGAGCTGGTGTTGCCGCTCAACAAGGGAATATGAGGGGATTTGGCACCACAGCATGGTGGATGAGTCTCTCCAAGGGAGAATTGCATTGTTAATAGTGAACCTGAATTTAAACAGCCACTTATACCAGTCCCTGTGATTCTCCTTCACATATGAGGCCATCATGGTTTTTAAAACTTTATTGACCCATTCGGTAAGGTTGGTCTGTGGGTGGTAACTAACTTGGATGACTTTCCCCTCAGGGGTATGAACCTTCCTGTCTGCCAGGATAAATGACCTTGTTACGTCTTTGGTCAGGGATTCTCCCGGTCTTTCCATGGCCTCCCAGAGTTGCTTCTTCATCAAGGTGTAAGTACAGCCTGTATCCGACACTGCCTCCACTTGAAACCCTCGTACTGCAATGACAATTTTTAACAGTTGAGGTGTGGCTGATTGAACTAGAGCCATACTTGGGGACTGATAATTGGCCTCTTTAGTACAGGAAGATTTTTTTTCTGCCTTTATCCTGTGATTTAAGTTGGTTTACCCTGGCCCAGTAGTCTTTTTTGGCATTTAAATCCCTTTTTACCATGGACACGACTTTGACCAACTGCTCCACAGTATGCACCGTTCCTCGCAAGCTCCCTGCCAGGGCAGGATTGCAGTTGTTTAAGATCCTTCTAACCAGTTCTACTTCTGGCAAGTCACTCTTTTGAATATAAGGATGCACTGTTAACGGAACATGGGCCTTCTACTGCAGGGGTCACTGGGAAGAAAGAAGCCTTGGACAAAGGGGTACTAGATCTTAACCAAGTCATATCCTTTTCCCATGGCTGGTCTCTCCTTTGCAGACATTCAACCACACCTTGCTCAAGCTGGTTTATGGATCTTTTGATTAGATCTTCCATGGCTTCAAACCGCTGATCCATACTTTCTCTGAGCACAACTTCTCGGTTTGTTGCACTTTCACTGGCTGTTAGAAAATCCTCCTGCAAGTTCCTCATTTCAATTTTTAAAGACTGAACTGATTGGGACAGGCTGCCACTTCAGATTCCAGGCGATCTATGATGCTCCCTGCAGGTCTCTGGGAGATTTGTTCCTCTTCATCACTATTGAGGTATAGCTCACCCAGTAACGAGCTGATATCAGCCACAAGAACTGGATTTCTATACGTGACACCAGGCCCAGGGACAAAGGAAGAGGACTCTCAAACACCCACCCTATCCGAGCTAAGGTCGGTCTCTACTTGACTCACAGGTTCTTCAAATAACGGTAACCTATTTGAATGCATCACTGTCTGCCATCTGTTACAAGTATACAAAAACACCATACGTAAACTCATCACATATATATTATTCAGTCCCTGTATCGGCTACCAGCTGTAACAATTCAACCAACTTGGCTGTTACTATTAAAAGTCTGAGGACTAATTAGGTGAGTAAAAATCATGCAAGTGCTAGTATACTACAAAGATTACACATTATAAACTTTACTCAGTATCATCCAAACATCAAAGTCCAGAGCAACAATAAATAAAGCTTATACAAAAAAATGTATGTACTAAAGTAAATAGATTGTCTCTTTGAATCCCTAGAAAAAGTTACATTTAGGACATTGATTATGTCATATATTACGAAAATAAACATTTTGCATTATTTTGGTCATTAGCAACGTTTCAGTGTGTACTTTTATTTTGAAGCCGTGTTGCTCTTGTTAGGGTTAACGTCTCTTCCTGTTGATATATTGGCGGTGACGCGGCGGAACAGGCGGTCGATAAGTAAATAAGTCAGCAGGGCCTAACGTCCTTTTCTTCAATGTAACGATTAGAACAACCAACTTTGACATCGTTAAGTATTGATAAAGGACCATGGCGTTGCCCGCTGCCACAAATATGCAGTTGAACGCGGGGAAAAGGCCAATATCCACAGAAAACGACATTATTAACCAAAAAGAGTTGGAAGATATCGCAAACAGCATAGAGGACGGTACATCACTCCACTTACACTCTTCATGGACCTTTTGGCTGGACAGGTAGCTAAACTTTAAACTCGAAGCACCACTAATACTTTTCAAGGTCTAAGCTTTTAACATATATGCTGTCCAGTTCTATTAATATTCAAATATGCTTTTACGTTTTTCCACCTAACTTTATCGCCATACTTGTTCAACAGTCACGTTATTGATGCAGCACAAAGATTGGATTGTTTACATTTGGTAAAACAGTCAGGGACCTCCACTTTACGGTACAGCAGTCCTAACACTTATTTGTGTCCTCATTAGGTCTGTGTCCGGCAAAATACCGCCCACCAAACACACACACCAAAACAAAAACTGGTACATTTCACCACATGAAAGTGTTCACCACATTACCTGTTTGATTCACATCCATTTTATGATCTAGCATAACATTTTACAAGTTTTTATATATTTTGTTTCCTATTTAAATAGGCTTTTGCTAGGTGATGCACATTATGTTGTTTTTTTTCTGCAAATATGGGGGGGGGGTGACATTCTTTTTTGGTTTTGTTTTTTAATTAAAACAACTAAGAACATGATATGATAAATGATATGATACTAAATCCTAAAGTTTTATTCAATACTTCAAACAGGTTGCTGATTAATCTTATAAATTTCTATGTTATGTAATAGTGTCTGTGAGTTTAATTTGTGATGACGTTAGAACCTTTTTCTGCCTATATTTTCATTTTCAACTGATGTATATGAAATATATATTTATGTATACATGAGTACAGTATCAGTAAGAAGTTTGGACACACTTCTCTTCTTGTTTTTCCTACTTTGCAAATTAAGAGTAAAGTCACCCAGACTATAAAAGAACACATGATGAATCATGTACTAAAATTAAATGAGTAAGTATGTAAAATATGTTTTAGGTCTTAGATTTTAAAGTAGGCACCTTTGCTTTGATTACAGCTTTGCACAGTCTTGGCATTCTCTCAATCAGCTTCATGAAGCTTTAGCTAATTAATCTACTCTCTCTGAAAAATCAAAAGGACTCCTTAATCAACCCTCCCAGGTGTGCAGATCCAGCGTACGTACTGAGAATGTAATCAAAAGCAAGGAAAGCACAGAAGACTGGGATTTTCTTGCTAATATTCAGTCTCTGGTGAATGAAATGGATGATCATCAACTCTGGACTACAGCATAGAGATGGATCAGGGAGACTTAACATCTTGATTCTAATAGCGATGAGGCTTAACAGTAACATCTCTAGCACCACAGTGGAACATGTGTCTACACAGACATTTAAAGATGTTTATAAGACTGTCTCACTTCCCCACATGGAACAGTATGAGCACCTTTCATTGTTTCTATTCCTCAAGTGTGTGCCACTCTTCAGACATGTGAAACAGTCAACAAAGACTGTTACAAATTGTGACCTGAATGTGCTATCTCCTCTCTACAACATCAGTTTTAGAATACCGATTGGAGTTCTCTTCTCAAGCTACTATGGATTTGAACACATACATATCAGCAATTATGAACCACAATAATACATATTGACAACGTCAGCTCTGTCAAACATGTAAACATCATTTTTAATTAAAAGCTGACGTTTGTCTACTGCTGAAGGTACATGACTTAAGTCTGCTGATGCTGAGGCCTACAGCACTGCCAGAACAAACCTGAAAAAAAAGGCATTAGGAAAGCCGGAACACAAACTGTTATTGATCACTTTTATTACTCTGACCCTGTGGAAGGGCAATCCAAATTTTCCAAAACACCACACCACCAGATTATCACACCAAGTTCTATGCTTATTTTGACCAAGACTATGGTCAAAATATGCATAGAATGGGTTCCAATGTGACTCCTCCTTTTACACTTTCAGCACTAAGCAAAGTGAATCCATAGAAAGCTGACTGCATACATGGACTTGTATTCAGAGCTTGTGTTAAACAGTTAGCCTTCAATTTGTCACTGGCCCAGGATGTACTTTCATGCTGGAAGACCACCACCATCATACCACCACCAAAATGTTGCCTAGATGACATCTGCCCTGTATTATTTGCAATGAAGTGGTTTAAAAAACTGCTTCTCAATCATCTGAAGTCAAAATCTTACCGACCTTACCAGTTTGCATATCTCTTGAACAGATTGACTGAGAACACTGTCCTTCATTCTGCCTTTACGCACCAAAACAATAACATCTACATGCAGAGGCTGTTCATCAACATTTGCTCCACATTCAACAGTCATCCCTACCATTCTGGTGTCCAAGTGTAGTGCTCTGGGGATCAGTTATGGTATGGTATTGAAACTTTACTGTGGCTGACGGGGAAGGCCCTAAAAAGGTTGGTAAAGGTCTCTCATCACATCACTGGCATGCAACTATCAATCAACTATGATTTTCACAGGCAACACTGTAAGAAGAAAATACAGCATCGTTGTGGACTCGTTTTACACAAGCCACTCACTAAATATAACCTACCAGAGAAAAAAAATTAGGAACATGGAAGTACAACTTTGGCTCAAGAACAGCTTCTCATGTGCAGCAAAGTTAATTCTTAGTCTTCCTTCCCTGATGTGGTTTTTAGGCAGTTTGAGTTAACTCTAGATAGTTTTATTATATATAACATTTTATGGTCTTTGCGGCTGCACTTAAGCATGCTTTTCAAATTTGTAAAGATTTTCATTTGGATTCACTGAACTTTATATTTGTAGGTAGTTATATTATTATTTCTTTTCATAGTTGAGTAGGTCTTGTAGTACTAGAATAATTCTAGAACATTACTCAAATAGGACTATTTACTGTGTACCAACGCTACCTCTTCACAATGCAACTGATGGCAAAAAATGGAAGAAATTAACTCTTGACAAATCACTGCTGTTACCTGAAAGCCATTCTAGATGACTACCCCATAAAGCTGACTGAGAAAATTCTAAGCTGTGCAAAGCTGCCCTCTAAGCAAAAAATGCCTATTTTAAAGAATCTGAGATAGAAAACGTATTCTGTTTTTGTTTACTAAATAATTCCATTGCATATCTTGATAGTCTGACTGACTTTAAATTATTGAAAAAACACAAAATGAGAAGGTGTGTCCAAACATTTGACTGGTATTATAAAAAAAAGAGAGAGAGTGTCTCACAAAAGTGAGTATTCCCTTTTGTTGCCAGACTTTAATAGATGTGTGTTAGTTAATATTGTGGGCAATCGATTAATCGGTTGATATATATATATTTTTTTTTTGATTAATCAATGAATCGAATTTTAAAAAATTTAATAAATGTCTTTATTAAATAGGTAAATAAATGTCTGGTTTTATTTACAGTATGACTTTAAGGCATCCAAGTAGTCCAAATTGAACACAAATCTCTCACACACACTGGCACAACATGTAGCATTGTGTGTAAAAAAAATCCGAAATTACACAAATTTGAGTAGCTCTAATATGTTACCTTATACCAGTCTAAATGCAATTCATCCTACCTCACTCCCATAGAGTGCAGTGTCTTCACTCATACTATGTCATAAAATTAAAAGGTGAAGATCATTAATGATTGAGTGATGATCATTAATTACATTGTGTAAAGTTGTATGTATTAATAAAGCACATTTTAACACTGCTTAAGCTAATTAAACGAAAATAAAAAGTAGCGCACGTTCTCTATCGCTGTCATTATCCAGTTAACAACAAAAAACAGCATGATGCGTGCTCTCTCGGTTCGTAGTGTGAGTGCACCGTTACATGGATTCACTTCAGTACGAAAGAAACTTGTGCTCAGTGCAGGTCAAATCATTTTCGCACAGTTTGCATGTTACATGGTCTTTAGTTGTGTGAAGCATGAAGTGCTCCCACACTTAATGATTGAAGCCAAAGCTTTTTTTTCTGCGTCGGCAATGTTTCATTTGTAAGGTTTATTAAACTTGTTCTGCTCCGCCTCGTTCCGTTCAACCCAGTATTATTATTTTTTTCAGCGTTGTTAACGTAAGCGGTTCCGACAATGTGAGTAATGGGTAAATCATGCGACACAAAGAATCCATAATGTAATTCGTTGCCGACACTTCATAAACGATTTTATCGATTCGTTGTTGCAGCCGTATATGAAAGGGTAATTTATTCAGTATTGCCCCATTAAAGATGTGAGGGATGTGTTTTTGTGGTGAAACAGTACATTTATTCATACCGAACCACTTGGTACAAAGCACACGGTTCAATATGCCCAGTGCGTAGTTGCATATACATATATTCTACTGCCTAAATCATTCCCCAAACAATGACTCTTCCTCCTCCAAATTTCACTGACTACTTTACACATTTTGGATTCAGTCTTTCCCTAATTTGTTGACGAACATAATGTTCCCCATCAGACTCAAAAAAATAAACTTGCTTTTATCACTAAAATGAACATATGTGAGTCCAAGTGAGCATAATTTACATTTGCAGCATGTGTGTCTATGCAATATTCTAATAAACAGTTTTAATTCATTTATAATGAGCTACAAAGTGGAACTTGCATTAGTTTTGACTGTCAAATTAACCTCTTAAACTTAAAGGTGGAGATAACAATATAAGTGAAATAAAAATAGATTGAAAAAATTTTTACCGTTACTCATGGTATAAAAATCCAAAATCCTTTCTTCCAGCTTGTAAGTCCACAGTTGCTATTTCCTAGCTTCTTACTGATAAGTATTGAAGTACTGAATACTCTAACTCTAAATAGCCTAACTTCTAAATACAAAACAATCCCACACAATCTGTCATTCACCAACCTCAATACAGTCCAGTATACAGTCCTACAATCAAGTGTGAAAGGGTGCTTTACACTACTACCTGTGACGCTTTGCATGGCACTTGGTGATGTAAGGATCGGATGCAACTGCTCGACCATGAAAACCCTTTTCATGAGGTCCTTGACGCACTTTTAAGGAAATCTTAAAGACTGTATTTTACTATCATAAATCTCAACAGATATTGGTTAAGTAACTAAATTTGATTGTAAAATGTAAATGCCACCTGATCCTGAACTCTCCAACTTTGTTCTTAAAGTCTGTGGCATTCACTGGCATTTAGTTGGTATCAGCATGGTTCGGTACAAATTCAGAAAAGGGAGGGTTGTCAGATTTTTTATTGTCAAGCACTTTTATTAAATGATAATACATTTTATAAATCCTTCGCTACTGCGTATGGAGCATATATGGGATTACTGTACATGCTCATTGCTTCAGTAATCAATTTTTTCTTGTCTGGTTTCACATCTCAGGAGAGGACAATTAAGCGCATTATTGCATGTAAAAGAAAAATTGTAGGATTAGTTAAATTAGTGTAAGATAGTGTAAGTTAGCAGAGATGAATCATTTTTATGAGCTCTGGTTATCGATGTGAGTAATTCTGCCGAATATGCCTTAGCACATTCTAAATGGTTACACAAACATACCTCACAACTGCTGGACAATGCTGACAAACCGTCCCCGTTCATTTTGGTAAGTTGTATTCTGCTTGTGAAAGCACATACCTAACTGCGAGGCCCATACTGAATGGTTTGTGATGAATACAGTGTACCGTTACACCCCTATATATAACAATTGATTGCTGTTTAATCACATTGAATGCCAGTGAAAGCTTAAAGTGGTCATTGAATTGTCTCTGATTGACACAATAAGCAACACCAAAACCAAAATAAGTTGAATTAAACACTAATTACTAATTACTAACTGGATGTAATACATTTTATTTGAGATGCAGCAAATTTTTGTGCTGAAGATAAAATTAAACAAAGTAAAACATTTGGCAAAGGGCGAATACAAAACACATTTTTATAGGCTAAATATATTTTTGTCTTGGTTTTTAAGAGAAAGCTATTTATAAGTTGCCATTGAAGTTTTTCAAACAAACAAGGCACTGTATGAGTTGGGGGGGGGGGGTGTGTGTGGAGGGGTATACTGTTTATATATGCTCTATTACAAAGGAATTACAAAATTCATAAATCTAAATGATTTTCATTGTCAAACACAACTAAACAGAAATACTGCATGATTGTGTTTTCTTTTATGGAATAAAACATAAGTGAATTGTTTAAATTAAAACTTTTCTTGAAATTACATAGGTCATTACCAGGAACTACAGCAGCAGAGTGTGAATCAAACCTGAAAAAGATCTACACTGTACACACTGTGCAGGTAATGCATTATGAATAGTTTCTATTATTTAAGCAACTCAGGGTTTTATTTAAATGAAGCAAGTTTTTAAAACAATCACAAAATAAAACCTGCTTTACACTTACATTGGGCTATTTTCGGGAAGTAATTCGATTTACCCATGTCTTTTATTATACTTAATAAAATGAATAGGCAATAGGCAAACAGAATTATGGCATTAGGCTACGAGAATAATGCTCAATCTTCACAGCAGAAACAAGAGCTAAACTACTGACTCTAGACTTAATAGAAAACAAACTAATTCCCTATTATGTACAAACACAAAATCCTACTTGACAGCACTTGACTCTTTAAAACAGATAAATACTTCATAACAGATTATCTGGAGTACATTACGAAGGAAAGAAAAGATTACCATATAAATATTTTGTTAGACTCCTGGACATTGTGGGCAATGAATGAGCTGATATGGCTGCTAAGGTTGCGTTACATTAAAAAAACAAAAACAAAAAACTAACCCTAAACTTATATACAAGAAATTAATGGCAGGAAATATGGAATGAACAGGACAATAACAAGCTTCATTAAAATCATCAGTTCACATACAAATGAAAAAACTGTATTAGTCATCATTTCAGCCTATTCAGCTAAAATGCCTGTAAAAACAAAACTTAAATGTTTTAAATTCCATCTTTAATTAATTTTTTTACATACAATGACCAAAACTTAAAAACCAGACAAGTATACATCACCTGATAAAGAGAACTTCGTAATGGAAATTTATGTGGATATGACAGTTTCCAACTAAGTTGTGCAACAGAACATATTAGAAGACTGGAATCATACATTTAAGAAACCATCATGAACAAAATGTATATAACTGAAACTGCATAAAAATACTGATAACTACAGTGTCCACAGAGGCTGAGACAAACTACTAAGACTCATCCGTTCACTATTCCAAAGATGAAATAACTAAAATAATATATTTATCTGTATAGTCAAAATTCTGCTTACAATGGCAAGTCAAGTTTTTTATAGACCGTTCATAAAGAAACAATTCAAACAGCTTTACAAAGTAGTGAAAATTATAAAAGCCATTAATAAAATAAAATGTGTAAAAAGAAAAGAAAAATATAAATAAATTGTATAATTTATAATAATTGAATTGAATAATGCAAACAATAAAAATAGTGAAGAGTATCAATCTGAGCTGTAAGCCTGCTGAAAGGAATGTTTTCAGTCTTTACTTGAAATTCTGGTCTGTTCTAATTCAGGTTATCATTCTACTGGTTCCTTTTAATAGTGACATAGTGGTTAAACGCTGCTTCTCCATGTTCAGTTCTCACCTGCGGCACAATTAAAGACCAGTTCCTAAAGATCTGCTTGGCTTATATCTTCATATTAAGTCTGATACATATACTGGTCCTACATCATTAAGACATTTATCAACCAGTAACAACACTCCTGTGTGAGGACTTCAGAATGGGGTTGAAGTGATCTCTTCTTTTTCTCCTAATCAGAACTCGGCTGCATTTTGAATGAACTGATGCAGTTTAATAGTCTTTTTGGAAGTCCAGTTAAGAGACCATTACAATAATTAATCCTGATAGAAATAAAAGTATGGATATGTTTCTTCAGGTCTGATTTAGTCAGGAAATCTCTAAGGGCTCTTGTATTCAGATATGCAGTCAATTTGTGTCTCTCATTGATTTTTCTCAATAAAAAAAATCTGTTTTATCTGTTTTCATCTGCAGAAAGTTGCCCTCCATCCAGATTGTGATGTGATAAAGGGACTTGCACAATAAGTCGACTGGACCGGTCATGTGGAGGATAGGGCCACATAAATCTGAGTATCATCTGTTTAGCTGTAATAGGACAGCCCCTAGTCTTGGTAAATCTTGCCAAGAAGAAGCCTGTATAAATTAAATAGAATTGGACCGAGAATAGAACAAAGTAGCTCCTGCCTTCCAGGTATGAGGCAGTACTGAGATCGAGGAGTAATAAAATTAGATACATTTTTAGCCTTTCATTTAAGAGAATGTCAATAATGACCTTAAATTGGAATTGTCTCTATTCTGTGATTGAGTCTGAACCCAGACTGGAATTTGTCCATGCTATTATTTATGGTCAAGAATCTAGAAATTTGCTTGAATACTTTTTTTTTTCAATGATTTTACAGATGGATGGTAGATTGTAAATTGGTATGTACACTGTGTGCAGAATTATTAGGCAATTTGTATTTGAGAGGATTCATTTTATTGAACAACTATGTTCCGAATTAACCCAAAAGACTCATAATTATCCATCCATTATCATCCGCTTTATCCTATATTAGGGTCGCGGGGGAGGGGTTCCCCATGCCCATCCAGGGGAGAACGTTTCGGGTGCTGGGCAGATACACCCAGGACAGGGTGCCAATCTATCGCCGGGCACACACTCATTCACACAGACATAGTCTATATGGAGGAATTTGGAGAACTCAATTGACTTGATCCATGTTTTTGGACTGTGGGAGGAAACCGGAGAACCCAGAGGAAACCCATGTGGATACGGGGAGAACATGGAAAATCCACCCAGATGGGGATTCGAACCGGGAATCCCTAGCGCTGAGAGGCGAACGTGCTAAACACTAAGCCACCGTGCCGCCCCTCAAAAATATCAAAGCTTAATATTTTTGGAAGTTGGAGTGGGTTTTTTTATTTATTTATTTATTTATTTATTATTAATTTGGATATTTTAGGAGGATATGTGTTTGTGCAGGTAAATATTACTGTGTAGATTTATTAGGCAACTTAAAATCCAAATAGATCATCTCACTTGTTTATTTTCACCAGGTAAAACCAATATAACAGAAAATTTAGAAATAAACATTTCTGACATTCAAAAACAAATCAGTGACCAATATAGCCACCTTTCTTTACGATGACACTCAAAAGCCTTCCGTCCATAGATTGTCAGTTACTTGATCTGTTTACGATCAACATTACGTGCAGCAGCCACCACAGCCTCCCAGACACTGTTTAGATAGCTGTACTCTTTTCCCTCCCTGTGGATCTCACATTTTATGAGGGACCACAGGTTCTCTATGGGGTTCAGATCAGGTGAACCAAGGGGGCCATGTCATTATTTTCTTTCCTTTTAGACATTTACTGGCCAGCCATGCTGTGGAGTATTTGGATGCATGTGATGGAGCATTGTCCTGCGTGAAAATCATGTTTTTCTTGAATGATACCGGCTTCTTCCTGTACCACTGCCTGAAGGTGTCTTCCAGAAACTGGCAGTAAGTCTGGGACTTGAGCTTCACTTCATCCTCAACCCGAAAAGGTTCCACAAGTTCATCTTTGATACCAGTACCTCACCTTCACCTTGCTGGTGTCTGAGTTGGAGTGGAGCTATCTGCCCTTTACTGATCCAGCCTCAGGCCCATCCATCTGGCTCATAAAGAGTCACTCTCATTTTATCAGTCCATAAAACCTTTGAAAAATCAGTCTTAAGATATTTTTGGCCCAGTCTTGTTGTTTTATCTTGTTTCTTGTTCAAAGGTCGTCCTTACCTTGGCAATGTCCCCGAGTATCGCACACCTTGTGCTTTTTGATACTCCAGTAACGTAAAATTTGGCTAAATTATTGGCTAATGGCATCTTGGTAGCTTCACGCTTGATTTTCCTTAATTCGTGGGAAAAATCCTTTTTTTTTTTTTTTTTTTTTCCCAACACGCTTCTTGCGACCCTGTTGGCTATTTGCCATGAAACACTTGAATGTTTGGTGATCACGCTTCAAAAGTTTGGCAATTTCAAGACTGCTGCATCCCTCTGCAAGACATCTCACAATTCTGGACTTTTTTTTAGAATCCGTCAAATCTCTCTTCTGACCCTTGCTTCGGATAGGAAGTTGCCTAATAATTAAGCACTTAATTGGTAGTAAAGCTACCAGCTTGGAGTAGGACAACATGTATAAAAAGGATGATATGATCAACAAATCATTTGCCTAATAATTCTGCACATAGTGTAGTGGAGGCTTTACAATTGCTATTTTTTTTAAATGGTGTAGGTCAGATGCTGTGGTATAACACATTCTTGAAGAATTAGGTGGGTAGTGTGTCAAGACTTGAGGTTGAGATGGAGGATATGAGATGACTGTGTCCATTAAGATTTCATTATTAACAGTACAGAACATTTTAATATTTTAACTAAGGTGTCTTTATGAGGTGATGGAGCGGGTTCAGGTCCATTGTTGGATTTGGATGTAATAATCGCTTGTCTGATGTTTTCTATTTCAGTGCTATAAAAAAAAATTGCTCATTACGTCTCCCAATTAATTCCAGTTCAGGGGCCATTTGTGTGTGAGTTTTGTCGATTTTGTTGAAGAGAATTTTGCTATTGTTAATGTTCTTGTTAATGATAAGAAAGAAATGGAGACAAATGCACAAAACATGAGCATGGACAGACATGAAAGACCGCTCCCTAGATGGGAAATCGGACAGGAACAATCCATTACGTTCCAGAGACCCCCTGCAATGTAATGGCAATATTTTTTTATTTATTTGTTAAAGGCTTCATAAACGCTTTCCACACTTGTATAAATACTTCCTATTTAGTAAAGTGTATCGCACAAAATACCACAATTTTAACTCTCAGTCCAGTTTATTTTAACTTCAGCCTAGCCAACAAAAGAGAACTTTGGAAACAGACTCAAACTCAGCTTAGAGTATTCTCAATATGCCAAACAAAAATTTGGTCTCATAAACAGTTGTTCTGGTAAAATGGAATTAACTTCCACATGGAAACAATAATAACCACTTCAGAACTGACAACAAACCGCCACCCAAATTATTTGTTACATATGTTTGTGGAATATTTCGAATGTGTTAACGCATATTCAGCAGCATGATCACATGTGGCAGTAAACAAGAGCTAAAAAAAGAAAAACCCTGCAACCCAACAATTAATCTCATTAAACTACTTTAAAGCAGCCTTTGCAAAATCAGACCATTTAAAAAAAACATTATTGAAGCAACTGGCCATTTAATTATTTTAATAATAATAAGTTATTTAAAATTTCTTGCTGATGACGAATGCAAGGTTCTGATACACACTTGTATTCAGTCTGCCATGTAGCTGTATGAGAGGTCCAACTCGTCCTCCTGTCCCAAAAAATGGGACCAGGACACTTCCTCCTCCACCTTTCACTGACTTCTTTACACAATTAAAGTTCAGTCTTTCCCTAGTCTATTGTTATATAATAATGTTTCCCATCTGACCCAAATAAATTAAAGTTTCTATCATTACTAGAATCTTACCGGAGCATTGTGTGAGACTAGTGGTTTCTTGTGGCCGCAGATTGGAAGTCAATCAAAACAACAGACCATACACTTCCTACTGATTGGTGACTTGAAACTTTCTTGTAATTTTTCAGTAATCTTTATTTTTGCTACAGTCATTGTGGTTCTCTAATTATGATTTGGACGTTTTTTTGCTAAATAAATGTTTTTTGTCTAAATACTTTGTTGATTTTGTAAAACATGGTTCTAGTGGTATGGTGTACCCCACTTGCAAAAATCCTTCATTTGATCAATTATTACTGAAAAATAATTGATAATTCTGAAGAAACAAGTGCACATAGATTGTACTTATTTTGATTTCCAGTGTATGTGTGATATATAATTATATACTGTACATACATACACCTGTCAAGACTATTGTAACTGTTGCTATTTGTGTAGAGCTTCTGGAGTGTTTACAACAATATCCCTGCTGTGTCTTGCCTCCCTTTGAGGTGTAGCTACCATTTAATGCGAGGAGAAAGAAGACCACTATGGTAATTTTTATTTTTATAAATGTTTCTCATTTATCTGATTATTTAGCTTTTCCTTATTGTTTTGCTTTTTATTTAAGTTCATAAAATCATATATGTTTTTATGTAGGGAGGATGAAAGTAATGCAAAGGGAGGTGTGTGGAAGATGAAAGTACCAAAGGAAAACACGGTATGTTTCTTTTTTTTTTTTTTTCTTTTTTTCTCTCTTTTCATAAAGATTTAGATTTTAATAAGGTTTAAATATTTTATAATTGTAATCAAAATATTCAGCTCTGGTTGCAATTGTCTTTTTTTTTTTTTTTTTTTTTGTTAGTGAACATTTAAGTTTTATACAACTAGTAGGGAAACTGTATATAATTATTTGCAAGCCCTTAAATTGTCCTCTTATTGATTTACTTGCTTTTGTTTACATCTTGTTGTATTACAAAATTATAAAAATAACCATGTAAATGTAATATTTATATGGATTGTTTTTGTTCCACTTTAATTGTATGTTCAAACTGTACTCAAATTGTTTTCCTCACATCTGTGACCTGCCTTTTTTTTTTGTTTTAATCAGCCAATTTATTATGATTTTTCATGTCAGAGAATCATTGTTTCGTGGCATTAAACAATGTTTAAGAAACAAACCCACTAAAGACTTGTCAAAAACGATTATGGTTATATCTCAAGACAAACTGTCCTTTTCATTTAATTTAATGGTCAATAATAGAATTAATAGATTTAATAAGGTTGTGTGTGTGTGTGTGTGTGTACAGATCAGATCTACTCTGTTGTCAGCTTTTTTCTAAGAAATGCACCAATTGTTGTGCTTTTTTCTGCATACATTTGTATTCATTTACATCACAGTACATTTTTGATAAGATTTTGTATGAGAAATTGTATGAACTGTGAACCATTTTTTGTAATAATGTGCTTTAAACTTTGCATGCTTTTGGCTTTCTTTAACTGTAAGCAAATGTGTTTTTGTTTTTAGTTAGCTGTATGGAAAGAGTTACTACTGGCTACTATTGGTGAGCAGTTTGCTGATTATTGTGCATCAGGTAAAAGTTTTCTCAATAAATAAGTTAATATAAGATGGTATAGCTGATATGAAATGATTTTACATCCTGTGTAATGACCGGTCATTGTTTAAAAATGCATTTTAGAAGATGAAGTTGTGGGTGTGAGTGTCAGCGTCCGAGACAGAGAAGATGTGATTCAGGTTTGGAATGGGAATGCCTCTTTTGCTAATGAGGCAAACATTTTGGGACGAATTTATGAACTACTTCCACAAATATCATTTAAAGCAGTATTTTATAAGCGTAAGTTTTCACATTTACATTTTGTCATTTTGTATTGGCTTTTATTTAAACCCACTTTGTGAGTAAAAAAAAATTTTAAATGGTGAGAAAAGTCAGTGAGGTAGTAGATTTAACTGTAGTGTCATCAAATCTGATCTTTTGTGAATATATATTTTTTTAAGATTCAAGACCATGTTTGCAAAATTGCTGTGTAAAGGTATTATCTGAAGAATCTTTATTCTTAATCTTTTTGGTGATCTTAATGCATGAGCCAGAAATCTCAGGTAAATGACAGGAAAGGCAAAGGGTGCAGCTTTGGAAAACTGTGCTTAGGTATGAAGGAAAATATCCAAAGACAATAGCTTATGATAATTTGTATGGAAAGTTATCATGGTGGATGTTGTTGGATCCATTGAACAGAAAAGACCGTTGAATATGCTGCTTAGTGCATGCAAGTCATATCTTTGGCTGAAGGAGGTCTTGGCATTGGACTAGGTCTCACAACAGACATCCTTTAAAAAAGTGAAGAAAATGCATGGAATCCTGCAGTGATACTAGAATTGTGCCAGTTTGAAAGACTGACCAAACTTTACATTTTCTTTTAGCTAATCATTAGTTAGGTTGCTGTGATTGAAACACCTCCATAATCCAGGTAGAGGAGATTGAGCAGACTGTCTCTAGTCAGGTTACCAAGGTGTAACAGAGACTGTGTATTGTGACTTTGGGGTCAAGAGTAAAGAAGTTGCAAATGCAAAGCAAATTCTAGCAACTGATTAGCAAAAATTGAATGTGAGCAGGAACAGAGGTTCTCGCATGCTGGGAGGAGACAGAATAAGGTTAAGGCAGAGTGATGTGGAACTATGGGAAATAGGATTGTAGGATGAGGTGGTCTTTGGTGGTATAGCTACTTGACATAAGATCTGGTGACTTTTGTGTGACTACAGTTTGGAGAAGCTGTAAATTAAAATTGGAGATAAGGGTTAATGCCGTAAAATAAAAATGTAATGTTAAAATCACCTACTATTTAGTAAGGTCTGATGTACTCGATATATTCAAATACAGTTGTGATGGACAGTAATATAAGTAATGTGAACTTTCCAGTTTTTAAACTAAGCTAACATCCTCATATCAAGCAGAGAAATGTGAAGTCATAATATATTAACAGGGCTTATAGAGTTGCATTAGTAGTTTAATAATAATTGATGTGAAAAACAGGATATATTTTATACAACATAACTATTTTTATATGGTTTCTTTACACACAATACAATAATTGTAGTGTTTTTGTGTGCTACAGCACATCTGTGCAAATAAAAATATAATATCTTTATTTTATTGTTTGTTTTGTAGCACACGAGGAGCACCATGCATTTGAAGGTGGTCGTTCAAGACATTAGCAGATTTTGCACAATAAAACCCTATTTCTTTTTAAATTTAATGTGTAGATTTTATGTACTCTCTGCCAATTAATAACAATGTTAGCTGTTTGTCATTTTTATTCTTATTTTCTGTTTTTGATTTGATTGTTAAATATTGCTCATTGACAATTTCTAAAATACATGTCAGATGTCAGGCATTAGAAACTTCATTCACATTGTAGAATATCTTTTAGGTTAGAAAACTTGTAAATGAGCTTCTATGCTTTTTTGCAAATACTTTGCACATTATCAATTTTGTAAAACTTGATGAAATATAGTTACTCAAGTGTCATAGGCACTCATTTGTTAGAATTTTATGTCTTTATATACACTTCATTGTTGTCCTTGTTACGCATCTTCGGTGAAATTTATTAATGCTGTTGATATACATTTGTATATTTTAAAATTAACGTTAAAATGAAAATGAATTTTCTAGTATCTTGTGATGAAATAGTATTTAACATTTATTTCTTCATTCATGCTTTTTAAATTAGATTTGGCTAATTAAGGCTTTATGTAAAATAAATTCTTGACTAGTGCAAATCTGATTAATGGCATTCATTTTTACACCAAAGAATTTTCTAAATGTAGTAAACTATACACACATTACATGCTTCTCTCACCAAGTGATTAGAGGTGCATATTAATTGGCAGCAATTCTGTAGTTATATGTACTTCATCTTCACTAAGGTCTATTGACCTTATCGGTTTTATGGTTGCGTGTTTTTTGTTTGTTTGTTTTTCTCAATTTAACTAGTAAATCTAATAAAGTACACAATACTAAAAATCTCTAGTTTTGCATTCTGTATTTACAAATGAGGAAACACATTGTTTAATGTACAATGCATTTAAAATAAACATTTTTTATGTATAATTTTATATATAATAAAACTTTCTACGAATAATTCTTAAATTATATTTTCTTCATGACATTTATGCTTTTTTTTTTTTTATGTTTTAACTTTTTCCTGTTTTCTTTTCATCATCAATGAAGATGAAAGTGATCTAAGGTATCTCTGTGCCATCTGACAGTACTGTGTAAAAGAAACCTCCAAAGTAAACCAAAAAGAATAGCAGTTAGACAAGATAAAACATAATTGGGTAGCAGTCAATTATGATGTCTTAAACAATCAGAACTATTGGAACTATTTTTTATAACATTACCTGCACCGATCTACTTTTGTAACTTCAATTAAATATCATACATACAGCTTAGATTATTTAGAATATTACTATTTTTGAGGCCAGCAACTGCTCAGTAGAATTAGTGTTCTGTTCAAAAGTTCTGCTAAAGCATAATGGGAGTTGGTATTCTGAAATAACACAATTGTTGCAGCACATATTACTGGAAAAATAATGAATTAAGCTAGTGATTATCTATTTATCAGTCTACATGGAGAGAAATACAAATAGTGGGTAGGGCAAGTAGAGGTTTCCGATAGAGAATAAGATTTCTGTCTCTGCTGCATTTCTATTGGATATATATATATATATATATATATATATATATACAGACACACACACACACACATATATATGTGTGTATGCCAGATGCCTGAACCACCTCAACTGGCTCCTTTCGATGCGGGGGAGTAGAGGCTCCACTCCGAGTCTCTCCCGGATGACCGAGCTTCTCACCCTATCTCTAAGGGAGAGCCCAGCCACCCTGTGGAGAAAACCCATTTCGGCCGCTGGTATTCACGATCTTGCTCTTTCGGTCATTACCCAAAGCTCATGACCATAGGTGAGGGTCGGAACGTAGATTGACTGGTAAATCGAGAGCCTTGCCTTGTGGCTCAGCTCCTTTTTTACCACAATAGACCAGTATAGGGTCCGCATCACTGCTGACCCCGCGCTGATCCGAGATACTTAAGACCCCGAGATACTTAAACTCGGGGTCTTAAGTCAAGATCTGATCCCTGACCCAGATCTGATCCCTGACCCAGAGAGGACTCTACCCTTTTCCGACTAAGAACTATGGCCTCAGATTTGGAGGTGCTCATTTTCATCCCGGCCGCTTCACACTCGGCTGCAAACCGATCCAGTAAGAGCTGAAATTCGCAGCTTGATGATGCTAACAGGACCACATCGTCTGCAAACAGCAGCGACGTGATCCGCAGATCACCAAACCGGACACCCTCCATCCCCTGACTGCCCCTAGAAATTCTGTCCATATAAATTAAATTATAAATTATCAACAGGTAGTGAGGGGGAACCCATGTAACTCCTTCGGGCTGGGCCCGGCCGGGCACCATGGGAAAGTGCCCGACCACCAGACGCTCAATGACGAACCCCATTCCCGAGCCTGGCTCCAAGGTGGGGCCCCGATAACCCTAAATCAGGCAGGGTACACATGCTCTTGATATTTCTCTTCATAAGGGTTTTTGTTGGACCACTCTTTGTCTGGCCTGTCACCTAGGACCAATTTACCTTGGGTGACCCTGGCAGGGGCTTTTTGCCCCAGACAACATAGCTCCTAGGATCATTCAAGCACGCAAACTCCTCCACCATGGTAAGGTGGTGATCCAAGGCGGAGGTGTGTGTGTGTGTGTGTGTATGTATGTATGTACGTAACGTAACGTAACGGTGCATCCGGAAAGTATTCACAGCGCTTCACTTTTTCCACATTTTGTTACGTTACAGCCTTATTTCAAATTGTATTAAATTAATCTCTTTCCTCAAAATTCTACACAAAATACCCCATTATGACCATGTGAAAAAAGTTTTCTTGAGATTTTTGAAAATTTATTAAAATTAAAAAACAAAGAAATCATATTTACATAAGTATTCACAGCCTTTGCTTAATACTTTGTAGAACCACCTTTGGCAGCAACTACAGCCTCAAGTCTTTTTGAATATGGTGCCACAAGCTTAGCACACCTATCTTTAGGCAGTTTTGCCCATTCTTCTTTGCAGTACCTTTGAAGCTCCATCAGGTTGGATGGGAGACGTCTGTGCACAGCCATTTTCAGATCTCTCCAGAGATGTTCAATCGGATTCAAGTCTGGGCTCTGGCTGGGCCACTCCAGAACATTCACAGAGTGGTCCTGAAGCCACTCCTTTAAGATCTTGGCTGTGTGCTTCGGATCGTTGTCCTGCTGAAAAACGAACCGTCGCCCCAGCCTGAGGTCAAGAGTGCTCTGGAGCAAGTTTTCATCCAGGATGTCTCTGTACATTGCTGTATTCATCTTTCCCTCTATCCTGACTAGTCTGCCAGTTCCTGCTGCTGAAAAACATCCCCATAGCATGATGCTGCCACCACCATGCTTGACTGTAGGGATGGTATTGGCCTCGTGATGAGCAGTGCCTGGTTTCCTCTAAACATGACGCCTGGCATTCACACCAAATAGTTCAATCTTTGTCTCATCAGACCAGAGAATTTTGTTTCTCATGGTCTGAGAGTCCTTCAGGTGCCTTTTGGCAAATTCCAAACGGGCTGCCTTGTGCCGTTTACTAAGCAGTGACTTTTGCCTGGCCATTCTGCCATACAAGCCTGATTGGTGGATTGCTGCAGAGATGGTTGTCCCTCTGCAAGGTTCTCCTCTCTCCATGGAGGAACGCTGGAGCTCTGACAGAGTAATCATCGGGTTCTTGGTCACCTCCCTGACCAAGGCCCTCCTCCCCGATCGCTCAATTTAGACGGCTGGCCAGCTCTAGGAAGAGTCCTGGTGGTTCCAAACCTCTTCCATTTACGAATGATGGAGGCCACTGTGCTCATTGGGACCTTCAAAGCATCAGAAAATTTTCTGTATCCTTCCCCAGATTTGTGCCTCGAGACAATTTTGTCTCGGAGGTCTACAGACAATTCCTTTGACTTCATGCTTTGTGTTTGCCCTCTGACATGCAGTCAACTGTGGGACCTTATATAGACAGGTGTGTGCCTTTCCAAATCATGTCCAATCAACTGGTGGACTCCATTTAAGCTGTAGAAACATCTCAAGTCATCAGTGGAAACAGGATGCACCTGAGCTCAATTTTGAGCTTCATGGCGAAGGCTGTGAATACTTATGTAAATGTGATTTCTTAGTTTTTTATTTTTAATACATTTTCAAAACTCTCAAGAAAACTTTTTTTCACATGGTCATAATGGGGTATTTTGTGTAGAATTTTGAGGAAAGAGATTAATTTAATACAATTTGAAATAAGGCTGTAACGTAACAAAATGTGGAATACATTTCACATAATACTTTCTGATGCACTGTGTATATATATATATATATATATATATATATATATATATATATATATATATATATATATATATATATATATATATACATACATGTCTCTGACTTTTCTAAATGGTCAATGCAAATGACAGTTTAATACAAATTCATGTACGTGTATCACTCCTACTCCAAAGCTGCAGGTTGCCAAGAGGGAGAAGGCACACAAATTGTTACACACATTAGAAAAACAGATGGAACAGTGATTTAAACATTTACCTCATGTCACATAACATAGCCGATAGGGTCACATAACATAGCCGATTGTCAATTTTTATTTTTTCTTTAGATAGGAATAAAAATTGACAATTTAGAGCCAAGGCCAGGCAGCAGACAGAATGGCCTAACCAACTTCCTGCGAACTGCCAGGAGTCGTCACCCACAATAACTAGGTCCCATACCATTTAAGACAGTTATCAAGTATCGCAGTGAGCAAAAAACTAAGAGTCCAAAAAGTGTGCCAATAAAATCTCATTAATATCAATACTATCTGAAGTAATATAAGAAACACTTAAGTTAAAACTTGGGTTATTAAACATTAGGTCACTTTCATCAAAATCAGCTTTAAAAAAACTTCCTGCTAAATTCTGATAAAACTGAGTTTCTAATAGTTGGACCCAATGACAAAATTAACAAAGCTTCTAACACTATGTTAAACCTTGATAACTCCGTAATTAGACCCAGTTCATCTCAGTTATACCCATTAATTAGACCCAGTTCAATCTCGGTGTCATTATTGACACCGAGATCTCTCCTTTACAATGCACATTAGCAATATCACTAGAATTGCATTTTTTCACCTTCGTAACATTTTGAAGAAATTTCCTCTCCCTCCAAGATAAACTAAAACTAATTCATGCTTTAATTACCTCAAGTTTAGATTATTGTAATTCATTTCTGACAGGATGTTCTAATAAATCATTCCATAAATTACAACTTTTAACTACCTGTAGATAAAGGTGTAGATCTCAGGCTTGGCGGTGTTGAGTTGGTACTCTGGGATCAGTGTGTGCTGGCGTTTCAGCTCTTCACCTACCTCATCATTAATGGGGGGTATGGCACTGAAATGATGCTGTTCCTCCGAGCCCTCTCAACTAAGTAGAGTCTGCAGTATCTGCCTCTTTTAGCTATGCTGCTCTAGTCAGTTATGCCAGAGTCACATGCCGCACTGTGTCAATCACTTACTTATTACTTAAATGCTGGGCTTTATCAGCTCTAACTGCTTTACTTGTCTGTTTCTTTTGAGGTGTGGCCGGTTTCCTGGAGGTGTAGTCAGATCTTCATCCATGGTTCTGCTGAAGTTACGACGATTACTGGATGGAACCTGGATATTAATTGGACTGGCGGTCTTGCAGGACACCCTTAATGGACTTGCATATAGTTTTCCAGTTGTTAGAGTTTTACCGTTTGTTAAATTTGGTCACCTGATCTCGACACAATCTGTACATGGCTGTCCTACACTGTTCATGCTGCCTGGCCGTTCAAGGAGGAGGAGTGCCCCACTGAGCCTTGGTCCTTCCAAGGTTTCTTCCTTAAAATAACATAACAGGGAGTTTTTTTCTTGCCACTGTTGCTTCAGCTTGCTTTTTGGGAGTTTAAAGGATTTTACCTCTGTAAAGTTGCTTTGTGACAATGTACTGTTGTAAATAAATTACTTGAACAGTAAGCAGCGGGGGATTCCCGGTTCGAATCCCCCGCTGGGTGGAGTTTCCATGTTCTCCCCGTGTCCGCATGGGTTTCCTCCGGGTTCTCCGGTTTCCTCCCACAGTCCAAAAACATGGATCAATTCAATTGAGTTCTCCAAATTGCCCCATATAGAGTATGTTTGTGTGCGTGTCTGTGTGTGCCCAGCGATAGATTGGCGCCCTGTCCTGGGTGTATCTGCCCAGCGCCCGAAACGTTCTCCCCTGGATGGGCATGGGGAACCTCCCGCTACCCTATTATAGGATAAAGCGGAAGATAATGAATGAATGAATGAGTAAGCAGTGGTGGGGTTGCCACTCGTTCTGTAAAATACATCCTTTGTTGATATTTAAATTTTGTGTACAGTATCGAACCGGTGGGGTTACAAAAGCCTTTTTAAAAATCGTGAAAGTTTTAAGCAAAAATGTAAAACACAAACTGTAAAATGTGTCGATAAGCATTGTTAGTGCATGGTGGACTGATTGGACAGCATTTATCAGAATAGAACAACACAAGAACACAGAAGACCCAAACATCAGAAACATCATGAACCTCATAGTCGAATGTACCATTTTGACCACATGGGGGCGCCCATGGCTGCTGCTAAGCATTAGTTTTTACATGAAATGTCTTTGTTTTCGTTATATATATATAGCTTTTTGTCAAATACAATCATCCTAATCATCCTAAAACTCATTGATCTGAGTGTTTTAGGTTTTTCCTTTTTAAGTGGAAAAAAGTCCAGAACGGGGATCCCATTTACGGTGCTCTAGAAAAACAAGTAAAATATATATTAAAAAAAATCTTTTTTAAAAACCACGCTTATAGCGCCATCTTGTGGTGAAATTTTAACTGATTCGACTATAGGAAAAATCTGACGAATCAGATTCGACTATGAAATTCCTTAGTTGAAGACACCCCTACTATCCACTACTCCATTTATCTGGACTGTTTGCACGACTGTTTAAAAAAGATCACGCTAAAGTTTTCGTGAAATAGCCAATATTTTTATACCTTGTTCAAGGCATTGCGCTATGTGATACTTTTCGACAGCAGATAGATCCTTTTTCTTTCCCATATTGCTTGAAACCTGTGGCCTGCTTAATAATATAGAATCCTTCCTAATTAGTTTGCCAATTAAAGTCCTTTTAAATGTCTATTACACTATCACAGATGTCTGAGATTGATTAATTTCAGTGATGCTAAGAGCCCTGAAACACAATAATATCCATAAGTTTAATTGAGAATCAAAACATGTACACTGTAATTTTATAGAAGGTTCACTAAAACTACAATAGCACCTGGCTTCTAGGTCTTGCTTCAAAACTACCGTGGTGCACATATCTCAGCTTCACAATCTAAGGGGCAGAGAAAACTATAGCACATTGTATATAGTGCTTGAATCCCCAAAGATGTACAGATGTGTATTTATCAGTCTATTTTTCAGAGATAAAACTGCAAAGCCACTAGTTCAATAGAAATCCACATTCTGTTTATTAAATCAGTGTGTTCAGTCAAGAAAAAAAAATAATTTGAATGTCCAGCCATGAAATTATTGACAATAATGCACACCACTGACCGCTTCACATTCATATCAATGCAAGCTATACAATACATTATTTTAAATCGTATACCATGAATATAAGTGGCAAGCCAATTTACAATGAACAATAAGCCGATATCATGTTACTCAGCAATCAATGTACATTTACATTTGGTCATTTAGCAGACACTTTTATCAAAAGCGACTTATAAGGTGAACACAGGGTTAATCACAACATCCCTGGAGCAATGAGGGTTAAGGGCCTTGCTCAAGCACTGGTAACTTCAGTGAACCTGGGATTCAAACTGCCAACCTTCAGATTGAACCACTGAGATACCGCTCCCAATGTTCACTTTAAAAACCAGGCCAGATTTTTTTTATAACAATTTTATTTTCAATAAATTCCATCCATCCATCCATTATCATCCGCTTGTCCGGGGTTCAGGTCGCGGGGGCAGCAACCGAAGTAGGGAGACCCAGACCTCCCTCGCCCCAGCCACCTCCACCAGCTCGACTGGGGGAACTCCGAGGCGTTCCCAGACCAGCTGAGAGATATAATCCCTCCAGCGTGTCCTGGGTCTTCCCTGGGGCCTCCTTCCAGCCGGACTTGCCTGGAACACCTCCCTAGGAAGGCACCCAGGAGGCATCCTTACCAGATGCCCGAACCACCTCAACTGGCTCCTTTCGATGCGGAGGAGTAGCGGCTCCACTCCGAGTCTCTCCCGGATGACCGAGCTTCTCACCCTATCTCTAATGAGAGCCCTACCACCCTGCGGAGAAAACCCATTTCGGCCGCTTGTATTCGCGATCTTGTTCTTTCGGTCATTACCCAAAGCTCATGACCATAGGTGAGGGTCGGAACGTAGATCGACTGGTAAATCGAGAGCCTTGCCTTGTGGCTCAGCTCCTTCTTTACCACAACAGACCAGTATAGGGTCCGCATCACTGCTGACCCCGCGCTGATCCGTCTGTCAATCTCACGCTCCATCTTACCATCACTCGTGAACAAGACCCCGAGATACTTAAACTCCTCCACTTGAGGCAAGATCTGATCCCTGACCCAGAGAGGACACTCTACCCTTTTCCGGCTGAGAACCATGGCCTCAGATTTGGAGGTGCTGATTCTCATCCCGGCCGCTTCACACTCGGCTGCAAACCGATCCAGTAAGAGCTGAAGTTCGCAGCCTGATGATGCTAACAGGACCACATCGTCTGCAAACAGCAGCGACGTGATCCTCAGATCACCAAACCGGACACCCTCCACCCCCTGGCTGCGCCTAGAAATTCTGTCCATGTAAATTATGAACAGAACCGGTGACAAAGGACAGCCCTGACGGAGTCCAACCCTCACTGGAAACCAGTCCGACTTACTGCCGGCCATGCGAACCAAGCTCCTGCTTAGCAAATACAGGGACTGAATGGCCCGTAGTAAGGAGCCATGTACCCCATACTCACGAAGCACCTCCCACGGAATACCCCGAGGGACACAGTCGAAAGCCTTCTCCAGATCTACAAAGCACATGTAGACTGGTTGGGCAAACTCCCATGAACCCTCGAGGATCCTGGAGAGAGTGAAGAGCTGGTCCAGTGTTCCACGACCAGGACGAAAACCACACTGCTCCTCCTGGATCCGAGGTTCGACTATCAGTCGGACTCTCTTCTCCAGTACCCCTGCATAGACTTTGCTGGGGAGGCTGAGGAGTGTAATTCCCCTGTAATTGGAACACACCCTCCGGTCCCCCTTTTTAAAAAGAGGCACCACCATCCCCGTCTGCCAGTCCAGAGGCACTGCCCCCGATGACCATGCAATGTTGAAAAGGCGCGTCAGCCAAGACTGCCCCACAACATCCAGAGCTTTGAGGAACTCCGGGCGGATCTCATCCACCCCAGAAGCCCTGCCACCAAGGAGCCCTCTGACTACCTTAGCGACTTCAGCCACAGTGATGGACAAGCCTCCCCCCGGGTCCTCTGACTCTGCCTCCTCTCCGGAGGGCATATTGGTGGGATTGAGAAGGTCCTTGAAGTATTCCTTCCACCGCCTAATGACGTCCCCAGTCGAAGTCAAAAGTGCACCCCCTCCACTATATACTGTGTTGGTGGCACACTGCTTTCCTCTCCTGAGTCGCCTGACAGTTTGCCAGAATGTTCTAGGAGCCGACCGAAAGTCACTTTCCAAAGTCTCACCGAACTCCTCCCACACCCGGGTTTTTGCCTCCACGACGCACGAAGCCGCAAATCGCTTGGCCTGTCGGTACCGGTCAGCTGCTTCTGGAGTCCCACAAGCCAACCATGCCTGATAGGACTCCTTCTTCAGCTTGACGGCATCCCTTACACGGGGTGACCACCACCGTGTTCGAGGGTTACCGCCACGACAGGCACCGACTACCTTTCGACCACAGCTCCTGTCCGCCGCCTCAACAACGGAGGAACGGAACATGGCCCATTCAGGCTCAATGTCCCCCACCTCCCCCGGAATGTGGTTGAAGCTCTGACGGAGGTGAGAGTTGAACATCTGTCTGACGGGTTCTTCTGCCAGACGTTCCCAGCAAACCCTCACTATACGTTTAGGTCTGCCTGGTCTGACTGGCATCTTCCCCCGCCATCTGATCCAACTCACCACCAGGTGGTGATCAGTTGACAACTCAGCTCCTCTCTTCACCCGAGTGTCCAAGACACATGGCCGCAAGTCCAATGACACCACTACAAAGTCGATCATTGAACTGCGGCGTAGGGCATCCTGGCGTTTTCAATAAATTAAACCAGTTTTTTTTTTAAGAATAGTGTGTTTGTAGCCAATTTATAAAAGCAATAAGACACTCAAGGTTGTGTATTATTTAAATAAATCCTGTGATTTATTTACAATAATGCATGCCTTCCCATCCCTTATTGCTTTAGTATTCATTAGTCCTAGGTTTCTGTGCGAGAGACAACTGTGAGGGCATGATGGGTGGCGCCAGTAGAGAGGCAGACTTGGGATACAAATTGTGTAAACAGTGACACCTGTCTGGAATTAATGCCCTTTGATAAGCTCTCCTCTGTGTGACATAAAAGAGGAAGAAGTGTGTTGGGAGAGGAGAACATGGACCCATGGAGGAGAGATATTACAGGGTGTTAATTTTAGGCATGTGTCACTGTTTACCTGCTTTGCATTCCAAGCCAGGCAATAGGTTCCTTCCATCACGCCCTCACGCTACAAAGGCATTTAAGAAATTGTCATTAATCATTTCTTGAACTACAGCTGATTTTGATGAGAGTGATCTATTCATTCATTCATTCATTATCTTTATCCTCTATTAGGGTCGCGGTGGGGTTCCCCATGCCCATCCAGGGGAGAATGTTTTGGCGCTGGGCAGATAGACCCAGGACAGGTCGCCAATCCATCGTTGGGCACACACTCACTTACACAAACACACTCTATATGGGGCAATTTTTTTTTTTCATTTTTGAGAATTCAATTGACTTGATCCATGTTTTTGGACTGGGGGAAGAAACCGGAGAACCCGGAGGAAACCCACGCAGAAACGGGGAGAACATGGAAACTCCACACAGATGGGGATTCGAACCGGGAATCCCTAGCGCTGAGAGGCGAACGTGCTAACCACTAAGCCACCATGCCGCCATGAGAGTGATCTAATGTTTAATAATCCAAGTTATAACTTGACAGTCTTTCCCACATTACAAGTGTTGTTATTAATATGAATGAATTTTAATATTGAATATTAATATATAATATATGATATATGAATATATGATTATATGATATATAATATGAGTATTAATATAATATAACTTATTACCCTTTTTTGTTTTTTACTCACTGTAAAACTTAATTAATTAATTAGATAGAAATTATTTTCCTACAAGGCTCCTCAACTTTGTAATAGCCTTCCTGTTACTGTTCATGATTTTGAAACGTACACTAAAAACCACACTGACTATCTTTTGCCTAATGAATCCCAAGGATGAAGGTGTGGATCTCAATTTTAACTTTGTTGATTTGGTGATCTAGGATAGTCAGTTCTGGCATATCATTTACAAACGCAGTGACATTTACAAATGTCGATACAACATTTACAAATGCCGAGACAACATTTACAAACGTTGATACAATATTTACAAATGCTGAAACAACTATACAAATGACCAGGCAAATGGAAAGGGAAGGTACATTAAACATGAAGTGTTGATTGTTGACAATTGTCAATCAAACTGTTTCGTGGGGACAATCTCTCTCTCTCTCTCTCTCTCTCTCTCTCTCTCTCTCGCTCTCTCTCTGTTGCTCTCTATTCCCAAAACTGGTGCCTAAATCACGTCTCATTTAAATGTACGTTGCATAAAGAAGGACAGGTCAATGTAACTGATTTGTATACTGTTACCATAATTATGACCAATTATTATTCTCATTACCACTTCCCAGCATTATATGTAGATTTATGTTTTTTGTGTTCTATGTATTATTAATATTCCTTTTGATGAATGCAGGTCACAGGGATAGTTGTACGTTTGTTCTGTATGCTGTGTGTTTTTGCTCATTTGGGTGGGCGGAGGGTCATGTCCGAGTCTAAGGCTGGACTATAACCAGATTATCTCCATGTTATTTGCTGGAGCGTGTTTAATAAAAGAGTAATTTCTGTGAAAATGGCACCCTGAAAGTGAGTCTTTTCTATACTGATTCCACAAAATTAACATGATCAGTGTAAACAGGTTACAACATTAAAGCTTTAAAAAAATTATTTCTGGTAGATCATGATGTCCTGTTTACTGGAAAAAAGTAGATCTCAGGTCAGAAAACTGTGGACACATCTGATTCACGCTATTCCCGCAAAACAGTTTGATTGACAATTGTCAACAATCAACACTTCCTGGGTAAGTTACCTACTGTTTCCGTCTGCCTGGTCGTTTGTAAATGTTGTATCGACATTTGTAAATATTGCTTTCCCTAAGTGCTTCCCCAAATTGTCATTGACATCTAGAACCACTTAAGAATTGAGGTCATTTTTAGGCCTGACTGGCTATTATAAGAGATTGTTTTCAAACTATTTAGACATCAGCAGCTCATTAAATTACCTCATGAAACAGAATGCCAGATCCGGTACAGTTAATGAAGCAGTGCCAACAAGCTTTGGTTTACATTAAAGCTGCATTTTGTGGTGGCTGATTGTGCATTCTCCCAATTTTATTACCCTCTTTCTTTTGCAAATGGACATGTCAGACAGGGGCTGGGAGAAGTATTGTCCAAAATGTTGAAGAAAGATAAATGCCCTTTGCTGTCGATCAAATAAAAGTTATCAGGACTAGAGGAAATGTACATCACAACTGAAAAGAAGTGTTTGACCATGAAGTGGGTGGTCTTTCTCTTTGCTATTACTTACTGTGAAATGATTTCACCCTCTCTTTCACTCACCTTCACAAACTAGTATTTACCACTTCAGTCCTTCAAATTACAAGTGGTGGGGAGCAATTTATAGGTGTCAGGTTGGGAGGGTTGGGCCCCTCCTCCCTGCCTCCCGTGGTTCGGGTTTTGGCTGTTCGAGGCTTCCGTAGGTAGGACCCATTCCCTGCTAGCGGCGTTCCCGCTGTATAAGCCATTAAATGCTTTTGTGTTTGCTTACATGGTTGCCTGGCTCACTTTCATATCTACACCGCACCACGCTGCGCCGCCATCTTCCGGACAGCGCGGCCCCGATCTCTGACAATAGGTGTGGCACTCTTTTTGAGGTAGAATAATATTTCTGATGACACATCTTTCCTCTAACCCCTCCATCCACATTTCTCACATGCACTAGGTTATTATGAATATCATTGAGCACAGTCTATTTATCAAACCTGACAAGTGTAAATTCCAGCTGCCTATTCACTGCCACCCTGAAGTTTCCCAGCCATTCACTAGTGCACCTCAAAAACTCCATCATGTGGTTTTCTTTTCTCACAAGTTAACTCATACTAAATGCATTGAATGAATGAAAATTAACCCCTCAAAAAATTCACAACACAATGATCCCTCAGCCCCAATTTATCACCTCAAATCCTCTATAAAAAATTTTTATAGAGGATTTGAAGTGATAAATTGGGGTTGACCACCTATTTCCTGGTTCTTAACCACTGAGTACCTGAAGTGGGCTAGAAGGTTGAATGCTTGCCAAGAGTTTTTCAATCATTTTAATTTAACCAGGCAAAGTTTATTTGTTTATACAAAGGTCCATTGTTTCAAAACAGCTTTGCAGTGTAAGCCTAAACCTATTTTGTGAGCTCCAAGGCTTAGTGGGAGACTTGAGTGGCTGGGCATTGTAAAGAGTGTAAGACATTATGTTACATGTTATTTATGTAATCTAGTGTCTATTAAAATGACAATAGGATTCAAGGAGACTTTATTGTCATTTATGTAACATGTGGTACATGAAATGTAAAGGAAATTCCATTTTCAGTTAATTTTTTTATTTTATTTAAATATTACATTACAAAAAAAGAAATAATAATAAAACTAAATAAGAAATTAAATATAGCAGTGATAATAAAAATATAATAGCAATAAAGAAAATAAAAATATAATAAGGGCGGCACGGTGGCTTAGTGGTTAGCACGTTCGCCTCTCAGCGCTAGGGATTCCTGGTTCGAATCCCCATCTGGGTGGAGTTTCCATGTTCTCCCCGTGTCCGTGTGGGTTTCCTCCGGTTTCCTCCCACAGTCCAAAAACATGGATCAAGTTAATTGAGTTCTCCAAATTGCCCCATATAAAGTGTGTATGTGTGAGTGAGTGTGTACCCAGCGATGGATTGGCGCCCTGTCCTGGGTCTATCTGCCCAGCGCCCGAGATGTTCTCCCCTGGATGGGCATGGGGAACCCCACCGCGACCCTAATAGAGGATAAAGCGGGAGATAATGAATGAATGAATGAAAAATATAATATAAAATATAGCAGCCATGGCTGTTGGAAAAGTGTTGTAGTGTTGCAGTGTTAATTAATAGTGTCTGTTGTTATAGGTGGGATTTAAGAGTTTAAAGCTTCTGGTATGAAGCTATGTATGACAGCCCTTATGGGTAGGTGATCAGTCATATGTTAGCAGTGTAAACAGGAGGGGGCTCAGCACACAGCCCTGGGGGAAGCAAGTGTTGAGGATCATAGTGGAGGAGGAGGTGTTGTGGATCTTCACTGACTGTGACCTGTTGGCCAGGAAATCCAGAACCCAGTTGCAAATGGAAGGGTTCAGTCCAAGTAGGAAGAGTTTATTGGTCAGGATCTGAGGGATCATTGTGTTGAAAGCTGATGTGAAGTCCACAAAGAGCATACGGACATAGGAATCCTTCTGCCCCAGGTGGGTGAGAGCAGTGTGGACCACGGAGGAAATGGAATCCTCTGTGGATTGGATTTTCCTGTAGGCGTACTGGTGTGGGTCCAAAGTGACCTTGATGGTGGCTTTGATTTGTGTCTTCGTGTCACAAGTAGCCCAGCAGAACACGTTTTAGAATCCAAGTGCAGGTTTAATTGGCACAACAGAAAAAATACAGAGCATACAAAAACGGAGTGAAAGCTCAGAGGTAAATATCCAAAAACCAGATCAAAAGAATAGGAACCGAAAGGCAAATAGTTATAAACAAAATCTAGGCTCAAACATGAAGCAAACACCAAACAGGATATACATACAAGACCTAGCAAAGAGGCACACAACAGCTTGTCCTTATATAGCCTCCAGGACAAAGACAAAATAGCCGCCGATTGCAGAACCAAACATTAAAACTCTGGTGAGAGTGACCTCTGGTGGCAGGGAGTACCACCTCTGGTGGCCAGGCCTATATGTGACACATGACCAGTGTTTCAGAGCACTTTGTGACTATCGACGTATGAGCTATCGGCCAGTAGACATTCAGATCCACCACTGTGGAGCTTTTTGGGACCAGGATGATGGTGGCAGTCTTCAGGAAGGTGGGGACAGCTGCTTGGGTGAGGGAGGTGTTAAATATATCTGCCAGGACATTGGAGAGCTGCACAGTCAGATCAACACAGTCTTGTGCTGGCGTCACATAAATCAAAATTACATAAACTGATTCAGTCCATTTGGTTAAAAAGCCCTGTGTTCTTCTGTAAAAAATAAAAGTGCATAATGGTCCTTGCAGCAAAATCCTTTCAGGCTTGCAAACCCACTGATAGAAATCAGTGTGTGAGGTCAGGAATAGGTAAATAGTCAAAAAATGTCCTAAGGTCATTTCTGTGGCATTATGGCAGTGTTGTGGATAAGGAGTTAGTGACATCACAAAATAAAACAATGCATTAAGATGTCCAGAAGATGTCTTGCTCTTCTAGACACAAAAGGAGCAAAAAAGTTATTAGATACATGGAGTGGGAAGTTAGGAAGTGGGACAGCAGCATTTTATGATAAGATTGATTTGGTTAATCTATGTGAGTAGCTGACGTTCAGTATAGGTGTAGGTCAAGATTAGACTCAAGAAAAAAACTGTAGCACAGGTCTGTCAGTGTGAATGTGTAAGTCACCAAGGACAACAAGTGGGCAAACATCATCGTGTTGAATTGTGGGGGTACAAGGCAACAATAAAATTAGATTTAACAGGCTCTAAAATGGTCAGTAATTCACCTCCTCTCGTGGTAATTTGATCATTGTAGGCCGATGGAGTAGCTGAGTTCTGCTGAGTTCTGCTATAGGTCTCAATTAGGGATATAACCTCAATGGGAGAGTGTGCAACAAATGCAAAAATGTAGTCTGATTTAATATTGAAACTTTTCTTTATACTCACTTGCTGGAGAGTTGAAGTTGTACTGAGCATGACTATGCACATGACAAGTAAAATTTGTTTTGATTAGTGACTCAGCTTTGCATCATGCCTAACATCTCTTCTATCCCATGATTATTGCACACCCTCTACATTATTGCTTTAATATATCTACACATATACACCACGAGCAAGGAGTGTAATAGTCTGTGAGGCCTTAAACAAACCCAAGTCAATGTCTAATTCAAAACTAAGAGTTAACTACAAAGCATGTGATATTGCCTTGTGTTAACTTTACTTGACCAAACACTTCAAACTCACAATCAACTGTAGGTGAGACATACCTAACTTAGTACCTAAATAAACCTATAACCCATACCTAAGTAAAAAAAATTATAAAAAAACTAGAATTTGCACAATAAATAAAAATCCTGTGAAATCTTGTGCGGAACACCCGTCACTGAATGTTTAGTTTTCAAGATCAATCCATCTGCATACATTCTGTAGCTTTGGTTAAGAATCTTTATCATGATTGCCACCCTAACATTCAGGCATAGCCTTTTTTGTTTGTTTGTTTGTTTGTTTTAAAAATAGGTGACATTATTATGATTTTAACTGTAAATGATTTAGGTGTACCACTTTGATGTGTATATGGTTTGTTGTTTCTGTTTGAAGACTTGGTTTCTGTTCTAAGTACTTGGTTGACCCACCCAGGGTCCTGACCTAAACTTCAATTAAAACCTTTGGCCCTTTTATCCTACATTAGTATCTGCTGCTCTGACAAATACACTTTCTAATGTGCCAAATTTTCCCCAGTTACATTTCTTTTTTCATTTTTTTGACCACTTTGTCCTCCATTAGGTCCAACTAGGAGCTCACCCAGAGAACATTTTGGGCCCTTGGCAGATACATTTAATATATGTAAATTTGCATGTATATACATTTACAATCCAATAAAGAATGGCAAGTAGTTATGTTGACAATAATAATATGCATTAGCAGTGGTATACTGCTTCATTGTACCCATGCTAATTAAAAAGATAGATCCACATAATAAAAAAGTAAAGGTTTTTTATGTAAACTTTATTAATAGTAGCAAAATGTTCATGTTACACATGGGTTGCTTAGTTTGGAGCATTTGAAATGCCACTTTTAAAACTAAAAACGCATGCTAGAACTTCTTCTAGTCAGTGAAAAAATATTGAAGATAGACCTTGTGTAAGAGCACAAAAATTGTGTGGTGCATCTTAAAATAAGCTGAAATTGGAGTAAAAGTGGGAAATGAGTAATTATGTTTGATGCTTGCAATCACTGATGACCTTATATATGAGCTAATGACATTTCCTTGTACAGCGGGTTAATTCTAGCAGTTTCAATGGTTGATTAATAAGTCATGTGAGATTTTTCAAGAAGGGGGACAAATGTGCTTTCTTCATTTAATCTTGGACAACCTCTGAAGACTCAGAGACAACTTTTCCATCTTTGGTTTCGATCATTTTGATAACAACACTCTTTTTACTTTGAGTGAGGCTGCTGTCACCATAGCCACCACTGTAACCAAAGGAATAGCCACTAGAGGGACCACTGGAATAGCTGCTGTAAGAACTGCCAGCACTCTCCATAGGGAAGGAACTATAGCTTGCTATAAAGACATAAAAAACATTTTACGCATGCTACAATGTATTACCAACATTAAATTATTTATCATGTGCTTAGATTAATATTGATATAAGTAAAAAAAACTCACTGCTTTGTTTCGAAATGTTGATGGACTTGATTCCACTTGCAAGTCTAGAAGGAAAGATAATAGTTTAATTCAGTAAATAAACAATCCTTGATCATCAATATAATAAGTCCACTCACCTGTCTTCCTCCCCTTCCAGCAGTTTTCTGTAGGTGGCGATCTCAATGTCCAGAGCTAGCTTAACATTCATCAAGTCCTGGTACTCTCTGATCTGACGTGCCATGTCCTGCTTGGCTCGCTGCAAAGCTTCTTCTAAATCTTTGATACGAGCCTTTGCGTCTCTTACTGCCATCTCCCCACGCTCCTCAGCTTCTGCGATTTGATTTTCAAGGTTTGCGCGCTATAGAAATGATAATTGTATATTGCCACAATAAATATTTAATAGCTTTTTAAGGTATAACATTGCATAACTGTTATGAATGTAAATATACACATTGTCAAAATCTGGTCATATATTGTACAACAGTCTGACACCATTATGTCAATGATGTGTACTTGTCAGCCATTCTGGATTTACCTGTCCCTTAACAGCTTCAATTTCAGACTGTAGTCGCTGGATCATGCGGTTGAGATCAGCAATTTCTGTCTTTGTTGATCGGAGGTCATCTCCATACCTAGTGGCAGATGTCTGCATCTCCTCAAACTAAGATATATAAGAAATTGCAATAGTTAAACTCATCATACAGACACAATGGTTATGATAATTAAGGAAATAAATAAGTAGTTGTTGATTAAGTAATATATTAAAGAAAATATTTTGTTAAATTCCCTTTATATTGTTTAAAATTTGAATAAAACTAAAGATAACTAGTTACCTTAGACTTGTACCAAGTTTCAGCCTCAGCACGACTGCGGTTGGCAATGTCTTCATATTGAGCACGGACCTCAGCCACAATGGCATCCATATCCAGCTTCCTGCTGTTATCCATCTCCACCACCACTGAGGTATCCTTAATCTGAGACTGCAACTCACGAATCTCCTACAAATATTTGTATATTTCCTTTCTTATATTTCTTAATGTGGAAAAAAAACATTTGATTTAACAAATACATTTTACTAGGTGGTTTACCTCTTCATAAATCTGTCTAAGAAAGTTGATTTCATCTGTAAGACATTCCAACTTAGCCTCCAGCTCAACTTTATTCATATAAGCTTCATCAACATCCTGTAACAATCAACAGCAACTAGCATGTAGTTAATCAGAATAATGAAAAAAGTAAAGGATTAGTCAAAGCTATATTTCTATTTTTCTGACCTTCTTAATGAGCACAAAGTCATTCTCAGCCTCTGTCCTTTTGTTGATCTCATCTTCATACCTGTAAAAAAAAAAATATGAACACACACATCCTATACATCCCCAAAATGCATTTTGTTTAACTAAAGCTTTTGTTCTGACTCACTTATTTTTAAAATCCTCAACAAGGCCTTGCATGTTGTGTAGATCAGCTTCCAGCCTTATCTTGTCATTGCCTAGACTGTCAAGTTGTCTACGCAAATTAGCAATATAGGCCTCAAACATGGCATCAATATTGGAACGGGTGGTGGTTTGGCTTTGAAGAAGGCTCCATTTAGTCTCCAGCATTTTGTTCTGCTGCTCCAAAAAACGGACCTAATTAAAAAAAAAAACATTTGGGTTATTTTTAAGTATAGAAATTAAAAAAGACTGTTCTAACAAATGCAGTTTTAATGTCATACAGTCATTTAACTGAAGTAGTTAACATAAAGTCAGTGAAACAAAACTGAAGTAAGCATCATTGGTGCAGTGTTTAAAAGGTTAATATTAGTAATCATGATAATAATAAAAGTTAAACTTACGTAACTGAACATGTGTAACTTTGTTGAAAAAGTTGATATGAACATAACACCACTTCTCCTGATTAAATATTAACTCAGCACAGTGTGTTAAGACTAACAATAAGGTGTCTGAAAGGACAATCATTTTGACCTAAATATATTTTAAATTGTGTTAAGTTACAAATTTTACACAAGTATTTACTTGTTTTAATATGATACTGAGTTTAGGGAATAAAACAACTGTTTTACAATTTGGGTGTGGATCTTTCCTTCAAAGATCAAACTACTTCGCCCTGACCAGAGACACACCCTATTGCCCTTGTGACCATATGCATTCTTATTAAAAAGAGGAAGTCTCTCCACTTTTAGGATATGTTAAATATGGGAAAATCATGCCTTTTTGATGTTTTCATAAAACTATATGAAATGAATTAAAATCAATTATGTGTTTTTTTTCAATAAAGTTTTTCACAGTCTATTATTCAGTATATAAACTCAAACTCAATAAGTTTACTGCCATGTCTATTTATTCAGTACTTACCTTATCAATGAAGGAAGCAAATCGGTTGTTAAGAGACTTTATCTGTTCTTTTTCCTGTGTTCGGATAACTTGGATGTTGGGGTCAATCTCTAGGTTCAAAGGAGCTAAAAGGTTTTTGTTGACTGACACAGCTGTTATTGGTGGTTGGCTCATACCCATTCCTAGACCCATGCCACCTCCATAAGCAGTAGAGCTGCTAATGTAGCTGCCTCCTCCCAAGCCACGATTGATTCCTCCATAAGTGTTGCGCGCTGTGTAGCTTTGTCGACTTAGGCTAGGGCCTGAGTAAGATAGGCTGCTGAAATTACGTGGCGCAGCTCCAGATGAGGACTTCACGGTGTAAGATGAATGTTTAACGACCGACATAATTGATATGAAACTTCTACCACAAGCAGCAAAGAATTAAGGCAAAAAGTAAAATAGCAGGGATAGCTTGTCTGCTGTGATAGAGAAATCTAAGCAGATAGAGCTCAACAGTTTGCACTCACCCACTTAGTACAAAAGAACAGCCATGGGAGGGGCCAGTGGTCAACACCGATTGGCTAGCAGTTACGTAGCAAGGAGGTGGGGCTGAAACTTAACACTCACTGCCTTGCATTCTTCATATGATTGTTACCTAGCAGTTCCAGATGGTTATTGCACAACATTTTCTTTCATCTGCTTTTCTCCAATTCTGAAGAAAATGTATTATTTTAAAAATGTATTTATTTATTTTTATCAAACTAAAACATGTTTTGACCAGTTGGATCTTTAATCCTGTTTATATCATGGCCTTTTATACAAAGTTATGTGTCACCTATATAAAAATATTTGCCACATTAATACTTAATTGCACATTCTTATAAGAGATTTGGGTGTATGCATATACATGATGATATAAATAAAGATACTGTAAGATGAAAATGGTGATTCACCTATGATTTATGTTGTGTAAATTTGTCATCTTTTTCAGCAGGGCTATGTATTCTGCAAAACTATTTAAAGGATATTTTTAATAATGTCCTTTTTCTTAAGACGAACACTAATCGTCCATTCTTTGATAAATAGAAAAAAAGTGCAAATTCACTTTTGATATAGTAAAAAATAAACACATCAACAGTGTTTAACAGATACCTGGGCTGCAGTATTGTGTGTTCCAGAACCTTAGGGTATTCAAATGAATGCCTCACCTTAAAATGGCTTAAAGCTTTTTGCTTATTCAAATAAAGAATAATGTCCTCTTAAACTTGTGAACAGATGGCAGTAGCTCTTGGCAGTGTAAATTGTAAAACCACAAAGATATATTCACATTTGAACACTACTTCCTACCAAAACTAACATAATTTAACAGATTCACTACATTGTGCATGTTTCTTGTTTGTATGTTTTATAGCACAGATAAAATTTATATACTTACTATGGGAGAAAACAAAATAATGTAGCCAGTATAAAATATAGCAACTTTAGTATTTTGTTTTGTATTATCCATATTATTAAAGTTAGAAAATGCTTATGAATGAAATGTCATGTTTAGATATAGTCCCATAGAGGAACTTAACGTCAAACTAAAATTTTAAGGCTGTATTATCATGAAGCTATATAAAGCTAATGCTTTCTCATTTGGATAAACCTCCTCCATTTAGCCCCATTTTATTTTAATCATGGTCCCATGAAGCAAAGTATGTTCAGATTATTATTCAATAATTTATCATTTAGAAATTAAAAATGACATAACATTAGAGGATTATTAAAAAAAATCAAAAAGTGAACAATTGATCTTCTGCTACTGCTGTATTACTTATGCAACTGTTACCTGAACTAAATAATATACCAGCTTTAGGACACAAACACCTTGAGAGAACAGCTGAACAACTATGTACCACTAAACATCTATGCATATGCAGCTTATATGGTTTAAAATTTAAATGTCTTAAAGGTAGATTGGCGCCCTGTCCTGGGTGTATCTGCCCAGCGCCCGAAACTAATAACTTAATAACTAATACTAACTCTCGCAGAACTGTGTAAAAGAATGAGCAGGTAGTGAGCCATAAGCCATTAACCTAATAGAAGACAAGGACCAAACCTGATGCTCTCTTCCCATTGGCTTAAGTGGAGATGCTCTCATCCCTTAGATGATGGTGTTTCTGGGTAGCTGGCTTCCCCCAGCATCAGTTGATGCAGCAGTGTCAGGACAGTATCAGTATGCATCCTTTTTCCTTTGTGATTCTCTTATTAAAAATGCTATGTTTGGTTCTGGAAAATCCTATTACTGCTCCTTCTTATTTCCTGACAAACAAAGGTCCATATAATTAACAACAAATAAAGCCTTTCATTTTCATCATCAAAAACTTTATTAAACCTAGCTATAAACTGTTTAATTATTATGTTATAAAAAAATGTCAACAAGTACATTTAAAATATTTGGTAAAATTGTGTTATTCTATTTGCATCTATTTTTTTACATCTAAAATACTACATGATAAAGTACCACACTGCCTGTACTTAATACGTTTTATGTATTACTCATGTAGGATTGTAATTGTATTTTATTTCTGAGTCTTGGTCCTTTTTTACTAAGACGCTAATTAAACATCTGTATGCGATCTTTATATTATTATTGTTCTACATTTTAACAATGACAGACCACCCAAGCAGAATGAGAACCCACTTAGTCCTTTTAAAGGTTATCTATTCTAAAAAACAATGTTAGGAAATGCCACTCTTATCTCTGCTCGCTTTTTGGGGGTTCACTCCTTAGCTTTGTTGTCCTTTGTAACAAAGCACTATTGTATAAAGTCATATATGAATTATATAATTAACTTGAATAAGCTTAGCAATCTTTTTTAGTATAAACAGCATCGAAAATGACAAATTAAATATTCTAAAACACCCTTTATTTGAAATAACCATTTGCACTACATAGTTACTAATAACTTAATAACCTATTGAGAAAAACAACCTGAAATGAAGTAATTACCAGTTATTATCATACTTAATCACTGTATGTCATCTACTTTCTTAGTTTTTGTGTAAGCAAGCTATCAATTAGGGTCCACAGTGGCTTCCCTTATTGTGGTTTGGGTTTGCCCGGCTTTCTGAAAGGCAATGCAAAAAGTCGTTGTCTAGCACGTTATTGGGCTTGGCATGCCATGTAAGATAGAACCACAAAAGACAAATGTTTTTCATCAAATATTAATAATAAAGTTATATTTATTACTGTACTGTACTGTATATTTATTTACATACTGTATATCAGATGGCACACCGCTCTTACTACTGCACAAGCATAATGGTGATTACCTTAAAGAGCATGTGCACTCTAAAGAAAACAATCAAAATAAACAAAGGACAAAAACGATGCATACCTATCTGGACTCTGGGGTCCACCCTAGTCACTTCTGTAATAGAGCCTCGGTTGCAGGGACCGCTGCTCAGCCGCTCCTCTAAAAGAGCGGGAAAGGAGAATGGAGTAACAAGGAACCTTGTGCCAGTGTTCTGGCCAGCATTTGCACAGCAATGTTGCTTCCTGCATCCACATGCATCTAACAGTGTGGTACCACCTACAGCCACCCAGAATCGTGGTGACATGGGGAGCTCACATTTTCCAAACGTACGCCGGTCAGCACGATTAAAACAACCGCCAAGCTAAGTCGATAGCTGTGCAAGATAGCATACGTGCAGGGGGAGTGCTTATGTTTATACCTTATTTAACAATGCTAAAACATAATAGGCTAAGGTGGCTAAGGTAATACCTTCAAGAAAGAAAACATTGTATTAATATAAACAAATTGCCCAGCGATAGATTGGCCCCCTGTCCTGGGTGTATCTGCCCAGCGCTCAAAACGTTCTCCCCTGGATGGGCATGGGGAACCCGCCCGTGACCCTAAAATAGGATAAAGCGGAAGATAATGAATGAATGAATGAATGAATGAATATAAACAAATGATGTTCTGCCATCGCTCCACTATCTTATGGTGCACCCCAAGGTTTCCCTGCTGTTTATCCTATACATGCTCCCCCTCTGTGACATCATATGTCGGCATGTCCTCTATTTTCACTGTTATGTTGATGATGGCTCCAGCTTTACGTCACCTCAACCTCCAGGTTTACATCACCTTCACTCTACTTTTCTGCTGCTGAATTTAGCTGCATGTCTCCTAACTCACACTTGCTCTCGTGAACACATTACATCGGTTCAGCAAGAACTCCATTGGCTTCCTGTTCCCTAACATATTTAGTACAAAATTATTTTATTTACTCACAAGATCCTCCACAATCAGATACTCACAATCCTCCCCCTACTCTCTTACTGAAATTCTCCATCATCATACTCCATAAAGTAGCCTTCACTCCACCGATGTAAACCTGTTGTAAATAAACACTAGGACCAAGCACCGGACTTGGGGTGATAGAATTTTTCTGTTGCTGTCCCCTCACTTTGAAACTCTCTCCTAAAACAAATAGGTAACTGTTCTGATATTTGAACTTCCAAGTCACTGCTGTTCAAACCTGTTTATTTTTAAATTGTTATTAGTGTTTTTATTGTTCTGTTTCTGAATTAAATTTTTCTTGCATTTAGCCAACCCAGAAGCAAAATGATTATTTGCAGGATGACTGACGTTTATTGAAATCCAAGTTCAAATACATAGATAAACAGCACAGTAGGCAAATGATCTTAAACTGGTGTAGAACCAGCAGAAAAGCATTTGACTGTTGATAGAGTGGGTGGAGTACAGACCCCAGGAATGTGAAGCATGTGGGCAGCCTGGAATGGGGTTAGATGGCATGACATCCAACAAATCCAAGAAAACACAGCTGCATTGTGATGGCAGACATAGGTAGGATCTAGCTTTGAAGAAAGTGTGCAGTGTGCCTTTGCTAATATCCTTTGAATTGAACCAGACCAATGGCCAGATACAGTCATATGCAAAAGTTTGGGCACCCCTATTAATCTTAATCATTTTTAGTTCTTAATATTTGGGTGTTTGCAACAGCCGTTTCAGTTTGACATATCTAATAACTGATGGACACAGTAATATTTCAGGATTGAAATGAGGTTTATTGTACTAACAGAAAATGTGCAATATGCATTAAACCAAAATTTGACAGGTGCAAAAGTATGTGCACCTCAACAGAAAAGTGACATTAATATTTATTAGATCCTCCTTTTGCAAAAATAACAGCCTCTAGTCGCGTCCTGTAGCTTTTTATCAATTCCTGGATCCTGGATGAAGGTATTTTTGACCATTCTTCTTTACAAAACCATTCCAGTTCAGTTAAGTTTGATGGTCGTCGACACCCAAACATTTAGAACTAAAAATGATTAAGATTAATAGGGGTGCCCAAACTTTTGCATATGACTGTAATAAAAAAGAAGCAGGATACTGACAGCAATCTGCAAAGGTTTTCTGCATAGAACATCTTCAATGTGTCTATGCATTTGGACCAATGCCTTCTTTGAGTGTGGTTGATATCCAAAAACATATTTTATGAAGAGATTTCTATAGTGGTGTAGTATAGGTTTTGTGCAATCCCTTCCCAGGAAAAAATTGAGCTCAATTAAGATTAAAGATTAAATACAAATGAAAAAAATGATTTTCCTCTTGTTTTTGATTGATACATTCCTATATCTTGCTTTTGAAATCGTGTGCAGACGGAAAACAGAACCCTGAAAAGTATAATCCCAAATTATGAAAAGAGTTATGAGATTATAGGGTGTGGTAGCTCAGTGGTTAGGGTGTTGCACTAAATCAAACTAAAGGTTGTGGATTCAAAGCCCAGGTCCACTGAACTAACCTTTTCTTAGGAAAAGGCCTTTAAAAGGCCATTGCTCCAGGTGTGCTGTATCAACCCTGGGTTCTGATTGCCAACAAAGTGTGGATATTTATAAGTTGCTTGTCATAAAAATGACCAAATGTAAATGTGATAAGGATGCAGATAAAATCTAGGATTGTTTTAGTTAATTAACTACTAGCCTTGTTTCAGCCCTCCTCAGTTATATGTGACCCGTTTTTGTTATTTAAGATTTGTTCTTACTTTTTCTGGCATCAGAGCATCACTGGTGTTATATGTTGTGGTAAAGGTTTTTGTAGTTTGCGCTGTATGCTTTCTTCTGCTATGCTATGCAATATTGTCTCTCTAACCTGGTCACGGCAACCAACAATAGAATAAGCAAATATTTGTATTGTAAAATGTATTGACTTCAACCTATGTATTTATGTGTATCTCCAATACAATATTTAATATTTTGGTACTTAAAGTGATAAAAATGAAATGGGAAACATTTTGGAATGTAACCTCAGTCAAATAGTTTTTTTTCAATCATGTTGCATGATTTAGAGAAACTGAAATATTTGTCAGAATCAATGCTCTATTGAAGGCTGTGGAGTATGCTTAAGGAAACGGTGTTCGTGCAAGTGACATATCGAGTCCAATATTCAACACACAGACTTAGACCAGAATCTTTTCTACAGACAAAATGGAATCCCAAAGACAAATCTGATGAGTCTGACAAATACACATAGCAGACACAAAGAGTTTTAGCACCTTTAATAAAATCTATGGAACAATTATACCAATAGGTGATAACAACTAAAACATCAAATATTATATATTGAATGCATTGACAATGACTGTGGGATGGCCAGTATGTATTTTTTTCTTTAAAGGTAGCTGATTGGCCATATTAGACCATATCTCCTTCTCTCTAAAGGGACAGGGTTTGAGATTAATCACACAGAGGGAAAAAAATGAATGGATGAATTGGGCAAGCTCGACCTGAATTAGCTCGACCTGTATCTCCAGATAAATCGCAGACATACATTGGTTAAAGGTGCAGGTGTATCAATTAAAGGTGTATCAATCACTTTGTGCAGCCAGTGTAGTTGACAGCACAGCAGGAGAATTGACGTGGATAATTAAAGGCGTTACTAAAAACTATAATAGCCTGTTGCACCTAGCCGTGAGTTTAATCTGTGAATAGGAAACAGATTTGGAGAATGAAGTCAGGTAATGAGGTGCAATTGCATGTCATCTATTGAGAGTGAGAAAAAAAAAAGCAAAAAAGCTTATGGGGAATAACCAACAGTCTGCTGTGCTCTGCTGTGTTGTGTCTTTGTCCTATCTGTGTGTATAGAAAGCTGAAGAGCAGGTTTAATTATTTTGATTGTGGTAAATAAAGTCATTTTAAGTTTAACCCCTGTCAGCCCTTACTCTTTACTATGTAAGAACTGTCACATAGTTCAGAAATTCTGGAGCAATAAAAATTTCAAAATGCAATGGCCCAATCACAGGTGTAGACTTGAAGTTGTGATGATACAAATGACAGGTGAGTTAATGGGTTTGACATTTCACTCTCAGTTCAGAGGGACCCAAACACATGAAACAGCACAGCACATACTACTTGTGTTCACTGGATGACATACACATCATAATCGTCTTCCCAGTAGTCAGGTATTGGCATTAAATCGAATGGGATATCAATAAATTGTGCTGTAGACACGTAATGACTATCTGCTGATTTATGATATTTGTCTGTTGGTTTGCAACAGCTATGATGCACTATGGTGAACTGGTGAATGGGGCTAAAAGGCTAAAGATTTTAAAGGATAAAAAAGGAAAGTAAGAGGAGAGTGATGGAAAGTGGTAGGGCCAATTTAAGAGATAGTTTAAAAGGGGAGGATACTGGCTCCTGTGTACTGTGTCCTTTGTCCTAATTATTTGGTTATTATTTATTATTATTTGGTAAGTATTAGCAAAAAAATCTTATTAAACCCAAAATCATACACCAAAAATCATACAGAGAAACATTTTTTAAAATAAATGTTTGGTGTTTTTTGTATCTGTCCACATTAACAAAAATACATTTACATTACATACATTTGGTCATTTAGCAGATGCTTTTTATCCAAAGCGACTTACAATGTAAGCACAGGGTTAATCACCACATCCCTGGAGCAATGAGGGTTAAGGTCCTTGCTCAAGGACCCACAATGGTAACTTCAGTGGACCTGGGATTTGAACCACCAACCTTCAGATTGATAGCCCAACGCCCTAAACACTGAGCTACCGCACCATAAAAATGTGCAAATATCAAAATAATGGCACATTTGTAAACATTAGGCATTTTTTTCTTTTCATGTAATATTTACCCGTTTGTCTCAACTGGTCTCTCTCTGATTTTCCACTGTATTATTACAGTATTTTTTAATATGTATGTGTTTTTTATATGTATTATTGATATCTGTTCCTTTCATTTATAGACATAATTTAACTTTGCTAGTAATCACCGACAGCAGTTGAACAGTTTAGCAATTTTTTTGGCCTGCAAAGAAAAACCTTAACTTTAATAATGTATAACAGTATTGGTGAGTTTATAGTGAGTTTGGAGACTGCCTTTTTTATAAGATAATAGAATACATTCTTATCTTATCACCTATGGTCACATGACACTGACATTTTTCACAAAATATGTTGTCTTCCACCCACACCAGTAGTTTTACATTGTCCATGGCAAACAAAACATTGTGCAATCATAATGCTGATAGCCTTATCAGGGTATAAAACAGAAAAGAAGTATTACAATTTAATTAAATGACAATAAGCATTATTTCTGCCTGTGTTCTTAAAGTGTCATATGTAACTAAAGTGTGTGTGTATGTGTGTCTATTTTGTGGATTGCATCTGTGTGCTGTATGATTAAGTTCAGAATTTGGGGCTATGACTCACGAGCTTAGATCACATATTGTGCGTTTCCACATCCTTCCCTGTTTAAAGCAATATGATATGCCACACCATATTCTGAGCATACTGTATTCACAGAAAACCAATTACAAAACTAACATCAGAAACTAATGCCCTGTGTTTTAAATACTTTTAAATATCCTAGGTATAGTGTTTGCCACCTTTGTTTTTAAATCTTGTAACTATTTTATAAAACACATATTAGTTTTCTTAAATGTGTTCTAATAGATCATTACTTTGAAAGGAATCTTAATATGAATAATTGTTTCTTAAAGTAATGAATCATTTATAATTACTTTAAAGTTACTTAAAAGTGAGTGGCCACTGTCCACTTGTGTAAAACATTACTCACAGTGTGTTCCATGTTTTCGTTAGAACTTCCCCCATGGTTGCCTGGGCAGTAAGCCACACCCACAATTGCCATGGCAACAGGGTTACCACAGATCACATACACATGCAAACAGAGACATGGCAGTGGAAAGTTTGGGCAGTTTCTATGGACATAAATGACACGGCCATATGTATGTGGCATACCATTTTTTTTAGAAAAGGAAGTTCAGTTAAACAAGTGAGGCACTGTGCTAGGTTTGTGGGATACAACTGCTACTTTTAAAAATGTTAAACACAAAATGTTAAAACTCATTTTTTATACAAAAGTGCTCTCAATTTACTGTGTCATGAAACAATAGTCTTAACTTTTTTACTGAATGAGAAATTAATACATTTAAACACATTATTGTGGACATTCACATTGTGGAGACATCACATGATGCACATTCACTTTACATCCTACAATGTAAATTAAAGAAAGTAAAGTAAAGAGAGGTATGATTATGTAATGGAAATTTACTCTTTTAAGTGTTATTATTAAAAAGTTTATATTATATATCTTATATAAGTTTAATATATTATTAATATTACTATTATATTAAATTGTGTGCTCTACCATTGTATATAATAATTGTATAAACAACTCTTTGTAAATAAAAATTGAAAGCAAGATAAGCAAAACAGAATTGCCAGTCCAGTCAAATGTGAGTTTCTGCATGCACTCATGCAGGGGATTTCCTCATGTCTAACTAATGTCACAAGCAAACAATGTAGTAATTCTATTTCGTGTTTTTAAGTTCAAATTATAGTTCATTCACTATAGTTAATAGTAAATATAGTAATATAGTTGATTATATTTAGTCATGTTGTTTATTCACATAATAACTTATGGTGTTGGAAAGAATTCATACCCTGTTGGTCTTTAAAGATGAGTTGGAATAAAGTGAAAAGCTATTATTGATTAATTATTAATACATCCAATGTTTTTTATTAAACACTGCACATTTGTACAGTTGTTTGAGTTAAACAGTATTTTCAACTTAACAGGCGGTAGTTTAAATGATTGCAAGTACAAAATACCAAATGTAAATAGTCTATTTACTATTAAAAATAAGTACAATTGTTTTTAATGTAAAGATCTAAAGCAATAAAAAAAAATGTAACAATCAAAAAAATTAAATTGAATTTGAATTTGAAAAATTTTCCCATTAGAACCATATATGGCATATTCATGTCATATACATCACAAAACAGTAGGCATGGAAAACAGGAAGACCCACAAGGCACAGGAAGCAGGAAGAATGTACTTAGGAGCTAGAACCAGGAATCCAGATGCTGACTGGTATTACACAATGGAATAGCTGAATTTACCAAGCCCTTTGAACATAACCACTCCTTAATGCCGTATAATAAAGCAATATTAGCCAACCTTTGTAATGTAAAGAGAGTGTGAGTCACTTTATTAGAGAGAGAGTCTCAGCAGTCTTGATACCTTGAACTGTTTTCTTGCTACCCACCTAATTTTTTTTGTTTGTATTGTGTATTTATATTCATTTCCTTTATATGTGATTGGCTCAACCAGATTTAATCATGTCACATGTATGCACCGTGTTTTCTATTGGTTGTCTGTTGCTATTTATTTTGTTGTCATGCCTTTCTTATATTTTGAGTCCATTAGTTTCTCCTCCTTCTGTTCCGTAAGTCTAGCACTTGCAGTGCAGCTTGAGTTCTATTAGGCCTCCATGCCTATGCATATTTTCCAGACTTAGTTTTACATTGGGTAGCATGTAATTTTTTGCCAAGTTTGTTGTTTAGGCTTCAATTTATTAGCTTGTAACTCCTACATTGTCTAGATAGTAGATACTAGTGTCATTCCTATACTTCTACAAACCTTTCTCTGGCCTTCATATATTTGTGGGCTTTTCTGGAAGCTGCAGACAGTGGCTGGAGTACTTGCTGTTAGGACCAGACCATCACCCTCCTGTTTTCTGCATGCATTTCCTGCAGCAGCAGAGCAGCACAGTGCTAGCAAACCCTGTGTGTGACACTGTTGTGATAGCTTCTAGAATTATTATGGAGCAGAGACAGTGTTGGAACTAAAAAAGACGGGACCGGGGAATTAGTTTCACAGTGTTAAAGAAACTTACTTCAGTAACTGACAGTAGGTCAGTAATGAGGTCTGCCATGTATTCAATGTTTGCTAAGAACTTGAAGTAGTTGACTCTCAGTTGCACTATTCCTAAAGTAATGGATTGATTGCAAATGATTTGCTATAAAATTACATTTAAAACCACATGAAAGCATTAGGCTTGCAAGAATTTCATAGTGATTTTGTGCTGTAAATCGAATGAAGATTGTAGCTAAACACACAAAAAATAAGAGCAATATGTTATCAATAAAATATTAGGTGAGTTAATAGTTCCTGCCAACATTACCACTTTTGCTAACGCACAACCCAATCTCACATTTACACCTGGGAACCACATTTATATCTGTGATGAAAACAGATTTTAAATAGTTTCAATGGCCAAATTCTTTATAGTGAAACGTGTACATTCTGTTGCATACACATACAAAATAAGTTTTTTTCTTTTTCTTTTCAATTACCGTCATTAAACATTTTCTAATTGTTGATGCTTAACATACCACACATTTAGTACACAAATTTACAGATGTGAAACACATTTGAATCTGCAACACAAACTGATTCGCATGTGTCTAAATGGCTGTAGTCCTGATCTGAGTCCAAATAAAAGCAGACACACAAGTGAGAGTGGACCGTTATTTAAGAAGATGTTTAGGAGAACCTATACTCTTTTGCAGGTGTTGAAATTACTACTACAATGCTATGGATGACTGTGAATATAACGGAATACAGAAACTTTTGATTATTCTGACACAGAGATGTGCTTGGGTTTGTTCTAATCTGTTCTTGGGTTTGTATTTTCTTAATGTGTATATTGCTTTTGTGATAAGTTTTTCATGTATATTAACTTGAAAAACAAACAAATTTGTGTCGCATGCTTATTGCATGTCAAAGAAAAGCAAAATGCAGTATATTAAAAGTCATATGTATTTTTTTTCTTTTCTTTTTTTTGATGCAGAGTGGGATATTAAATAGACTTTAATTTTTTACTTAAAAAGTTTTCTGTGTTTGTTCAACATTTTTTTTCCAGCAAAAATGCCAAGGGCCAGGCAAAATTTTCCACAATTGTGTATAAATGGGGCAGTGCCATGTTAACATCCATCCATCCATTATCTTCCGCTTTATCCTCTACTAGAGTCGCGGGGGAGTTCCTCATGCCCATCCAGGGGAGAACGTTTCGGGCGCTGGGCAGATACACCCAGGGCAGATACGGCCGAGACGTTCTCCCCTGGATGGGCATGGGGGAACCCCCCCCCCCCAATAGAGGATAAAGCGGAAGATAATGGATGGATGAATGGATATCATCCATATACATCCATATACAAAATGTTCATTTCTCAGAACATTTTGCAGTGTGACATAATGAACCAGATGGTGCATGTGTATATGGTGCCTGTTGCCGTGTTCTACCACATGCTTGACCTGAGAGCAATGCTTGCACAAGTATTGTACAAGGCATGAACCGGTCCACTGAATTAAGAAAAGACTTCATACACGGCCTTGGAGAGGAAATTTGGCACTGTTTTCTGCTGTAAGGATGACACCAGGCAGCTCTTCATAGATAATTGTAATTGTAAATGCTATTAGGCCACTTTATATATAAAATATAATAATAGGAGAATCTTACAGCGATAATAGTATAGAATAAAAATATATTAAAGAGTTGTAAAATATAATCTTTGCATTACTATACTAGGGATATAACATCTAATTATTTATACTTACCATATATGGTACAACAGGTATGATGAAAGTGGAATGGACATTTTTGGTCAACTGGAGTGGGGGAAGTGTGGAGAAATCAGCAGGTCAAACAATAAAAATGTGAAAAGGAGGGGTGGAGAAAATGCCAAGGAGAAAATTTTCATACAAGGAAAACATCTTGGTTACACACTCTATATGGGGCAATTTGGAGAACTCAGTTGACCTGGATCCATGTTTTTGGACTGTGGGAGGAAACCGGAGAACATGGAGGAAACCCACGCGGACATGGGGAGAACATGGAAACTCCACCCAGATAGACATTCGAACTGGGAATCCATAGCGCTGAGAGGCGAACATGCTAAACACTAAGCCACCGTGCCACTCTCATTGGTATTTATTTCTTTATATTTATGTTTTATTTATTAAATTATATAAGTTTATCTTGATGTAACATCTCATAGGCGTGGCTTCACACTGGAGTTCAAGGAGTACTAATTGTTTTGGGATGTAATTTATTTTGTCACTTGGTCACACCCTTTGTTTTAGGTATTTAAGGACTGGAGTGTCATGGGTTGGGTGTGTGGATTCACTCTGGTGTGTGTCTCATCTACTGTAGACTGCACCTTGCCTGTGTGAGATCATTGGTGGTTATCAGTCTGTGTTTTTTATTTTGTGATTAGAAGATGGCCTCTCCTCTGGGACATATATTCCCCGCCTATTTGCACCTGCACCTGAGCTGACGGATCGCAGACTCCGCCCCACTCCATTGTTTCGCCTTTCTGCCTTTAATTCACAGTGGCACCATGACACTTTATTTAAAATCAGATAATTAAGTTCAGAAACATCTGATGAAACCACTTGTACAACAACCTTTTCTCAAGTCACTGGGAGGGACTTCCTTAGCACATACCAGTCTACCAGTATGTGGCAGTATTTTATGTGTTCATACTTTTATCGGGGCGGCACGGTGGCTTAGTAGTTAGCACGTTTGCCTCTCAGCACTAGGGATTCCCGGTTCGAATCCCAATCTGGGTGGAGTTTCCATGTTCTCCCCGTGTCCGCGTGGGTTTCCTCCGGGTTCTCCGGTTTCCTCCCACAGTCCAAAAACATGGATCAAGTCAATTGAGTTCTCCAAATTGCCCCATGTAGAGTGTGTCTGTGTGAGTGAGTGTGTGCCCAGCGATAGATTGACGCCCTGTCCTGGGTGTATCTGCCCAGCGCCCGAAAAGTTCTCCCTTGGATGGGCATGAGGAACCCCATCGCGACCCTAATAGAGGATAAAGCGGAAGATAATGAATGAATTAATTAATTAATACTTTTATCGATTCTATTTACAAAGGTATACTTTTTGAGCAGTAGCAGTAACCTGATAGTCTGCTGATAGTCGAGGGGTGGATGAGTGTTATACCCCCCCAAAAAAACAGCCAGTGTCAAAGTGTATTCAAAGTATATTAATCATTAGTCTGTAAATCATCTACAGTTTTGTTTCTTGAGAAATTATCTATTTACAAAGACAGTGCAAACCAGAGTTGTGAGTATGAGTCACCAAATTCTGCTCAGGTAAGATAGTTAACTTTTTAGTTATAACATTTGGTGTCAGCATTATGCTCAATGGCCAATTTGATCAAACAAATCAAATTAACTAGTTTCCTTTTTGCTTCACATCACTGACAAGCTCAAATTTATTTATTTATTAAGTGCTTTTTACATTGTTGCAAAAACCTTTCAAAAAGGTTTGCACTAAGCTTTGAAGATTTTAATGTAGTAATCTGCTAGGATTAAGGATAAACAACTAGTGTTTATTAAAATTAGAAAAAAAAAAAAAACAATAAAAAAAAAAAAAAAAACAGAAATGAAAATTTGTTACAAAATTTAAACACTGTAATCAAATAGCAGACAAAATTTAACACAGTGCAGCATTAGACGTCCACCCACACCACTGACTAGCTTAACTAACCAAGTCAAAACGGGTCCCTGTGCTGTGAGCATTTCAGCGCCACACTCTCTACAAATGGTAAGATGAGTGAATATTTAAGATGCCATCACTTATTTTTTTTATCAATTATTTCCAATCACCAATTTTACACAGTTTAACTCTATACTTTTAGCTAGAGCATTGATTCTCAATTATTTTGTTAAGCCCCCCCTAGGAAGAAGAATACATTTTGCGCCCCCCCGACATACACACACACACACACACACACGCACACACACTCACCCTCACCCCACCACCCCGCACATGACAAAATGGGATGAAAAAGTATTTTTACACTGCAGTATCATTTGTCTCTAAATGATTGGGGTGTAATGTCTTTAAGTGACGCCTTCATTTATTTGGCTTCATGCTGTCCGCTGCCAACATTTTAAGACACAGAAGACACAACGGTCTTTCTTCGTCTCCCACCTTAGTTACAATGAAGCCAAAGCGCTACATAAAAATGTACTGTTTTCCTTCATTGTAAATCTTCTGTTTAAGAATTGTCCACAAGTTCTCAATTGGGTGCTTGTCAGGTGAAGAAGAAGAACATGTCATAAGTTATTAATCCTTTATGGATATTTTTACTTTTTACTGGCTAGCAATGCAGAGGAGTACTTGGATGATCATTGTCCTGTCTTTTTGAAAGATGCAGTTTTCTTCCCATGCCACTGCTTAAATAAATTGACTTCTAAAAAAATGGTAGAACGGATTTTGAGCTCATCTTCAAGCTGGAAAGGTCCAACCTGCTCGTCTTTAATAATACCAGCCCGTACTCTGTGCCAGCCACAGACCCATCCATCAAGTGTCACTCTCATTTCATCAGTCCATAAACCTTTAAAAAATCTGTATTTCTTGAACGAGCCTTGACGCTTCAGCTAATGTAACTTGTTCAGTGGTAGTAAGGTTTTAGCCTTCCTTACATTGACCATGTCTCTGGGCACTGAACATTTTGTACACCTTAGTACTCCAGCTAGGTTGCAGTAATGGAATATGATGGAACTGGAAGATTATGGGTTTGTGTTAGCTTGATTTTCTCAAAGAATCAAATGGCAGCTATTTTGTGTATTTTTTCCTCAACATGTTTCTTGTGACACTGTTGAGTATTTGTTGGTTCTTGTTAGGGATCACCAAGATCCCGATAATTATTTGGAACCCTACTCAGAAAATCAGAGCGAGACGGATCGGGAAGGCACCTTTTATTCCACACAACAAATAACAAATGTAAACCCGCAGTAGCAAAACACAAAATATGTTACGAGTCTCGGGTGCAAGAGTTCAAAGTGATCGAGCCAAATAAGAAGGTGTCCAGGGAACCGTTCCCGAAAGTCCAACAGAAAATGGCACAGTAAAAGTGCAACAAAAGAAGAACAGGGTCTGCTTCAGTCCTGTAACAAAAGAGAACAAACACCAGCAAGGTGCAGATACACAACAGGAGGAATAGACCTCCTAACCAGACAACTGTCTAGCATGTTAGAAGTCCATGGGTAGTGAAATGCCGACGGTTATGGCGACCAGGGCTACCTACCAGGTTCTCAAGAGAGGAGACCAACTGGCAACAGGCTAACTCTCCTCGATCTATAAATAGAGTGCTGCCTGATTGCCAATTAAGTTCAGGTGCACTAGAAAGGCGTGCTGGTGTAGGTGTGGCCCAACCCACCTACACTTCCCCATAACAGTTCTGTGATTACACCTAAAGAAATTTTGCAATTTCAAGAGTAATCAATCTCTGTCGGCGGCACGGTGGCTTAGTGGTTAGCACATTCTCCTCTCAGCGCTAGGGATTCCCGGTTCGAATCCCCATCTGTGTGGAGTTTCCATGTTCTCCCCGTGTCTGCGTGGGTTTCCTCCGGGTTCTCCGGTTTCCTCCCACAGTCCAAAAACATGGATCAAGTCAATTGAATTCTCCAAATTGCCCCATATAGAGTGTGTGTGTGTGTGTGTGTGTACCCAGCGATGGATTGGCGCCCTGTCCTGGGTCTATCTGCCCAGCGCCCGAAACGTTCTCCCCTGGATGGGCATGGGGAACCCCACCGCGACCCTACTAGAGGATAAAGCGGGAGATAATGATCTCAATCAGAAGTCAATCTCTGATAGACTTTTGGTAATATTTTACTTTTTAAGTCAGTTAAATCTATTTTTTGGCTGATTTACCTAAAGAAGTAAGCTGCCTAATAATTACGCACGCCTTTGTGAAGGGTAAAGGTTGACCTCCTTAGGCCAAACCCTCCCTTATTACACAGATACACATCATCTGCTATGCATAAATTCATTAAGCATTCAAGTTTATCAAGTTTAGGAGCTATGCATATGAGGTATATGAGGTAGTAGTAGGTAGTAGTTTTGACAACTGTTGTTTATAAAGGATTAGTTGTGGCAAACAGACACAAGTTATACACTGTGTATTTACCTTTACTATCCATATATTTCTATGTTTAAAGGTTTTAATAATTATATTTTTACATCACTAGTTTAAAATTAATGAAAGCAAATTGCTTTTTTAAATAAGTGATTTGAAGAGGGGGGCATTTCTTTTGACCTATTTAAATAACCCATTAAATTACCCCTTTTTAGAAACAAAAGCCATAGCTCTTGATCAACTACACTATCATTTTTTCATTTTTAATCAATGTGTGACTCTACTTGTAGCTTGCATGCTGTTGAATGTTCAGATTTCTCAGTAGATGGACTAGGTGTGAGGGGAACCCATCTCCAGCACAGTTATCCAGAGTTGGATATGCTGGAACATGGTGTCAAATGCCTGCTTACTTTTGAATGATCCGTCAGTTTGTGATCTGACTTCCATGTGATTTTTATTGGTATAAATTCAGCTTGTCCTTGAACAATCACACCTCCAAGATTAGATTGCAATTACTTATTTGTTGGTGCCATATTTAAATTGTTAAAATTAATACTTTAAAACTGTCAAAAATATATGAACCACATAAAGATTTTTGTAATATTTTGTCCATGAATACTAATTAAATAATTTCAAATGATCTTTTGGCTTCTTTTTATACCACTTCCCCTGGTTGCGCCACTTCCAGATGTGTATTTTCTTATTAAAGCATTTAACCAATCATATTTCAGCATTAGGTTTTAAATATTTCTGCCTAGGAATTTTGAAAGTCCAGTAGCATTAAATTTAGATCAAGCTGTTGCTTTAACCAACCATGTTTTTTGAGTTGGCTACACCAGAACCTTCTAGTAGGCTAACATTATGTCAGTGTATCCATGCCTTGTGATTGGACAGTACTTTTAATTTCTGAAATACAATTCGACTTTCTGCCCAGCGATGGATTGGCGCCCTGTCCTGGGTCTATCTGCCCAGCGCCTGAGACGTTCTCCCCTGGATGGGCATGGGGAACCCCACCGCGACCCTAATAGAGGATAAAGCGGGAGATAATGAATGAATGAATGAATTCGACTTTCAACAATAGCTTTGATGGTGATAAAAGTTTTAATGATCCTACAAACCCAACCCAAAGTACAAAAAATTAGTGAAGCTGGTTAGGAATAATTTCTAGCAGAGATAGCTACAATATGACATTAAACCACTGGTAACCACAGGTAAAAGAAAATAATTAAAAATTAAAATATATATATATATTATAAAAATGCAAAATGCAATTGCCATAAAAGCTACAATTTTTACTCTAGCTGTACATATTGAACCACTAACTCTATAATGGATGTGTGGCATTTTAGTGCTTGCAATAAGAACAAGACATTAAAATGATAAAGTATCATTGGCACTTCTATAATAAAAAATTATAACAGATCTGACTAAAATAATACTGTTTTAACATTCAAACTATATTAAACCAATAAGAGGGAGCGCCAGGAAATGAAAATACTGCAAAACACATTAAAAGAACTAGATCAAGTAACAAATCAAACAAAACAAAACCAGACAAACATGCATTAAAACAGCAGGGCAATTCTATAATAGGTTTATAGTGGCATATAATAGGTTTTTACACAGACACAAATCTGCTATATATGTAGAGAAATGTATCATGTCAGCAAATTACTAATAGGACTAGAATATGGTCAGTGAATGGCAAGCCTAAAAAAAGAAAAAGTGGGTGGGGCAGTGTAGCAAGCTAGTCACTCTTTGTTAAAACAAACTGGGTGTTCACCAGACTGCTCACTAAACAGAAAGCACCAGAAACAGCAGTGTAATTTGTTCAGACTTTCACTGTTAAATTTTGCATTTAACACACTCCAAGCTAACCCATTCTTCAATGAGCAGCAAATTGCCAGAAAGGAAAAGAAACAAGAATTGAAGGTGAAAATGACATATGTGACACAACTAAATGCACATAACCAATAGCAACAGAAAACAACTGACTACAAAAGGGAGGCGTAGTGGTTAGAACATCCATCTCCCAGTGCTGTGCATTCAGTATGCGTTCAAATTCCAATCTGGCAGGAGTTTCCATTTTCTTCCCGTGTCCATGTGGGTTTTCTCCAGGTTCTCTGGTTTCCTCCCACAGTCCAAAAAAACCAAGATATTCAAACAAGGATTCAAGATAAATCGAATGCTCTAAATTGCCCCTATTAAGTGTGTGTCTGTGGGTGACTGTGTGAATGAGTGTGCCCTAGTGCCCTGTCTTGGGTGCATCTGCCCAGCGACCCTTCCCCATATACACACACACACACACACCCACACACACACACACACACACACAGACATGGTGATACATAGGTGTTAAAAGATATTGTGCTGGCCTTCACTATTTGAAATTGTAAACCTCTACTCATCACTTGTATATTGTAGGCTTAAGAAAAGTAAATATGCTGAACATAGTCAAACCTGAAATGTTGACTTCCTTTATTTGTCTCTCTTTTTTAGACGTAGGCAGTGGGGTAAAGCCATATTAGCAACATGACAAAATGTGTAGAGATCATTCTCATTTATATTAAACAAATTACACATGCAATCACACAATTCAGCGACATGTAAATAAGCTTCACAATACCCACAGTGTATTTCAAGTTCAAGTTCAAATTAAGTTCAAGTTATTTATTTATATAGCGCTTTTTACAACAGTACATTGTCACAAAGCAGCTTTACAGAATGAAAAGCCTTTAAACCCCCAAAGAGCAAGCCGAAGCGACAGTGGCAAGAAAAAACTCCCTTTTATAAGGGTACCACTTTTATAAGTGTAGTTGCCAAAATGAGATATTGATAAAAATCTTACTTTACAGAGGGCATGTACTTACTTATGCTGAGAACTGTCTTTTTAAAAAATCAGCTGGTAACTGAACAAAAATTAGTAAACTCAATAAAGTTTCCTTTGCTCCCTGTGCTGTGATAAGGTGCTCACCTCACTCTTCCTGTTACAGGGATTCTCCACTACAGCAAGCTGGCCTTTGGGCAATTATTTTACCCAGATTTTGATCCACAGAACAAGCCGTCTTCTCTAACCGACTATTGACTCGGTTCTTAGGCCGCTACAGAAAAATGGCTTTCGTGCACTACTAACGGCTCTCATGCCACTACAGAAAACGTGTATTTCATGGCTTTCATGTAACAACACTTCTCACTCCACTACGTAAAATGTTTTTTGTGTTTTTTGTAATGGTTATGACAGTAAACATATAATAATAAATGGTTGAGAATTAATGTCAAAATGGGTGACAGAGTCAATAGGTGACAAAAGTCTGTAGGGCAGGGGTGCCCACACTTTTCTGGCCCGAGATCTACTTTTCCTTTGGATAGGTCATCGAGATCTACCAGGGTTGATAATTTTTTTTAGGCTTTTATATTGAAACCTGTTTACACACATCATGTTAGTATTGTCGAATCAGCATAGAAAAGACGGCTTCATATTGTCAGCCATCCATCCATCCATTATCTTCCACTTTATCCTATGCTAGAGTCGGGGGGGGGGGGGGGGGGGGGGGGAACGTCTCGGGCGCTGGGCAGATACACCCAGGACAGGACGCCAATCTATCACTGGGCACACACTCACTCACACAGACACACTCTCTATGGGGCAATTTGGAGAATTCAGTTGACCTTCATCCATGTTTTTGGACTGTGGGATGAAACCGGAGAACCCGGAGGAAACCCATGTGGACACGGGGAGAACATGGCAACTCCACCCAGATTGGGATTCGAACCGCGAATCCCTAGAACTAAGAGGAGAACGTGCTAACCACTAAGCCACAATGCCCCGCTCGGCCATCCTGACGCTTCAGATTGCCATTTTCACAAAGTGCAATGGCTACTTGGCAAATCAAGCAAATGCATTTTGAGTTTGACATTGTAAAAAAATATTCCTCCTCCCACTCTAAATGAAAGTGGTACATTTTAGTTCTTTTGGAGCAAATTCCTTCACTCATCTTGTCAGTCAAATAAAGTGCAAAAACACAAACAGAAACTATCTAATGTAATGTAAATCTAATGTAGATGATTTAGACGCTTCGGATTTAGACACGGAGGCGTGGTCACGTGCCGGTTTTGGGAAAAGCTGGGGGGGGGGGCGTAGCAGACTGCTCGCTTGCACAGCGATAGAGATCGCGATTCAGAATGACTTACATTGTGTGTGTGAAAATGTGTGAACGCATGTATAAGTGTTTCAGATACTGTGCTATAAAAAAGCGCTGATGCAAATAAGATTTTAGCCGAGCACAGAAAATTTACTCTATTATTATTTAAATCAAAGGCAGTTCGGATATCAGCCTATAATTAGCTAAAACCGTGGGATCAAGACCGGGTTTCTTAAGCAAAGGCTGCACAACAGTTTAAAATGCACATGGACAACACCAGGGGACAGACTGCTATTGATAATGGTTAGAACCTGCTGCCTATACTGGGAAAAAAAAAACTTTTCTGTGTACAAACAGTTAAAAATAAGTAACAACTACAATGTTGAACCCTGGGATGTTTAGAATCAAAGCCTTGAATGCTTTTTCAAACTGTTACTAACTTCACTGCCACTTCAGACAGCGAACGAGAGAGATAAACAACATAATAAGGCAATAAAAAAAATCAAGCACCCAGTGGCCACATAAGTACGGAGCCCCTAAAGGGACATTTAAGAAAAAATATTTATATATAACTATTGCGCAATCTCGCATTAATTTTTGCAATATCTCGCAAAAGTTTATGCGAGATCTTGCAAAAGTTAATGTAAAATTTTACGATATCTCACAAAACTAACGTGGAAACCCTGAAGCTGTCCAGAATATTGAATTTGGTTGCTAATGAATTCAATCTTGACCGCCAAGTCACAAAACGTTTCCTCTTGCATTAAGTAGTCGTTTCAGGTGTCTCTCATGTTGGAATTTATTAAACATAAAAAGACATGAATTGCATTATTTGTAAGGTTTTTGTTATACTTTGTAATACTCTTTATTTTTGTACTGATGTTTACTATTGCACATAGTTTAAACAACTGTTGAATATTTGCAGGGAACTGATGGAATGTCAAGTTGCTGGATGAGCATGGGAAAGGGTAGGGATGTCCGATCACAGGGTGAGCTGTAGACTTAGGGAGCAGGTAACATTTGTTAAATGTATTAGTGAGACTGGGGCCTCAGTAAGTCCCCACTATATATGGAAGGTCCATTCACACTCACCCACACAGGACAGCCCACCTAAGGATTAAATACCAAAGCGGGATCTTTGAGAATTCAGAGCTCTCTCTCATCAATCGTAGTTGCCCACCATTGATTTCCTGTACACTTGGTTGTCTATTCAGTAAAACGCATTAAATTCTTTTGGAAGAAAACCGCTGACTTATGACCGTTTTATTGGAACATAACACTCACTTATACGAATACCGTGTTTACGGGCAAGCACTGATTTGATGTCTTTATATTTCAAACCATAGCATCTCAAAATAAAACTCAATAAAACTTTTCCATGGATGAACGTTCTACATTGTGTTCGTTTATTCTTGTTGACCGGAAACTGACCCACATACATCAACTTAAAATAAACTTTTGCGAGATCTCGCAATAAATATAAATATTAATATTGTGAGATCTCTCACATAATTTTCGCATGATCATTTTTTTCTTCCATGTCCCTTTAGGGGCTCTGTACATAAGTGCATTGGTGCATCTGGCACATCTGTTTTAAATCTGTGCAGAGTACATTGCTGTCCAGCTTGGTCTCAGTCACATGTCTAGAGTCTTTCTATAAGATAATGAGCCTAAACACTTTATCTAAAATACTAAATAATGGCTAAGAGCAAAAAACTAGTTTGAATTGGGCTTCTATCAGTCCTGATCTAAATCCTATGTTAAAAGGAGCTGAACTTGAAACCTAAGACAGCTGAAGCAGTTTGCTTGTTCATTAAAAGTGGACCTTTGGGACGTGGTAATTGGTGCAAAAGTGTCTTTACAGGCTAAGCACCAGCTAATATGCAATTGTAAAATACATAATTAGGACACAAGTTCCTAAAAGTTCCTTAAGCCATATGCCACTTGAATATAGGGGGGAATTCTTCATTTTTAAAGACTTAAATTTACCAATGCCCGTGGTATAAATGCCTATATAAATGCATATTATATATATATATATATATATATATATATATATATATATATATATATATATATATATATAAACTTTTATATATAACTTTAACTTTTACCACGGCATGTATTCACTGTGGCATTGTTTTGATGAGCTTCTGCAATGTCACAAGATTTATCATTTTTCGACAAGACCTTGCAAGTCTGACTGCTGCACAAAGGCTTCTCCAGCATATCCCAAATATTCTCAATCCATGTGATGTCTCATGCTCCCTAAACCACTCTATTATAATTTGAAGCCGATGAATCCTGGCCTTGTTATTGTGGAATACGCCAGTGCAATAAGGGATGAAGAAGTGCATTGATGGAATAACCAGGTCATTAAGCATATTCAGGTAGTCAGCTGACCTCATTCTTTGCTGAACCTAGACCTGACCAATTGTACCTGTTTGCTAAGTTACATCCAGATGGCAACCTTTTTTTTGCCCAGGCAGGCAGTGTATGTGTGTGTGTGTGTTTGTGTATATAAATATCCATTATCCATCTATTATCTTCCGGTTTATACTATATTAGGGTCACGGGGAGTTCTCCATGCCCTTCCAGGGGAGAACATTTCAGCGCTGGGCGGATACACCCAGGACAGGGAGCCAATCTATCGCTGGGCATACACTTACTCAGACACACACACATACACACTCTATATGGGGCAATTTGGAAAAGTCAATTGACTTGATCCTTGTTTTTGGACTGTGGGAGGAAACTGAAGAATCCAGAGGAATTCTTCAGTTCCTCTGGATTCTTCAGTTCCTCTGGCAATATATGTATATATATTGCCAATCTATCGCTGGGCAATATATATACAGTGTATATATATATATATATATATACTGTATATATATTGCCCAGCGATAGATTGGCGCCCTGTCCTGGGTATATCTGCCCAGCGCCCGAAACATTCTCCCCTGGATGGGCATGGGGAACGGGGGGTTCTGCGACCCTAATAGAGGATAAAGCGGAAGATAATGAATGAATATATATATATATATATATATATATATATATATATATATATATATATATATATATATATATAAATATACACACACACACATTGTGCATCATTATTATGTACTGTATATCTGCGTTCCATTATGCGTTCCATTCTCATTAACTAAAAGAGTAATAAATACAATGCATTTCCTGTGAAAATGGTAACACGTACAAATAAACACACACACACACACACACACACACACACACACACACACACACACACATACACACATATGTACACATACATACATGAATACAACACATACATACAGTGAGAGATTTTTTTCCTTTACCAGGGAAACCTCAACTTCCTGTGGTCATGGAACATACAGCAAATTTATACTCACACCTCCCTTACTTTTCCATTACTTGGAAAAACATATGGTGTTGTGAATAGAACAGCACACTGTCAATGCATGACTCAAACTGTTATAATTATTACTACCCTGCAGTTTCTGTATGGCTTTTTAAGATTTTAGCTACAGCTATACTTACTCTCATTAAGTGATCATTCAAGCAAGCTTCACACACAAGCTATTCTATTAATCAAAACTAGAGTAATAAAGAATGGAATGAAAACTTTTGTCTACAAATTAATGCATGTAAATTTTAATAAATAAATTAATGATAAGTTTTATGCAAAAAATGTCTTTTTATTGTTTGATTTATTGTATCTATTTAATGCACTTGTACCTTCACATTGAATTGATTTACTGTGGGAAAGTAAAGAAGGAATTCCACTGGCAGTAGAAAAACAATCACATCATGTGTTCTGCAGTGTAGTGAATGGCTGCTCTGTTCGGGCTTTTAAAGAACATCAAACATATATCACATATGTTAATTACACAACCTGCTTTCCACAGACATGCAGATAAAATAAGGGCAATATATCTTTTTTTTTTTAAATACCCAGTATAGAAGGGTTCTGGGAGTCTAACATCAATATTCTTTGCAGCATTCTTTTTTTTTCTTTTCTTTTTCCTTTTACTATTTTCCTTTTCCCCCACAATACAATGTGTTTACTTGAGGCTCTGAAAAAAAAAACTGTGTCTGTGTCCAAAAGGGAGACATTCGACTGGATGAATAGGTCATTTGTGAAATCTGGTGTAATGTGGAAAAAAATATGGCATAAGAAATAAAATAAGATTTTTTGTGAATGGTTTTCACTGTTTTCTGTCCTGTTTTGTGAGCCCTTAGTTTGTTAATAATTATTGATGAATATGATTAGATATGTTGATACGGGCATGGTAGCTTAGTGGTTAGGGTGTTGGACTTATCAATTTTAAGATGTGGGTTCAAATCTCAGGGCCACTGAACTACCATTGTGGGTCCTAGAGCAAGGCCCTCATTGTTCCAGGGATGCTGTGGTCAACCCTGTGCTCACTTTGTAAGTCGCTTTGGATAAAAGTGTTAAATGACCAAATGTAAATGTAATGTGCATTTACACCAAAACCAAAATGCTAGACAGTGATACTAAAATCTTTTTTACACAAACTATTTTGTTTTACAAATTTTGTTTTAAATTGCATTTTATCATACCTTTTAAAATAATTATTATTATTTAAAATATTAGTATTTATTGAAATCTCAAGTTTTCATTAACTTCAGATAAACCTTCAGGTTTTATCTCATATAGTTCTTGTCACATAAAAGAGATCTTGTATAGGTGTATGAACATCAGCTAAAGATGTAAGTGAAAAATACTTGTTTAACATAGTTGCACACTGTGGTAGGAATGATTAGGTAAAATGCATAGTATGTAATAACATTAACAAAAATGTAAATCACCAAGTAATAAATGTATTATTAACAATCAAAATAATATACGTGAATGTAAATGTAGGTCAAGCAGGTGATGCGAGCTGAATACACAAAATTCATTTAAAGTAAACATAAAGTAAACTTTAACACTTTAATAACAGATCTAACACAGAGAATAGTTTATATAGCAGCCAGAGCACTGCAACAAGTTAATGATTCAAAAAAAAAATGAACCAATGGAAGAGTGCAGAATTAAATAGTCACAAGTATACCTAATATTTATGAAAGACAAAACAAGGAAGAGGGACAGAAAACAATTCAGTGAGACAAAAAGGAAATCAACGTGGAATGTGGGTGGAACTTTCCAGCAGGAAGGAAACATGGAACATTACTTTAAACAAAAGACTGTTTACGCTATAGCTATAGGGGGGAAAATCTAAAGGTAACCAGTAGCTCACACAAAGTAACATTTAATGTTATATTTTATTCTAAGTTTAATTCTGCAAATTATATATATATTTATCATATATAAATATCAATTGTTTTTATTTTATCAAGTAAAGAAAGAAATAATAAATTTACTAATTCTGAAAATATTATGATATCATAAGACACCACCACACCATTAGTACTTCTGTCTTTTAAAGCAGCTTGAATTATATGAGGTATGGACTGATTACTAACAGTGTTCTTCATCTGTTGTTGCAATATCAGCTGATTGGAGATTGGAAATTGAAGCATTGCAATTGACCATTTTCCTCAATTTCAACCAGAGATTTTAAATTTGTATTGAGATCTGGACTATTTGCAACCTATGCAATCAACATTATATGTCTTTCTTGAAAGAAATGTTTCACACCCTTTGCTATATGGCAAGGTGTATTATCATCTTAAAAAATGAAGCCTTTATCAGACAATCAGCTTCATAAATTTTGTAGGACAAACACCAAACAAAAGAATGAGCATCATTGTCTTGCCCAATGCAGATTTGCAATACACTCCCCTATGAACAGTAAGATCAGGAGCACGTGTAACCTGCCCGAGTTAGGGTTATAGGGAACCCACCCTGGAGCCAAGCCCGGGGATGGGGTTCGTCAGCGAGCGTCTGGTGGTCGGACATGGTGCCCGGCCGGGCCCAGCCGGAAGGAGCCACAATGGTTTTCCCCCTCAAATGGGCTCACCACCTGTGGGGGGGAGTAGTAATAGGGGTTCGGTGCAGTGTGGATCAGGCAGTGGCCGGTGGCGTGGGCCTGGGTGTTGTGATCCTCGGTTGCTGAAATTGGCTTTAGGAACTTGGAACATCACTTCACTGGCAGGGAAGGAGCCTGAGCTGTTGCGGGAGGTTGAGAGAAACCGGCTAGATATAGTCGGGCTCACCTCAACTCACAGCTTGGTTTCTGGATCCAATCTCCTTGAGAGGGGCTGGACTGGAGTTGCCCATGGCGAAAGGCGTCGGACAGGTGTATGCTTTCTCGTGGCCCCCTGGCTTGACGCGTGTATGTTGGGGTTTTCTCTGGTGGACGAGAAGGAAGCTTCCTTATGTCTTCGGGTTGGGGAATGACGGCTTTGTGCGTCGCGGATGAAAACCCGGGCGTGGGAGGAGTTCGGTGAGGCCTTGGAAAGTGACTTTCGGTTGGCTCCAAGAAGATTCTGGCAAACTGTCAGGTGACTCAGGAGGGGAAAGCAGTGTGCCACTAACACAGTATATAGTGGAGGTGGTGACTTCGACTGGGGATGTCATTAGGCGACCTTCTCAATCCCACCAATATGCCCTCCACACAACATTGCATGGTCATCGGGGCAGTGCCTCTGGACTGGCAGGCAGGGGTGGTGGTAGTGCCTCTTTTCAAAAAGGTGTTCCAACTACAGGGGAATTACACTCCTCAGCCTTCCTGGCAAAGTCTACGCAGGGGTACTGGAGAAGAGAGTCTGACTGATAGGGAGGTGCTTCGTGAGTATGGGGTACATGGCTTCTTACTACGGGCCGGTAGTAAGTCGGACTTGTTTCCAGTGAGGGTTGGACTCCATCAGGGCTGTCCTTTGTCACCAGTTCTGTAGCCAGGGGATGTAGGGTGTCCGGTTTGGTGATCTGAGGATCACGTTGCTGCTGTTTGCAGACAATGTGGTCCTGTTAGCATCATCAGGCAACTTCAACTCTTACTGGATCGGTTTGCTGCCGAGTGTGAAGCGGCTGGGATGAAACTCAGCACCTCCAAATCTGAGGCCATGGTTCTCAGTCGGAAAAGGGTAGAGAGTCCTCTCTGGGTCAGGGATCAGATCTTGCCTCAAGTGGAGGAGTTTAAGTATCTTGGGGTCTTGTTCACGAGTGATGGTAAGATGGAATGTGAGATTGACAGACGGATTGGCACGGGGTCAGCAGTGATGCGGGCCCTATACCGGTCCGTTGTGGTGAAAAAGGAGCTAAGCCATAAGGCAAGGTTCTCGATTTACAAAATACAAGTACAGTATTACTTGTTTCATTTTTTATTCATATCAATCTGTTTTGTGTAACAGCTCTTCAAGGTTTGAGCACTCTTTTTTAACTGAAGATAAATTAGCAGCTATAATCTAACACGCCTAAACTGCTAAACTGTAGACAGGATCCCAAACCACGAACCCAGAGAAAGGCCCCCAAACTGCCGAGCCAGAGAGACGCTCCCAAATTGCCAAATGGAATAAGGCTTAACCACAAGGTTTCCATATGCCAGCTGTATTTTGTGTCTTTCCATAATTACAGAGTGTTCTACTACTCTGACTGCATACCCGGTTTAAGATTTATGGAGTTACCTTGACTGTGCTACTGAGCTTTTGCTGAACAAAGTCTACTTTCATTCAAATCTGACAAGTGCCTGTGAGCTTCTGGGTCCTTGCATTACAGGTACATTCACCCTTTCTTCAATTATATGAGTTCTACCAGCATTATATGCTCTTTTGGGGTGTTGTGCATGTTCATGTTCCTCCAAACATGTTGTGTGCTATGGCATTCAATGTGTTCAATTAGCCCCCGATTTTGCAGTGACACGAAAAATCTGATGGTCATTCTGAAAATGTTACAGTAGCAGATTGAAACAAGAAATCAGGGCACAACTGGTTGAAGCAAATTATCAGGCCACGCTGGCTTTTCCAAATAGGGCACAACACAAGATAACAATGATATTATTATTATTATTATTATTATTAGGGGTGCGAATCTCTCAGTGTCCGGTGATTCGAATCGATTCCGATTTTTGAGGTCACGATTCAGTTCAAAATCGATTTTTGATTCAGAATCGATTTTCGATTCAGAAACGATTTTTCATTTCAAATGTTCTTTAAATTTTGTTTAAATCATGTGATTGACAAGATGAAACAACAATGTAAACAAATAGAACATTTATTTAAAACAATATTTTCAGGTTCCTTCCGGTATCAAATCTTTTTGCATCATTTTATATTTATACAAAAATAGGATTGCGCTAAATTAAAATTACCAGTATTAGGTTAACTTAGCTGCCTGGCTTTTTCTTAAATAAAAAAAACATCTATCAATGAACAAATAATTCAAAATATATTAATACAAAAGTTTACCATGGCGCATTAGCCTTTAATCGAAACTAAAATACCGACTTTACAGTCATAGGGCATTTATATTTTGCAAATCTTTAAAACTTAACATTAAAAATAAAATACATACTTCAGTCTTTTTAACTATATTGCACCAACATTCGCTATATTTTCAAAACTTTAAACCTTAACCTTAATTATTAAATATATTTTCACCTTTTCAACTTCTTTTAGCTTAGGGTGATGTTGCGCAAAATGGGCTAGTGCATTTGTCGTATTTCAAAAGTACCTAAATTTAATTTTACACTCCTTGCAAACAATTGCGCTCATGTCGAGCTCTCTCTTTCCCAGTCATTGTAGAATCCAAAGTGTGCACTTACACCGGCTTTTAACGACAATGGGGCAGGTCGAATAGTGCCCTAACCCTCTCCATGCTTCCTGTGCCATGCTAGCGGACTCCATTCAGACAACGGGAGCAGGCTAACAAGCTTGCTGTACGGTGGCCGAGTGGATATGTAATGCGATATAATAATACGCTCGGGAGTTGGAGCAGCAAAAAATAAAACTTAAACAAATAGATTTTTGGGCATATTGAATCGATTCAGAATCATACGAACCGCGAACCTTTTAAGAATCGATTTTTTTCAGCACACCTAATTATTATAATATGTTATTATTATTATTATTGTTATTATTATTATTATTATTATTATTATTATTATTGTCACACTCGTCTACCGTGGGCTAAGAACGGCTGCGCAAATGAGACGCAGAGCCGCAGCGCTCTAACGCGCAGAAGGGAGCCAGGCACACAGGTAGCAGGAATACAGAATTTATTATGGTGTAGTGACACCAAACACACCGGTACATAAAACGAGTGGACATAAAACTTTGACGTGCCCGGACGACGAGGAACACTGGAAATAAATACATAAACATTTCCCATCACGTGCACCAACAGACCAATAACAAGACGGAGTTAATTAACTAAACTAAAGACAAATGAACGTTAATTAACTCAAAAAAACGAAAGGAAACACAGAACAGGTGACAGGTGCCCTAGGCACCTGTTACAATTATTATTAATATTATTATTATTATTATTATTATGAGGGTGGGCGGCACGGTGGCTTAGTGGTTAGCACGTTCGCATCTCAGCGCTAGGGATTCCCGGTTCGAATCCCAATCTGGGTGGAGTTTCCATGTTCTCCCCGTGTCTGCATGGGTTTCCTCCGGGTTCTCCGGTTTCCTCCCACAGTCCAAAAACATGGATCAAGTCAATTGAATTCTCAAAATTGCCCATATAGAGTGTGTCTGTGTGAGTGAGTGTGTGCCCAGCGATGGATTGGCACCCTGTCCTGGGTCTATCTGCCCAGCGCCCGAGATGTTCTCCCCTGGATGGGCATGGGGAACCCCACCGCGACCCTAATAGAGGATAAAGTGGGAGATAATGAATGAATGAATTATGAGGGTGGCACGGTGGCTTAGTGGTTTGCACGTTCGCCTCTCAGCGCTAAGGATTCCCGGTTCGAATCCCCATCTGGGTGGAGTTTCCATGTTCTCCCCGTGTCCGCGTGGGTTTCCTCCGGGTTCTCCGGTTTCCTCCCGCAGTCCAAAAACATGGATCAAGTCAATTGAGTTCTCCAAATTGCCCCATATAGTGTGTGTATGTGTGGTGTCTGTGTGAGTGTGTGCCCAGCGATAGATTGGCGCCCTGTCCTGGGTGTGTCTGCCCAGCTTCCGAAACGTTCTCCCGTGGATGGGCATGGGGAACCCCCCTAATATAGGACAAAGCAGAAGATAATGAATAATGATTTATAATTATTATTATTATTATTATATTATTTTGTAAAAAGATATGGCAATATTTTCTTATTTTATATAATGGTGTTTTAACATCTATGACTTACATTGTACCCACTTCTCAATGGTTACCATACACTCACAGTCCACTTAATTAGGTACACCTGCTTAATTGATAACACAAACAGCTAATCGGCCAATCACATGGATGCAACATGCATTTCGGCATGTAGAGGCAGTTAATACAGGTGGCAAGGTTGTTTGTGCGAGACAGGGTAGTCTAAATATTTCAGAAACTGCTGATCTACTGGGATTGTCACATCTAACCATCACTCGGATTTATAGAGAATGGTAAGAAAAAGAGAAAATGTCCAGATGTCCAGTGAGTGGCAGATGTGTAAACAAAATGCCTTGTTCATTTCTCTAAATTAAAAAAAGGTAGAAACTTGAAGAGGATGTGCCAAAATTTCCCCAGATTTTACAAAATTGGACAGCAAAGGATTGAAAAAACATTGACTGGTCTGACAAGTCCAATCACCTGGGACATTCAGATGGTAGGGTCAGAATTTTTGTCAACAACATAAAAGCGTGGATCCATCCTGTGTTGTATCAATGGTTCGGGCTAGTGGTGGTAGTGTAATGGTGTGATGAATATTTTCCAGACACAATTCGGGCCCCTTAGTACCAATTGAGTACCATTGTTAAAATGCTGTATGAGTTTTGTTGCTGACCATCCCTATTTGACCACAGTGTACCCATCTTCTGACGGCTAATTCCAATACAATAATGCACCATGTAACAAAGCACACTGGTTTATTAAACATGACAATGAGTTCACTGTATTCCAATGGCCTCCACAGTCACCAGAGCTCAATCCTATAGAGCACCTTCAAGATGTGGTGGAATGGAAATAATTCTATTATGTTAATATGGATCAAAATCTCTATGGAATGTTTCCAACACAATGGTAAAAGTATGCCATGGATGATTAAGGTAGTTCTAAAAGCAAAAGCTGGTCCAAACTTTTACTAGCAAAGATTGCCTATTTTTTTCTGTAGAGTAAAAAAAGTAAATAAATAAAAGCAGAACAACACATATGCAGCAAAATAATTATCTTTCCAAAATGATCTGGGTCTTTTCTGTCATTTATATTTCAAATTCTTCTTTCCGCCCTTCCTGTCTCTTAGAACAATTACATTCCACTGGGCAGTTCAGCAGAAAACATCCCCTTCCCATGCCCCAGCACTCCCACCCCTGAACCATTTTCCCACCACTACACAGAATCATGAAAAATGCAGTCACTATTCAAATAACCCAAAATAGAGTGAAATATTTGATGAACACAATTTTATGTATAAGCTACTGTCTAAATCTAAGCCATTCAAGTATTTTTTTATTGAGCCCAGCAGAGTAAAACCACTGACTTTGAAATAAATAATGCGCACTGACGCATGTTTAAAATCTTCAAATTTATCAGAATATTGTATTAGTCCCTTTAGCAAAATTGTTGTAGTGCTGTATTTACTGCAACTTAATGCGAGAATGAGAGTTGGAATTACTTTATACAGAGTATTTTTCTTTATTTATTAATGTGCAAAGATTCAGTTCTCGGTTTATTAACTAAATCAGTCTAATTATGGTATTCTGTACTTCTTTAAAAAGCGACTACTTAACTACAACACAGACTGACTGCATTCCATTCGCAAAACCATAGAAATTTGATACGGAGGAAGTTGATTGGTCCATTTGTGCTGTGGGTGGAACTGTAGGGGCTACAGTGGCTTATAAAACTGAAAAAAAACCTCTCTCTAAACCAAGTTTTCTGGTTGTATTGCTCTTTTCTATTCTCAAAAATATTGCATCCAATATGAGTTTGCGATCAAGTATTTCTGTGCATTCCTCTACCACCCAGATGCCACTGAATCAAATATCTATTCAACGCAGTTTAAAGATGCCTGCTTACCGGGCAGCTAGCACCTATGGTGGTGCTGGTGGGCAGGGGACCCGCATCTCCTCTGCATCATATTCAGGATTGAAAAGGGGACTGGGAGGCCCAGCTTCATCTGGATCGACCTCCTTCCAGATGACTGTATCTGGAACTACAGGAGAAATCATGGGCAATGAGAAAATGGCCATGCAAAGCCTAAATGATCGTCTTGCCTCCTACCTGGAAAAGGTGAGATCTTTAGAGAAGGCCAACAGCAAGCTGGAGCAGCAAATCTGTGAGGCCCTGGCAAAACGAGGCCCTGATGTACGTGATTATAGTCACTATCAGGCTATCCTGGATGATCTACACAAGAAGGTGGGTGACTTTTTTAAATTTGTATTCTGTCGTTAAATTCATGTCATTGTCAATTAAATATACTTACATATTAATCATTGCATTTAAACTTGAAGTAATAATGTATCTGTGAAATTTTGTTCATATCCCCTTAAAATGACACTTCTCATGACTTTTTAATTTTCATTCAACTATAATAAATATAAAACAACCAATAAGTAACAATAGGTGTCATTATATTTAAGCTAAGACCTAAACATTTTCATTTATATTCTGTTCCAAGACACGGCAGAACTATATAATTGTATAAAGCTTACAACATTCATTAGTAGTGTGTCCATAAGAATTAAGTCTTTATATAGATTTTGCCCCACATAAGAATGTACAAAGTTAAAAGATCGCTTTAAATCAAACACAATATGAATGATAAAGTATTGCTTACAGCAGGAATTGTCACCCCTGAGATAAAAAAAAAAAAACATTACAGTTTATATATTAATGTAAACATATGATTGTATATGACTACATTACATTTTGGGGTGGACTTACTACAAGCTACAAACTGTAAAGTATGGAAGAGTAAACCATTGCCATTTTACATTTATATGAACTACAATAAAATAACTTAACTAGAGGAGAAAGTGATCAAATTTTAACTGCCATCTTCAGGGCAAAATTCATTTTTCGGAAGTTAAAAATGACTTGGTGCAACTTTTAATATTGTGAATAATATGTGTAAGTGTAAAATATAAACTTCATTAAGCATTTAATAAAATTAGGTTGCAGTATGTATAGTCATGTAGGACCTGGTCTAAAAGAACTGTGAAAATATTTTTTTATTTAACTATTTTAAAAGAAAATGTATCAGTACATTAAAAGCAAATATTATAGTGAAAGTAAAAATAATATATACAAATATATAACATCTGTATAATCATTATGATCTTATTAAAATTTGACTTTCAGAGTACACAAATGTCATGCAAATTCCTTTTTATCCCAATACTTTGCAAAAACTTATTTAATAACCATGATCCAAATGTAGTTTATAAACATTTTGCAAGTTTTGCTTTCCTTTTCACATAATTCATAATAATTCTTCACATGGTGCCATATGTTTTAATGTGAATGATTTACGACTAAAAACAAGGTTTGTTAATGATTATCCTATGGTCTCTGGTACAAGCAATTCTCAAACTCTTATCTAAACTAAATAAAGCTACAGAGTAGAAGCAATGACTAAGTTGGGGCCAAATTGACTTAATAATTTACTTGTGGCTTTTTGTTATATCTGACAAACTACATGGTTGTTTAATGTAATTGTAAATGTTTTATCTGGGAAAATCTTTTTTTGTAATGTTTAAAATATGTTTCTAATGTTTTAATGTTTAAAAAGCAACACAAGAGCAGTAGTGTTGGGGGAATCCTGAAGAGTCTACTGACTCTTATACTCTTATGAAATAAATCATCATATTATCATACAACTTCAAATGTTAATAAAATTTTTTTTTGCTCTTTCGAGGAATTTCATCATTATGTGATGTGTGTATGTTAGATGTGCACTTCTTTCCAATCTAGTTTCAAGAAAATGAGATGAAAATGAGCTGAAAGAAAATATAACTGCATAAAGTCCTCTAAGTTGTATAAAACAATTTAGTTCGAATAATTATAAATAGCTCTCTGTTGATCCAGGCCAATATTTACAATTTTGGGGAAATCGACAGGGCACTAAGAAGCAAGTGTATGAGTAAACTAGTAAACACAATTCATAAGTAAATAAACAGTTAAATTGTCCCTGTCTAATTATGGTTTAGTCTGTCACACTCGCCTACCTTAGACTAAAAGCGGCTACGCAGATGAGGCGCAGAGCCGCAGCGCTTTAACACGCAGAAGGGAGCCAGGCACACAGGTAGCAGAAACACTGATTTTATTTTCAAGCTAATTAACTAAAACGACCCGGAATGACAGCTAATTAACTCAAATCAAGGATAAACCAGAAGAACAGAAACAGAAAAACAGGTGCCCTGTTACAGTACCCCCACCCCTACGGTCTTGCAACGGGGACACGACCAAGAAAAAAAATAAAAGTCCCGGGGGCGGGGGGGTCCTCCACCCTCCGCCCTCCTTGAGCCGGGCTTGGCTCGGGCCTTCTGGTGGACGCCCTCTGCGGGGGAGGCGTGACGAACAGCCTCTGGCCACATGTCGAGGTGGACGCCCTCTGCGGACAAGGCGTGGAGAGCGCCCTCTGCAAACGAGTTGTTGAGGACGCCCTCTGGCTGCGAGATCAGGTGGGCGCCCTCGGCGGATCAAGAGTGGGCCACGCCCTCTGACTGCGTGGTCTGGTGAACGCCCCCTGGCTGTGTGGTCCGATGGATGCCCTCGGCGGACGAGAAGTGGGCCACGCCCCCTGGCTGCGTGGTCCGGTGGACGCCCTCTGTCTGCGTGGTCTGATGGACGCCCTCGGCGGACGAGGAGTGGGCCACGCCTTCTGGCTGCGTGGTCCGGTGGACGCCCTCGGCGGACGAGGAGTGGGCCACGCCCTCTGGCTGCGTGGTCCGGTGGGTGCCCTCTGTCTGCGTGGTCTGATGGACGCCCTCGGCGGACGAGGAGTGGGCCACGCCTTCTGGCTGCGTGGTCCGGTGGATGCTCTCGGCGGACGAGGAGTGGGCCACGCCTTCTGGCTGCGTGGTCCGGTGGACGCTCTCGGCGGACGAGGAGTGGGCCACACTCTCTGGCTGCGTGGTCTGATGGACGCCCTCGGCGGACGAGGAGTGGGCCACGCCTTCTGGCTGCGTGGTCCGGTGGACGCCCTCGGCGGACGAGGAGTGGGCCATGCCCTCTGGCTGCGTGGCGCGGTGGATACCCCTGGTGCTCGGGCTGAGCGGCGGGCGGACCCTGGTGCGCGGGCTGGGCGGCGTGCGGCCCCTGGTGAGCGGGCTGGGTGGCGTGCAGCCCCTGGTGAGCAGGCTGGGCGGCGTGCGGCCCCTGGTGAGCGGGCTGGGCGGCGTGCGGCCCCTGGTGAGCGGGCTGTGCGGTGTGCGGCCCCTGGTGAGCGGGCTGGGAAGGCGTGCGGCCCCTGGTGAGCGGGCTGGGCGACGTGCGGTGCAGGGACCACGACAGGTGTGCATGCTTGTGGGTCTGTGGTAGGAATGCCCGCCAGGAGGACCTCGGTTACATAGTCCATATATCCTTAATTATGCCAGTGAATCACAAAAACAGCATTTTGGAGAATCTACCCTCCAGACCACCAGACCTAGAATAGTTGGCAAAAGGAGATTTTTTGACATTTTTCAAAATGAGTCGCATATTAATAATTAAAGAATGCAACTGATTGAGTAAATATGAAGCTATGATAGCATATTTAAGTCATTTAATAAAATTAGTCATTTGAAATAATGGTCATGCAGAAGTGCATGGTTGATATTTATTGTTTTTTTCCTAGAATATATTCAGTATCTTGTAAATACGATCTGCCGTTTCTAAGTGTGTAAACATGCTGTTACATCAGGGCAATCAGGGCCTTCAAGGCCTAAAATATGTGAATTACAGATTGATGTAATTTATATTTTGTCAATGAATATCAGATTTAAATCCTTGATACAAGAGCCTTCTAACACCCTCTAATTGGAGTGTACTTTCTATGGGCATATATTTTCAGCCAATTAAAACTTATTAGAGAAATATATTTGTACACATTTGTATATATGTGTAAAAATAATAATCAGAATATTTGGTGAATTATTTTTCTAAAGCATATTGCAATTTTATGAGTTAGTGATAGATAGATAACACTAAATATTATTAGTGATTTATATATGTGGCTACATGAGTGTAATGGAGTGGGTACGAATGAAGATCAGAAACAAGAATTCACAGGCTCAGAAATTCATTAAAACACACACTGGCTGATGGTATCTTCCCTTCACATTGTTGCAGCTCTGTGGATTATAAAGGCTTCATCTAGCAGAGTCATGTATTTCTAATTAAAGTCCATTACTTGTGTTAATCTACACTATGTACCTATATATCTGAAAGCAGCATACATTTTTTAAAATAATATCATATAACATTATTATGTGACTAAATTTCATCTACAAGTTCAGGGCGGCACGGTGGCTTAGTGCATGTTCGCCTCTGAGCTCTAGGGATTCCCGGTTCGAATCCCCATCTGGGTGGAGTTTCCATGTTCTCCCCGTGTCTGCGTGGGTTTCCTCCGGGTTCTCCGGTTTCCTCCCACAGTGCAAAAACATGGATCAAGTCAATTGAGTTCTCCAAATTGCCCCATGTAGAGTGTGTTTGTGTGCGTGTCTGTGTGTGTGAGTGTGTGCCCAGCGATAGATTGGCACCCTGTCCTGGGTGTATCTGCCCAGCGCCCAAAACATACTCCCCTGGATAAGCATGGGGAACCCCCCCGCGACCCTAATATAGGATAAAGAGGAAGATAATGAATGAATTAATAAATGAATGAATGAATGAATGAATGAATGAATTTCTGTTCACAATGTAATCAAAAAGTACCAGCATTGCTGCTCACACTAAGTGCAAAATGTTAACATTTTATTTCTTACACTTCGAAAGTTTCTGTTTTATGTCTAGTTCTAATTGACTTGTTGTGATATTATTTTTTTGCTATATTTTATTTGTTATAGATCTTTGCATCAACTGTGGATAATGCTCGATTTGTGCTCCAGATTGACAATGCTCGTCTAGCAGCAGATGACTTTAGAGTGAAGTAAGTATACTTTTTTTTTTAATATGACTGATTACCAACATGGAACATGCAAAATTTAGGGTCATCACACATAACACTAAATGTGTTTAAATCCAAGTGTGAAATGTTTGCTAAATGTTGGTAACCATTCTAAGCAAACTTGTGACCAAAAAAAAATCTTTAACCTGATATATTACAATTGTATGTAGATTATTATCTTATTTTGAATTTGATGGCAGTTTTCTCAAACATCTCAAAGTTGGGACAGGGTATGTTTAACATTGTGTGATGGGCCAAATTGTTTTTATTGTTGGAAGGACGAGAATCATCTACTAAAAAGTTATGTTGTTGTAAAGGGTGTAAAGCAGCTGAGCCCAATACGTCAGTGTCAGATAGTTCGCAATGGAGGTTTGTAAAAAAAGTGCTAATCACATATCAATGCTTTTTTTACAGCACAGTATCGGAAGCACTTATACACACGTGCATACATTCACACACACAATGTGAGTCATTCTGAATCACGATCTCTGCAAGCGAGAGGTCTGCTCCCCCCCACCCCCCCCTCTCTTGCTGTTCCCAAATCTGAGACGTGGCCACGCCTCCGTGCCTAAATCACGAATCATCTACACTAGATCGTTTCTGTTTGTGTTTTTGCACTTTATTCGACTGACAAGATGAGTGAAGGACTTTGGTCCAAAAGAACTAAAATGTTGCACTTTCATTTAGATTGGGAGGATGAATATTTTTTTACAATGTCAAACTCAAAATGCATTTGCTTGATTTGCAAAGTAGCCATTGCACAAACACCATTGTGTTTGGTCGTGCTATTTGCTAGAATGTGTTTAAATTTCTGTGAAAATAGCAATCTGAAGCCATCTTTTCTAAGCTGATTCGACAATACTAACATGATGTGTGTAAACAGGTTTCAAAAAAGATTAACCCTGATAGATCTCGATGACCTGTCCAATGGAAAAGCAGATCTCGGACCAGAAAAGTGTGGGCACCCCTAGTGTAAAGTATGTGCCTTAGCATTGCCCTGCTAAAATATGCAGCCCTAAAAGAGACATTTTCTGGATGAGAGCAAATGTTGCTCTAAAACATCAAAGTCCTTTTTTATCAGTGATAGTGAATTTCCAGATGTATAATTTTTTCCAACTATTTATATATTTGGATGGTATAATAGAATATAGTTGTGGGAACTTCAAAGTCTTCACATCTTGAAATTGAGTAAAATACTAATAGTTTTCAACAAGTAGTTGAATGATCTTTACATCTGAATGTCTGCCTTTCTGAAATGTTTTTACACCAAGTTATATCACTGGCCTGTTGTCAATTAATTGAAGTTGTTTTTTTGTGCTGATTATTGTTCTAGCATCTTGTTGCCCATCCCTAAATATTTATATATATTTTATATGCTTTCCTGCCATGACATTCAAAATAAGTTAAAATATTTCTTGAAATTGTTAAAAGTAATAATTTGAAGTTCTGTGGGATCTTCAAATTTAGTGGTTTTGTTAAATTTCCTTTGGGATAAATAATGTATTATACCCATCTATTTATCTATCTGATATGTTACGTTTGTACTATTGGTAATAATATGAGATTTGCAAATCATTTCATTATGTTTTTATTTACATTTAACACAGCATTCTATTTTTTTGGAATTAGGGTTGTGTGTGTATATAAATCATTTTCTAACAAATTTAGTTGTACATCATTTGAATATTGGAGTACGCTGGCAAAAACTTTTATAAATGAGTTTATTTCAAATTGGATTTTTTTTTGTAAAGATATGAGTCTGAACTATCCATACGGCAGTCAGTGGAAGCTGATATTGTGGGTCTGAGGAAATTAATTGATAATACCAACATTGGTCGTTTGAACCTGGAAAGTGAGATTGAGGCCCTTAAAGAAGAGCTTATCTACCTCAAGAAGAACCATGACAAAGTAAGAAAAAGTGAATTATTTCCTAAATAAAATTATTACATTTATTTAATTGTATTTATATATTTTTTTTTTCAACTTTAATGAATTTCTTATAAGGAGGTAATGGACTTGCAAAACCAAATTGCTCAATCGGGAGTGCAAGTTGATGTTGACGCTCCCAAGGGACAGGATCTGGCTCAGATTATGGAAGAAATGAGGAAAAAGTATGAGAAAATGGCCAAAGAAAGTGCAGATGAGCTTAAAGTCTGGCATGAGTCACAGGTACAATCAAAATTATATTTTAAAAACTTTAAAATGTATTTAATGTCTTAAATGTTTTGAGTTTTTAATGCTTTTCAGATCCAAGAGGTACAGGTACAAGTTACACAGAACACTGAAGCCTTACAGGGTGCACAAACAGAAGTAAATGATCTTAGGAGACAGCTTCAAACACTAGAAATTGAGCTTGAGTCACAGAAAGGTCTGGTGAGTATTGTCTTGCTAAAGAACAAAATTGTAATATCATGTTCAGTATTTTTAAAGATGAAGTGGAGGGTTACAATAGTCTTTCAGTGGTTTATCTGTTTAACTTTGTTTTGTTGTAGAAAGTTTCACTGGAGGGCACACTGAGGGACACAGAGCTACGCTACAATGTGGATATTGAGAATCTAAATGGGATCTTACTACAATTAGAAGCAGATCTAATACAGTTACGTAACAATATTCAACTGCAAGGACAGGAGTATGAGGTTCTTCTCAACATGAAGATGAAACTGGAGGCCGAGATTGCAACCTATAGAAAACTACTAGATGGTGGCGATTTCAAGTAAGTGTTTTGAATGCTTCGTATTATTTTCCAATGTTTTTCTGTTTTTGTTTGCAATAAAAAAATATATACATATATATTTTTTAGATTGGAGGAAGCTATTGATGAACAGAGAAGAGTAAAAGTGATGACTGTCACACAAACACTGGTAGATGGAAAGGTGGTGTCCTCAACTACAGAGACTAAGGAACGTAATCTTTAATCTGCCGTGCTTCCTAGAATAAGCACCAACATGCCAGTATTGCGAATAATCACTAATGGTGGTTAGGGTAGAAATTATGGTTATTGCAATCATAATGAGCCTTACTGCACATGTTCAAATAAATTCTAATAATAAACCTGATGTGATGTCCATTGTGTGTTTTTTTTTCTTAACTGATTACATTTATAGTGTGGGTTTTGTGCATATAAAAAGTATAATAAGTAGAGTTCAACGACAAGTCAGTTTCTATAAATTTGGTATCCTTTCCTGGGTGTATCCACCTGTGCACCAAACCACCACCATTAAGACAGTTATCAAGTATAGCAGTGAGCAAAAAAACAAAAAAAGTGCATAAAGTGTGCCAAAATCTCATTAATACCAATACTATCTCAAGTAATGTAAGAAACACTTTAAAGTTAAAATTTGGGTTATTAAACATTAGGTCAATTTCATCAAAATCAGCACTACTTCAAGAAATAATTACTGATAACTTCCTAAATGTCTTTTGTCTCACAGAAACCTGGATTAGGGCCAATGAATACTTAACATTAAATGATGCCTCTCCACCTGGATATGCTTATGCTCATAAACCACGTCTTAGTGGACAAGGAGGTATAGTGGCAAAGATCTATAAAGAAAACATAAATGTAACACTTAATAATAACTATGAGTCAAAATCCTTCGAAGCTCTTGTACTCAACATAAGCAGTTCATTGAAGAATAAATCCAATCTAATGCAACTTATTACCATATACCGCACTCCAGGCCCAAATACAGTTTATTAAAGAATTTGGTGAATTTCTTTCTAGCATAGTAATCTCATCAGACAAGTACTTAATAGTTAATGACTTCAATGTTCACTTTGCAAACCCACTAGACTTATTAAAATTATTCTTTAATGCTATCCTCGATTCCATGGGGTTACTCAAAGTGTGGTTGGTGAAACACACTGCTGTAAACATACGTTAGACTTCATTTTACCACATGGTATTAAAATTGATAACTCCACTAAGTGAGGTCATCTCTGATCATGTAATAAACTACAATTTAGAAATTGATATAATATGAAGCGCACAATCATTCCCTCTACTGCTGCGTCATTCTTACAACATTTACCAGAATTAAACATTAAACCAGCATCAGAACCCGATGAACTTGAAAACACAGCTGAATACCTTAAACACTTGTTTTCTACAACCTTAGACAGTGTAGCTGCACTTAAACTAAAAAGGATTAAAGATAAAAGACTCGTTCCATGGTTTAATGATCAAACACGTGCCCTAAACAAACCACTAGGACCATGGAGCATAAATGGAGACTAAATTAGAGGTATTTAGGGTTGCATGGAAGGACAGTATGACTGAGTACAAACATGCACTCAACACAGCGAAGACTAAATATTATTCTGAATTAATAGAGAACAACAAAAACAACCAAAGATTCCTCTTTAGCACCATTGCTAAACTAACTCAGAGTGCTACTGAATCAGATTCACAGATTCATTCACAGTTCAGCAGCAATGAACACTGCGCCGGGCCGGGGTCCTTGATGAGTTCTCGCTCAACGACCTTGCGGACCTCCCTGGAGACTGCTGCGACGATGCGGCTGGTGGGGAGGATATGGTCGTTAGAACGATGTGTTTCCTCCTCCGGGAGGAGTCGAGATAATGCGTCAGGCTTGGCATTGCGGGATCTGGGTCTGTAGGTGAGTACAAAGTGAAAGCATCCAAAGAACAGGGCCCACCGCACCTGACGCGAATTCATTCTCTTGGCGGACTGGATGTACGTTTTTGTGGTCCGTCCAAACCACGAATAGCTGTTCCGCCCCTTCCAACCAGTGACGCCACTCCTCCAGTGCGAGCTTCACGGCCAAGAGTTCATGGTTGCCCACATCGTAGTTCCTCTCCGTCGGTGAAAGTTTCCTTGAAAAGAAAACACAAGGGTGAAGGTGACCCCCCTTCGTGGATCTCTGGGACAGTACTGCCCCTACTCCCGTACCCGAGGCATCTACTTCGACGATGAACTGCTTGGACGGGTCAGGCTGTATGAGGATGGGAGCCGTGGTAAAGAGGGTCTTGAGGTGATCCATGGCGTCTTGTGCTTCCGATGTCCAGTGAAAAGGTATCTTGGTGGAGGTAAGTGCAGTCAGTGGAGAGGTAATACTACTATAGTCCTTGATGAACCGTCTATAGAAATTCGCAAACCCTAAGAACCTCTGGAGCTCGGTTCTAGTCTGGGGGGAAGGCCACTCAACAATGGCCCGAATCTTTTCCGGATCGGGCTTGACTGCACCCGGAGACACAATAAATCCCAGGAAAGGTACTGTCTCTTGATGGAAGGTGCACTTTTCAATCTTGACGAACAGGCGGTTCTGTAGTAGGCGGGTTAGAACGAGGCGAACATGCTGGACATGGTCCCTTAGAGTCTGGGAGAATATTAAAATGTCGTCCAGGTAGACGTAGACAAAACGATCAAGGAAGTCTCGCAGAACATCATTAACTAGGGCTTGGAAAACCGCCGGGGCATTTCTGAGGCCGAATGGTACCACGCGATATTCATAATGACCACTAGGGGTATTAAACACTGTCTTCCATTCGTCCCCCTCTCTTATCCGTACCAGGTGGTAAGCGTTACGCAAGTCAAGCTTGGTGAAAATCGAGGCTCCCTGCAGGGACTCAAACACAGTGGACGTTAACGGTAACGGGTACTTATTAGGAATCGTGATACTATTGAGACCCCTGTAGTCGATGCAGGGACGCAACGTGCCATCTCTTTTGGCCACGAAGAAAAACCCTGCTCCTAAGGGGGAGGTAGACGGCTGAATAAGACCCGCGGCAAGACACTCAGAGATGTATCTTTCCATAGCCTCTCTCTCGGGACGAGATAAGGAATAGAGTCGGCAGGATGGGAGAGGGGCACCAGCTAAGAGATCAATTGCACAATCATACGACCTGTGGGGGGAAGCTGACTGGCCCTATCCCTTCTAAACACCTCCCAGAGGTCATGGTATTCGATGGGTACCAACGAGAGGTCAATGGGAGAGGGAGTACTGGGGGCAGGTGCGTCGCAGGAAGTTACGGCTGAGCGTAAACAGGACGAATGGCAGGAGATGCTCCAAGTGCAAACCCGAGCATTGACCCAATCGAGGTGGGGGTTGTGTTTCTGCAACCATGGAAAACCCAAAATGACCTGCACATCGGGTGAATGAAAGACCGAAAGGGTGAGGTCCTCTCGGTGGTTTCCATCGATGACCAGCGTAAATGGCAGGGTACGACAATGCAGGGTACGACAAGGGTGACAATGCAATACCAGAGTCCTTGGCAAAGGAGGCGTCGATCAAATTTTCTTCTGCCCCTGAGTCTACCAACACGTCGATCGGCAGCTTCTTACCCTTTAACCCGTAGACATGGAGGTGGCCAGTGACTGAAGTAGAAGTGCGAGTTGATGCACCTGATCAGTGAGTCCCTCCTGACGACTGTAGAGCAGATCCAGGCGTGAATCGAGAGGGAGTTGCTGTCCGGCAGATGGGGGAGTCGACTCTGCTCCAGAGCTGAATCGGTACGAGGGATCCATGTTGGCCAGTTGGTAATGTTATGGTTGCGAGACCAATACGTGGAGGGATCCGCTACTCGGACGGAACAGTCTGGTGACAGAGGTGGACAGTCAACAGTGGTTTATTGGAACACCAAAGGGCAGAGACAAACGTGGGCGACACAACCGCTGGCGGGTAACGCTGAAGTGGTGGTATCGGCGTGACGTCGAGCGTGTCGTCAGCGTGACGTCAGCAGTGCAGTGTTCCAATCCGACAGCACACAGTGAGTAGGGAGCACAGGGGAGGCGGCAGCAGGAGTGTGGTGAGCTGTCAACACAGAGCACAAACAGCACGAGTACCGGGGAACCAACACAACACAGAACACACAAGGCTAGGCAGTGCTAGAAGCGGCAACTGCTGTGGCACTGAACTAGATACAAAGTAATGGCGTGACGAAACTGACTAGGCGTGAGAGGCAAGACCAACTGGCAGGGAGAGACGGGAACGGGTGACTTAAATAGGACACCGTGATGGGACCCAGGTGCACAGGATTAAGGGGCGTGGAGACCAGACACACCCACACGTAGTGACGAGACCTAACAGTTTGATGCTTCAGGTTCCTTGACACTTTAAGAAACACTTTAAACACTTAATTCTAACTATGGAACTTTGGAAGCTTAGAAAAACAAACATTTTTAATGTCCTTAAATAGACAGGAACCATAAAATAAAATATTAACTGCTCATGTAGGTAGTTACACTCCTACCAAAATCTATTATTTTAAAGTCATAAAAATTTGAATGTACCAAGCAAAAAACTAAACAAATGCAAGCCTGGTCTTGAGCTGTCTCTAGAAGAAGAAACAGCTGTAAAGTGAGGATGAGACTAGACTCTTCAATCAGCTTGTAGTAGCATCACCGTTTTATGGATGGGCCTCTCAAGATAGACAGGTTTGCAGACATGCTTTCCATTCTAATCAAGGTTGGAATCGCTGATGCACAACTTCAGTCTTTTCACTCTTCCATCCCTTGCTGGATATACTTCAATGACCCTTACCAGTTTTTACTGGTTATGTGGTGTAGCATCTTCTTGCAAGAAAAACAACATCAATACTCTTGCACCTCTAATGGCCTTTGAACCAAGAATTCTTGGAGCCAACTGAGGTTGCAGATCATCAGGTAAAGTGTTATCCCAACACATTTGCATTAGGATCTGCTTTCCAGACAATCCTGAACAGTTCAGGATTGCCTTTTTGGGAATGGTGGCAAGGACTTCTGTACTATTAGTGACAAACTTGTGAAGTCATAGTTTGCCTGTGCTGCAAAGCTCTCTGGCTTCTTTCACCAGTTGGATTGCTTGTAAATGCTATACTTGACAGGCCGTCGTCACCGTAAAAGTTCTGCCGTATGAACTTGATGGTGTCATTACTGAAGTGTCATATTTGGCACATCCAGTTGATGAAGCTGCACCGTACAAATGGACCTTTATTTGATGGGTGGAAGGTTGGGCTTTAAAGTTTCCATTCTCCCACCAAGGAATTGAAGGTAATCTTGGTGTTCTGTCTTCATATGGAACTGGTGAAACATGCGCTTTGTGTCACACATGATTTCAATCTGACCACTTCAGAAGCGAATCAGAACTCCCAACAAGGTGTTTGTCAGCTCTGGACCAGTCAGGAGATGGTCATTCAAGGATGTTCTGTGGAACTTGGCATAGAAGTCAAAGACAACGCATATTGTCCCCTGCTTCTGTGGATGATATACTCCATGATGCAGGATGACCACACTGGAGTTTTATAGATTTCTTCTTTTGGGACCTTTTTGCATTTCATTGATGGCATCTGCAGATGAGATGATTTCCTTGATCTGTGTTCTACAGATGTAAGACACGTCACTTGTGAGATCTGAAGAGGACTGAAGATCCGACACCATTTTCTTCACTATGACTTGCTGGCTTACTCCAAAAGCATCTCCATAGTTGGAGCATGGATTACCACAGCTGACCACACTCCTTCCCATGTCTGTTTTTTGCACAGAAAACAGACATGGGAAGGAGTGTTGTCAGCTGTGGTTCTACTCTGATAACTACTCAGGGAATTCCAGATGGCGAAGGTATGGACTCATCTTCAACACATTGCAGATGAGATTGTCCCTTTGGGATGAGTCCATAAGGGATTACCTTATCTGAGTAGAACCCTCTTACTTGTTAACCAGTCAGTTTCTTACAGGACACAACTGTGTTTCTTGAATCCAGCATGTAAAGTCTTAGCTGAACTGGTTCACTTCTTGTATTGAGTGCCTTGTATAAAGGATGTGTCACAGCTGTGTATCAAGGAATGCATACACAAGAACTTCACAATGTTAGGTGTCATCACATGGTGTGGGTGTCTGGTATCCACATCCTGTACTTCTGTGCACCTGGGTTCTAATCACTGTGTCTATTTAAACCTCATTTAGTTCCTGTTTCCGTTGCTAGTTGGTCTTGTGCCCATGCCTGTGTCACCGGTAATAATGGTTAAGGGCGTAAATTGGGTGCCTTTCACTAAAGGGAAAACTGGTATATGAGGGGCAGCTGGATCGTAATTAGGGGAGCGCCACAAATTAATTAAAGAGAGTCGGAAACTGGTTGGAGAGAGGGACACAGAGGGAAGGGAAGCAGCAGACGTTGCGTGGTTTAAGGAGCAGCGGGTTGAATTCGTTCGGGGAGCGAAGGACTTCAACTTGAATGGACTGCCGTTGGACATGCGGAGGAATGGACATATTAACGACTGCCTTGATCGCGGGACAACGAGTCGGCTCTGAAAGGCTTCATAATCTGGTGGAGGGGTGAGGAGTTGACTCACTCTTTCACAAAGTTAAGTACTCCCCATTTTCTCTAGTATCCTGTGGTTCTTCCCAACTGTGTGAAGTGAGTCGCCTCTGCTTATGAGAGTTTGTCCCCGTATGTATACAGCGGTGTTGTGACTGGACCAGAGACGAGGCTGCGTGGAGACTGAGAATCGTTTGGTGCAGCGGAGTCGTTTGGGTGTGCGAGGCGTGCATCGGATGAGGGAGGGTGAGAATGCTCACCCTTCCCAAAGTTAAGTGCAGTTCTGTGCACATGCTGCACTGTGTCAATAAATTACTTATTAATTAAATGCCGTGCTTTATTATTAGCTCTAACTGCTTTCCTTGTCTGTTTCTTTTGAGGTGTTCCCCGGCTTCCTGGAGATCTTCATCCATGGCTCTGCTGACGAATACTGGATAAAACCTGACAAGGCAGTCCTGCAGGACGCCCCCTAATGGACTCACATAGTTTTCCAGTTGTTAGTTTTTCCATTTGTTTAATATCTGTACATAGCTGTCCTACATTGTTGTTGCTGCCTGGCCGCTCAAGTAGGATGAGTCCCCCACTGAGTCTTGGTCCTCCCAAGGTTTCTTCCTTAAATAACAACATAAAAGGGAGTTTTTTATTGCCACTGTCGCTTCGGCTTGCTCTTTGGGAGTTTAAAGGCTTTTCATTCTGTAAAGCTGCTTTGTGACAATGTACTGTTGTAAAAAGCGCTATATAAATAAATAACTTGACTTATTGGTTGATTGTAGTCTAGTTTTTCTTGCTCTGCCCTGTGTGGTGGGTTTTGTGGTTTATTCTGATTTATATAGGTATATTTGAAGTGCGGTGTTTTGGAGTGCAGTGATTTTTGTTTGCTATTAACCAATACCGGGTGGAGCTAAAAGTTAGACTGTTCGGGGTATAATTCTTTAGAGGGGATCTAGTCATTATTTAGTAATTGGTTGTAGTAATTTGTTTTGCGTTTTATATTTGCTTATTCATTTTTGTGGTGTAATAGTGATTGCATGTTTTCTTTTGTATTCTTTTTGGTTGCTTTTTTTGTTAGAAATTATGAGATCCCACTGTGGACCATATAATAACGTGGACCTTGGACAAATTTTCTCCCCTCCGTTTTTGAACTGGACCTTGATCCTGAAAGACATGGACTTGTGAACCTGAGCATGGACTTTTTCAAATGGGGTTTTAATCTTGTGTGACTAAATAAATCGTGGCAAATTTTGACTCCTCTCCTGTGTCTTATTGTCAACTCAGCTGATCCCCAAGAGTGTGTATTTTCCTTGAATAAAGGGCGTTTGCCCTTTGTCGAACCGGGGCGTGACACCTGTGCTATGCCTCGTCCTCTCTGGCTCACTCTCTTGATCCTCGTCACGCGCTCTCGTCTCGCCTTGTTTGTTCTGGTTTGTGTCTATGCCTGGTACTCATCCTGTTTTGTGTTCTGTGTATGCAGCTCGCCACCTTGCTACCGGGTTCAAGCCACCTACTCTCCTGGTCCTGTGCTCCGGATTGGGATCCGGCACCGTTGTCGTAAGACGCAGACTTACGCCGTGACGTCACACCACCATCTCCGCGTTCACAGTGTTTTCCGCCAGCGTCTTGTCTCACCACGTACTGTTTATCCCTCTGTGTGTGGCAATAAAACCCTGTTCACTGTTCTACCTCTGCCTTCAAACTGGTTCGTTCAGAGTAACGGATCCAACGCGGATTGGTCTATCGACTGTAACACACGATTTGGCTTAGCCGTGGTAGAGACTCACACCGGAATTATTGCAGATGTACGGGTGTCTCTACTATTCTGCATTACTCTTTGCTTAACGCAATGTGCTTGGTGTTTGATCTTGTGGCTGGTCTGGCTTTTCATCCTTTGACTTGTCATGGTATATAGCTCCATCAGCCCTTGCTTGCGTTCGTTCTTCCTTGGTGCGATTATCACGAAGACAAGTTGGATGTATTTTTCACATGTCTTGCAAATATTTCTATCCCTGCAATTCTTGGAATGATGACCCTACTTCAAACAGCCAAAACACAACCTTTTCTCTTGAACAAACTTGACTATGTGATTGTCTTCATGAACTTATGACAATCTAGTAAACCCTACCTTCTCACAGAAGACACAGCTTGTGACTTTGACATTCTCATCTGAGCTTGTTATTAAAGCTTTTGCTCTAGGACTTCTATTACTTATAACCTTGCTCTTCTCTCCCTCACTTGGTTTTAGTGCATGAAGAGATGTTATTGGATTGCAAGCGATTTTGGCTTCACGCGTCAGAAACTGGACAAAGTAGCTTAAGCTTGGGAGCATTTGATTGTATTTCTCTATTTCTGTAGTCATTCAGTCATCTCAGGACTGAATGACTACAGACCTGTCGTACTGACCTCTGTGGTCATGAAATCCTTCCAGAGGCTGGTTCTCACCCACTTGAAGGAGATCACCAATTCCTAACTAGACCCCTGCAGTTCGTGTATCGGGCCAACAGGTCTGTGGATGATGCAGTGAACATGGGACTTCACCACATCCTCCAGCATCTTGACCGTCCATGTACATATGCAAGAGTTCTGTTCTTGGACTTCAGCTTTGCCTTCATTACAATCATCCCCGGACATCAACACACCAACCTGACCCACCTCAGTGTGCAAGCCTCCACATGCCAGTAGATCATAAACTTCCTCACTGGCAGAGAGCAGCAGGTGATGCTGGGAAAGATCATGTCAGGAACCATTACCATCAGCACAGGTGCTCCACAAGGTTGTGTTTTCTCCCCGCTGCTCTTCTCACTCTACATCGGTGTTAAGTTACCCTCTCTAATTATTTAAGTAACCCTCTCCCCTTATTTTGGGCCATGCTTCAATCTCGTCTCTGAAGGCTTTGGCAATAAGAAATGGACCGCCATATAATTTCTCTAGGATGCACCATGCTGCAATGTAGGCTGACAAAATACCTAAGAAGTAAGAAGTAGCTCTCACCCACATATTTGCATAGATAATTATATTTTTTCAGCTGGTATGTTCTTCCTGTCAATGAAAGTCTGAAAGGAAACCTTCCAGTCATTGTATCATAGACGATCACCACTGAATATTACTGGTTCAGGTAATGGAATACGACTGGCATTATTAGATTCTGTGAGTGCTCTGACAAGAGCTATGGAAAAAAATACTGTTATTTAATGTCTCGTTCAGGAACACTGATTTGTCTTAACTCTTCATAAACAGCATTCAAGCTCATGAAGCATATTTACTTTAGGAACATGTTCATTTTACAAGGTGGCTGAGTACTTTTCCACTTAGTGTTTGGTTACTGTCTTTATGACTTCCTTCCACTTCTTGTAGCACACACTGAAATTATGTTTAATTCTTTTTACTTGCGCATCGTACAGTTCTTGACCCTTCTCCGTCATCTTGCAGAGTCTTTGGTCTCTTTGTGGCTCTTGTAGAGGAATTGAGTCATGACCTTTTGGGCATCAGTCACTTGTAAATGCATGTTAGTGTGAAGCTGCAGCTCATTTTTGACACTTGGTCACGGCTTCATAAGCATACAGCTCTGCTGCATATGCACATCGGCACACTATCATTATTAGACATCTTCTTTGGCTACTGTAAATCACTAAACTCTTGTGCTGTTTTCTGGAGCATTGAGTTCTCACTGTAGCTCTCTCCGATTTTAAAATAACAGCACAAATGTTCTTGACAACACTGATTAAGTTTATTCTTGAACTTATACCTAAACTTGTACCTAAACGTGAGAACTGTAACATAAGTAACACAGACAAAGTGTACAATGGGCAATTTCTGCATTGTAAACTATTAATGCTGCTTATTCAGTAAATCTCAGTCTTAAAAGTGACCCTTTGCTTATGAATTTGCCACATGAATTTAAATCTTGAATTAGTAGGGTGACCAGATGTCCCGCTTTGTGCGGGACAGTCATGCAATTTCCCGCAAATTGAGACGTTGGCCCGCTTTGTTATTGAAATTCAGACAGTTTTAAAACGGGTGTTTTATAATCTGCCATTAGATGGCTGTGTCAACCAATCGGGAACGCAGACGCAAGTGTGTGGCGTGTGTATACACTTACTGTATATATGTGGGTGTGTGTGTATATATATATATATATATATATATATATATATATATATATATATATATATATATATATATATATATATACGTTTTTATTTGAAGTCTGTTATGAGCTAAAGGGGCAGATGTTTACAGATGTTTATTTATTTGTTTTAAGTTATTTTAGACTGCCTTGATGCATTGGTGTCCGACATTGTCCCACACAAACATAGTCTTTGTCCCACATCTGATGAATTGGAATCTGGTCACCCTATGACTTAGACATAATCACGAAATTGTATTTTAATTCGCTTTAATACTAAAAAAGGCAATGAACTTTACCTAAACACAAAAAATATGCAAACAGAACACAAACCTCATTGGCTGCATTAAACAACAGAGAGAGTTGTAGGGCTTCATGTTCCTTAACACTGTTTTAAGAAACATTTTAAACACTTTATTTTATATTTGGAACTTTGGAAGCTTTGGAACTTTAGTAAAATGTTCTTTAAAATTCTTAATGGGAAAAAGAAGCAATAGCCACCAGATGGAAGACACTATAATACCGATTTAGGTAGAAAAGACCATACCAATAAACTATAGACCAGGGGTGCTCAATACGTCGATCGCGATCAACGAAGGGGTGTCAGGTAGATCGCGATGGAGGTTTGAGAAAAAAAAGCGTTTATCACGTGTCAGCGCTTTTTTATAGCACAGTATCGGAAGCACTTATACACACACGTGCACACATTCACACACAATGTGATTCATTCTAAATCGTGATCTCTATCGTTCTGCAAGCGAGCGGTCTGCCCCCCCCCGTCTCTCGCTGTTCCCAAAACCGGCACCTGGCCACGCCTCCGTGCCTAAATCCGAAGCACTGCCTCCCGAATCATCTACATTACAGTAGATAGTTTCTGTTTGTGTTTTTACACTTTATTTGACTGACAAGATGAGTGAAGGCCTTTGCTCCAAAAGAACTAAAATACCACTTTCATTTAGAGTGGGGGGTGAATATTTTTTTACAATGTCAAACTCAAAATGCTTTTATTAATGTTCATGTTCTGTTTGGGGGCAGCAAAGTGGCTTAGTGGTTAGCATGTTCTCCTCTCAGCGCTAGGGATTCCCAGTTCGAATCCCGATCTGGGTGGGGTTTCCATGTTCTCCCCATGTCCACGTGGCTTTCCTCCGGGTTCTCCGGTTTCTTCCCACAGTCCAAAAACATAGATCAAGGTCAATTGAATTCTCCAAATTGCCCCATATAGAGTGTGTTTGTGTATGTGAGTGTGCCCTGTCCTGGGTATATCTGCCCAGCGCCCGAAGTGTTCTCCCCTGGATGCATGGGGAACCCCACCATGAACCCTAATAGAGGATAAAGCGGAAGATAATGGATGGATGGATGGATGTTCTGTTTGGGGAAATGTGTGTTACAGTGATTGTTTTACATTTGTGCTGTATACTGTGTGTTTGAGTGTACTAAAATCAGGTTTTCTCCGTGCTATTTGCTGGAATATGTTTAATAAAAGAGCAATTCTAACAGATTCGACAATACTAACATGATGTACAGTGCCTTGCGAAAGTATTCACCCCCTTTACATTTTTCACATTTTGTTACCTCACAACCAGGAATTCAAAGGGAATATTTGAGGGTCTGCATCATTTAATTTACAGACCATGCCTACAACTTTCAACATTGAAATTTTTTTTTTATTGTGAAGCAAACAACAAATAGGACAAAATAACTGAAAACATCAGTGTGTATAACTATTCACCCCCGTAAGTCAGTACTTTGTAGAGCCACCTTTTGCAGCAATTACAGCTGCAAGTCGCTTTGGATAAGTCTCTATGAGCTTGCCACATCTTGCCACTGGAATTTTTGGCCATTCCTCATGGCAAAACTGCTCCAGCTCCTTCAAGTTAGATGGTTTCCGTTGGTGAACAGCAATCTTCAAGTCTGACCACTAATTCTCAATTGGATTAAGGTCTGGGCTTTGACTAGGCCATTCCAATATGTTTACACATTTCCTCTTAAACCACTCAAGTGTTGCTTTAGCAGTATGCTTTGCGTCATTGTCCTGTTGGAAGGTAAATCTCTGCACTAGTCTCAGATCACTGACAGACGTAAACAGGTTTTGCTCAAGAATATCCCTGTATTTAGCACCATCCATCTTCCCCTCGACTCGGACCAGTTTTCCAGTCCCTGCTGCTGAGAAACATCCCCACAGCATGATGCTTCCACCACCATGTTTCTCTGTGGGGATGGTGTTCTTGGGGTGATGAGATGTGTTGGGTTTGTGCCAGACATAGTGTTTTCCTTAGTGGCCAAAAAGTTCAATTTTGGTCTCATCTGACCACAGTACCTTCCTTCATACAGTTTGGGAGTCTCCCACATGCCTTTTTGCAAACTCGAAACAAGCCTTCCTATTTTTGCCTGTAAGTAAAGTTTTATTTCTGGCCACTCTTCTATAAAGCCCAGCTCTATGGAGTGTACGGCTTATTGTGGTCATATGTCTCTGCTTGGGAACTCTGCAGCTCCTTCAGGGTTACCTTTGGTCTCTGTGCTGCCTCTCTGATTAATGCCCTCCTTGACCGGGCTGAGAGTTTTGGTGGTCGGCTCTCTCTTGGCAGGTTTGTTGTGGTACCATGTTCTTTCCATTTGATGATGATGGATTTGATGGTGCTCCGGGGGATCATCAGAGATTGGATATTTTTTTATAACCCAACCCTGACTTATACTTCTCTACAACTTTTATCCCTGACTTGCTTGGAGAGCTCCTTGGTCTTCATAGTGTTGTTTTGTTAGCTTAATGGTGTTGCAGCCTCTGGGGCCTTTCAGAAAAGGTGTGTATATACTGACAGATCATGTGACACTTATATTGCACACAGGTGGCCTTCATTTCGCTAAGCATGTGACTTCTGAAGGTAATTGGTTGCACCAGAACTTTTTAGGGGCTTCATAACAAAGGGGGTGAATATGCCAATTTTCAGTTTTTTATTTTCATATTCTTTATATACATATATTTTTTTTCTCATTTAACTTCTAAAACGTAGACTATTTTGTGCAGATGCATCACATTCAATTCAGATTTAAAAAAAATACATACAGGTTGTAATGTAGTAAAATAGGGAAAAATCCAAGGGGGTGAATACTTTTGCAAGGCACTGTATGTAAATAGATTTCAATATAAAAGCCCAAAAAATAGAGATTGACCCCGGTAGATCTCGTTGACCTGTCCAATGGAAAAATAGATCTCGGGCCAGAAAAGTGTGGGCACCCCTGCTATAGACCAACAATAGCAATAACGTTACAATTCTATTTGACTTTCAATTCACACTACTGTCCATAAGGTGGCGGTAACACATAATGAACCTACTCGTTAACCGGCTAAAAAAGGAAGAGGAAGAAGGAAGTACGTTTCTTTTACGGAGGGAACGTGTTTACGTCGATTTTTGAAAGACAACTACTTTGGCCTCACGTTACTCGGAACGACGATGTCTACTTCCACCACAAAACAGTCTTCAAAAACAACTGGAAAAAGTTCGACTGGCACCAGCAGCGGTGGAAATGTGCCTAGCGGTCCCATTGTTCCCCTGGCTTCTCCGCTTATGGGGAAGAAAAAGAAGCCGTTTCTGGGCATGTCGGCACCCCTTGGCTATGTACCTGGCCTGGGCAGAGGGTATGATTTGCGAGTCTAAAGATCTACTGTAAAAAAAATTATATATATATATGTGTGTGTGTATGTATGTATATATGTGTATGTATGTATGGAAACTCTGATGTGTCTAAAATCAATAGTCATACATTGTAGGGTTCATTTAGAAACAATAAAAGAGGGACGACAAAACACATGTATTACATATGTATTATGTAAACAGATATATATGCGTTATTAATTCATTATCTTCAGCAAAGTCCTCTATTGGGGAGGGGGGGGGGTTCTCAGGAGAGAACATTTCGGGTGCTGGGCAGATCCATCTTGGACAGGGCGCCAATCTATCACTCACACTGACACACACGAACACCGTCTATATGGGGCAATTTAGAGCATTCAATTTGCCTTGAGTACATGTATTTGAACTGTGGGAGGAAACTGGATAACCCAGAGGAAACCCACACCGACACATGGAAAACATGTAAGGACTTGTGAAACACAGTCTTTTAGCCATAGAACTGGGACGTTAAGGTAGCAAGGCTGGTTTCTTCACATGTCCGTGACTAGAAAACAATAATAGATGAATTAAATATTCAAGAGCTGTATTATTTGGATAATTAAATGTGATTCTATATCTGTGTAGAATTCAGATAAAGGGATCTGATTGGTGAATCAACTAATTATATATCTAAAAAACGAATAAAATTTGTATTGATTTTGGAATAAAATAAAAATAAAATTTGTACACAATTTTGGAATAAACACCTTGATTTTGATTAAATGCAGTACCTGCAGGATAAAAGCCATTTTTTTTTTTTTAACAATTTATGTTCTGAATTCATCATCTCTAAAAAAAAAAAAATGTTCTTTTATTTACTAATTAGTTTGGTTTTCCGTTTATATACCAAGCATTAGTGTTCTCTACAATATGCCTTAAATGGGTTTGAACTGAACCACTCATTCATTCATTATCTCCCGCTTTATCCTCTATTAGGGTCGCGGTGGGGTTCCCCATGCCCATCCAGGGGAGAACGTCTCGGGCGCTGGGCAGATACACCCAGGACAGGGCGCCAATCCATCGCTGGGCACACACTCACTCACACAGACACACTCTATATGGGGCAATTTTGTGAATTCAATATACTTGATCCATGTTTTTGGACTGTGGGAGGAAACCGGAGAACCCGGAGGAAACCCACGCAGACATGGGGAGAACATGGAAACTCCACTCAGATCCGAACCGGGAATCCCTAGCGCTGAGAGGCGAACGTGCTAACCACTAAGCCACCGTGCCGCCTCTGAACCACTCAGAATAGCAAAAATATATTTTATACTTGTTAAAGGGGTTTAAAATATTTGTGGTATTTGCTACTGTATTTTTTTGTGGTATGTAATCTAATTGTAATGTAGGAGTGGGATTTTCGATGTGATTTATCTACCCACATTTTTGTTTTAATGTATGCAATGTGTGTATAAAGCCCATTCTTTATCTTGAAAAATTCTGTATTTTAAATTTGTGTGACACTATTAACATCTAGAATACAATGCACTGTAATGTGGGGTAAACGAATAAGGACAGAAGAGAGAATTTTAAAAAAAAAATTATTATTTATATATAAAGTAATGCCCAGCGATGGATTGGCGCCCTGTCCTGGGTGTATCTGCCCAGCGCCCGAGACGTTCTCCCCTGGATGGGCATGGGGAACCCCCACCGCGACCCTGATAGAGGATAAAGCGGGAGATAATGAATGAATGAATATATAAAGTAAAACAATTATGGCATAGTATTACTTGAAGTTGCATTTTGTTCTTTCTGACAATTTCTATGTTTTCTGTATACAGTGCCACAGGTTTTACCACAAGATCTGATATTGGTCCTGCTCGTGATGCAAATGATCCTGTGGATGATCGACATGCACCTCCAGGAAAGAGGACGGTGGGTGATCAAATGAAGAAGAGTAATCAGGATGATGACGATGAGGACCTGAATGACACCAATTATGATGAGGTAACCAGCAATGGCATGTGTAACTTGGTTCAGATATTGTTTAAGTTTAAATATACAGGATTTGCAGGACATTAAGTATTAAGCTTTTTATTTAAATAATTTACACTTAAGTTTATTTAAATCCTGGATTTTCTTTGCTGTAATGTGATTGTTCTACCACATAATGGACACATTAGTCACGTTTGCATTGCGGTGCATGTTTATGTCGGGGCCATTTGAGTTGGTTGCAAGTTTTATTTTTGTTGCTTTTTGTTAAATGTTAAACACTAACATAGCTTTTAATGTTTTCCATATCTTTCTTATTTAGTGTAGGTGCTCTGATATTTATTCAACATGAAACAATTAATAAAATTGGTGTTTAATTTAGAGGGTTAACACAGTTTAATACAGGAAAATAAAAGCTGAAATCTAAAGCCTGGCATTAGTCCTTTGATCTCAAATCCCAAAAAATAACCAATAAAGTGGCTTTGCCTCTCCAGTAATTCTGGACAGCACTGTTGAAACATTTCTTATTATTGTATTTGTTACCCAGTTCAATGGATATGCAGGTAGTCTTTTCTCCAGTGGACCTTATGAAAAGGATGATGAAGAAGCAGATGCAATTTACGCGGCACTAGATAAGAGAATGGATGAAAGACGAAAGGAGAGAAGGTAAGAATTTCCTGTCTGGCTGTTGCAGTTGACCTTCTGACAATGTTCTATAGACATTGTGCAATCACTGATGCATGAACCATTTTGTCTTAAAACATTGAGAACAAGTTTGTGCTTTATTACTTACTTGTATGTATTTATTTTTCTTAACAGAGAGTTAAGAGAAAAAGAGGAGATTGAGAAGTACCGTATGGAGAGACCAAAGATTCAGCAACAATTTTCAGATTTGAAGGTTGATTTATATTCACTTGTTTGTGGATTGTGCCTTTAGAATTGTATGCAATAACAAATATATTTTGTTTGTTTGCATAGAGGAAACTAGCTGAGGTGACAGAAGAGGAGTGGTTGAGTATTCCAGATGTTGGAGATGCTAGAAACAAGAGACAAAGGAACCCACGGCATGAAAAACTTACACCTGTACCTGACAGCTTCTTTGCTAAACACCTTCAAACTGGAGAGAACCACAACACAGTTGACCCTCGCCAAGCAGTAAACAGCCTCCTTTGTATTGCTGAATGCTATTGAATGATATTCACCCGAAAATATTTGTAAAATCTTGTTTGTGTTTATGCAAGTTTCTTGACAAAGTTAATTAAATGTTGTTCATGGATGGTTTACGTCAGGTTTGGACTTACATGTTTGTTTCATCCACTGTTTTTTATGATTATTGTTTATTTTGTTCTACAGCAATTTGGTGGTCTAAACACACCATTTCCTGGTGGCTTAAATACTCCATACCCAGGGAGCTTGACCCCAGGAGTAGGAGATCTGGATATGAGGAAGATTGGCCAGGCCAGAAACACTTTGATGGATATGAGACTAAGCCAGGTAATTAAAATGGTGGAGAAAATTGTATAAAACAAGATATGATTGAAAGGGTAATTGTAGCACAGCTTTTTATTCTCTGACTGTGTAATTGACATTGTATGTTCTATAAATAAAACACTACTCCACACTAATGTATCCACTTATACCAGTGCAACACACACGCCACTACCAGGGTTAATCTCTTTACCGAGCTGAGAATACAGGCAGGCCAATATTATTAGTTTATATCTCTGTTAACATGAATTCTATGATTACTGTAAAACGTTTATTCTTTAAAGCAGAGTATGGCCATTTTAAAAATGCCTTAAGTTGGTCCTTATCTTTTAATATTAAAAAAGGACAAAACACATTTATATTTAAAGTACACACAATGCAGAAATAGTTGCATATAATTAAATATAATAAAATGTACATAAAATATAATAAATAGTTAAATATAATCCGTGGCTGCATTATGTATTTGACGTCTACAGGTTTCTGATTCAGTGAGTGGGCAAACAGTGGTGGACCCTAAAGGTTATCTGACTGACCTCAACTCTATGATCCCAACGCATGGAGGTGACATTAGGTAACATTTTCTTACAGAGTATTATTCATGAGCAGGTTTAATTATAAACTGTTTTTAAACAGTTTTTTTTTAAAGTGTTTCAAATCTCAAAATATTTATGGCAATATGCACTGTTGTGGTTTAAAGGTAAAGTCATCCACAAACTACACAACATTTAACATTGTGGAGGAAAATGAGAGAATCTCACTGTGTTAACAACAATTAGATGTTTTCAGTGCTATTTTAAGTTTTATTTATATAGTGCTTTTTACAACTGTAGTTTTTGCAAGTAATAGCAAGATTTAAAGGAGCGTGCAGATGACATTGGACACAGGAATGTTAATATTATTTTGTTATAGCACTGTTTTACAATAGTACATTGTCACAAAGCAAGCTTTACGGTGTTATGAGCCTGAACCCCCAAAGAGCAAGCTGAAGCGACAGTGGCAAGGAAAAACGCTCTTTTAAAAAAAAAAAATTTTTTTTAAGGAAGAAACCTTGGGAGGACCAGGGCTCATTGGGGGACTCCTCCTTATGCGGCCGGGCAGCATTAACAATGTAGCACAGCTGTGTATAGATTGTGTAGTAGTCAGGTGTCCATTAAAAATAAAATTGAAAAACTATATAAGTCCAGTGAGGCCATCCTGCAGGACTGCAACACAACCAGTCCAACTGAAATCCTGGTTGCATCCAGTATTTGTCATAGCTGCAGTGCCATTGACAAAGTGCTGACAACGCCTTAAAGAAGCTGATTACACCTCAATAAAACCAACAAGAAAAGCAGCTAGATCTAATGCCGGCATAACTGGCTAGAGCAGCATAACTAACAGTTATACGGAATTTTACTTCGCTCCCTGAAATAGCAGGCAATAAAAAAAAAATTTTCTCTCCCAGAGAAGATAGCATATGTCACACAGCTGAATCCTGGCTACACTGAAAGCACAACTCCTACCATTAAGTTACACAGTTGACAGTGGCACATTTATATTAGGCTAAGGCTAAGCAACACCTAATGGACCACCCTGAAGATTTCACAATTTTTAGCAAATGTTTTTTGCTAAAATTAACATTTTTATGTAACATTTTTATGTTAACATTTTTATGCTAAGATTAACATTTTTTATATGTTAATATAAAATAAAAACATATTTAGTTTGATTTAACAATTAATGAGTTCAAATAAATTGACGTAAAAGCCTGAAGTGACTACAAAAATTCTAGGATTTCCCGCTTGACATCACTGGTGGAATACAGTGAGTAACGGAGCTATCAAACAGCTGCAATTAGTGACTTGGACTGTTGATTTTCCATTGCTGATATTGACCTAACAGATGAAGAGTATGTATTTGCAGTGAAGAACAATGTTGGAATCTTGTCATATAAAAACCCCCGATTTTTCTTAATAACATTCAGAGGCAGAAAAAAACGCACCCGAAAGCAGAAAAGGACAACCATATAAGCGCATGCTTATATGCTGCAGGAAGAGAAAGACATGGGACAGCAGGAGCATGACTTTTGGCGTCTTACATCGGCCAAACAGTGGCAGTTTGAGTCAATATTTTCTGTAATAACGGCGTGAGCGGAAGGTTCTTTCCAATGTGCACTTTAAAGTTAACAAATTTGTCCATTTGTGCAAGGGGGGGGTTACAATGTACATTGAATTACTGCAGCCGCAAACAACACAAATCTTTTTGTCATTTTGACTTCAGTTCATCTGGCTTAACTTCTTGGCTTGTTGTCCACCATCTACTTCACGTATCACATATATACAAACTCCAAAGACAGCGGGATTTGTTAAATTAAAGTCTTTTAATTTTTCTTGAGTTTGGAGGGGGGGAAAATTTAACCATCGATTATTACAAGTTAGGAACATAACTTTTTTTTACATATTTTACAATTTTTTTTATTAGCTGGTGCTTAGCTTTAACTTTTCCTAACAGCTCAGAAAGGCATTAAGTAACATCATTAACAAAATGTATGTCGGTTGTACATTCAAGAAACAACACAAAACACACCTCTTCTTTAAGATGACCTTAACCCCACTTTCCAAAACACAAAACCCCAACTATCACATCAATTTTAAAGAGCAAAATATCAGTGTGTCCTTGCTGCATGTCCTTGTAGATATACATATTAAGGCTGTGTTTTAAGTTTGTGATAAAAATATTCAATTGATTATTTCAACAATGCAGAAAACTTACATTAGTAATAAACCGCTGTTATTATTCTTTTCAAGTTAGTTTTTTTCTTGTGTTAATGTCATTAAGCATCATGAACCACTTGAAGTTCATACTTTACCTTATCAAATAGCTTGAACTTTATTAGTCCTCAGTGGTATGCATCTATTTTTTTATTTATTAATATTTTTTACTGTTAAGACTTTAAAAGAATTTGTAATTGTACTTCTAGTTTAAAAAAAGTCATATAGCACATTGATCTACATAAGATGTTATTTTTCTTCAGTGACATTAAGAAGGCACGTCTACTCTTGAAGTCTGTGAGGGAAACAAACCCTCACCATCCACCTGCTTGGATTGCCTCAGCGCGTTTGGAGGAGGTAACTGGCAAACTACAAGTGGCCAGGAATCTTATCATGAAAGGCACTGAAATGTGCCCTAAGGTTAGCCAAACTCTTGATTTTAAATATTTACATCGGTCGATTAAACTGATCATCAGTAAAAACAATTTTTAAAAAAGGTTTATGCTATTAAATTGTTTTTTTGTTTTTTAAAAATTAAGTTTGCTTAGTTTTAATTTACGATTTATTTAAAGATTATTTACTGAGTACCTGACACTTGCTTTTCCACATAAGAACACACTTTTTGATTAAGCCCATGAACCATGAATAGGAATTTTTTGACATTTTTATTGGGGCCTAAATACATTCCTTAATGAAACAACACTGATTTGAACATAAAAAAAATCTGGTGTTATTTACTATCAACATTCAAGCATGTCTGTGACATTATTAACCTTTGTCAGAAATTATTTGGTCAGTAATTAGCTGCAAGAGCTCCTGCAGTTTACTTACCAAGTTAACAACTTGGGAAACAGTATAATAACTATGGGATTTCACCTTGTTATCAAACACCTTGTTCATCCAAGTAATTATTCAAGAATTCTGTAGTTGGACTTCATCTAAATCAGGGGTGCTCAATACGGTCGTCTCTCTCATTGTTCCCAAAACCGGCACCTGGCCACGCCTCCGTGCCTAAATCCGAAGAACTCATTCCGAATAATCTACATAGATAGTTTATCTACATAGATAGTTTGTGTTTTCACACTTTATTTCACTGACAAGATGAGTGAAGGCCTTTGCTCCAAAATAACTAAAATACCACTTTCATTTAGAGTGGGCACCCCTGAAAAGTGTGGGCATCCCTGATCTAAATCTTTAATACAATAACACAACTAACACAAACTGACACGGGCTCTGAATTCTATCACAAAATTCATCACTGGCAAAGAATTTATATATATATATATATATATATATATATATATATATATATATACACACACACACACACCCCGTGTGCAGAATTATTAGGCAAATCAGTATTTTGATCACCTCATCCTTTTAATACATGTTGTCCTACTCCAAGCTGTATATGCTTGAAAGACAACTACCAATTAAGTAAATCTGGTGATGTGCATCTCTGTAATGAGGAGGGCTGTGGTTAATTACATCACCACCCCATATAAGGTGTGCTTAATTATTAGGCATCTTCCTTTCCTTTGGCAAAATAGGTCAGAAGAGAGATTTGACAAATTCTGAAAAGTTCAAAATGATGAGATGTCTTGCAGAGGGATGCAGCAGTCTTGAAATTGCCAAACTTTTGAAGTGTGATCAGTGAACAATCAAATGTTTCATGGCAAATAATTTTCATATATACTGCTTATGTTTTCATTGCCCATTTTTTTATTAAATAATGCATGCATCTGAACCTAGACATCTTGCATATACAGCAAAATCCCTTGAATATATATTTTTGAAATGATGTGCATAATTGATGTGAATGGTAAGTTCTTCAGACTTAAACCCTATTAAGCTTGTTTGGGGTGGAGTGGACAAAACGTAAAATTATATATAAAAATGTACTGTTGGTAAAGAATACTTCTCTTTGTAAAAGTTTGATTAAAACATCTATGGAATAAAAAGAAAATTTAAAACTTTTTTCATTCATAAAAATAAAACCTTTTTCATTCATGGTTACAAGGTGTGGCTAATTAGCTATTGAATGAGGTAAAAAGTGTTACCTTAACCAAATGGTATTTATGCGTTTATAATTGTGTCAGGCGGCTTAGCACGTTCGCCTCAGCGCTAGGGATTCCCGGTTCGAATCCCCATCTGGGTGGAGTTTCCATGTTCTCCCCGTGTCCGTGTGGATTTCCTCCGGGTTCTCCGGTTTCCTCCCACAGTCCAAAAACAGGGATCAAATCAATTGAGTTCTCCAAATTGTGTGCCCAGTGATTGGTTGGCGCCCTGTCCTGGTTGTGTCTGCCCAGAGCCCGAAACTTTCTCCCCTGGATGGGCATGGGGATCCCCACCACGACCCTAATAGAGGATAAAGCGGAAGAGAATGTTGAATGAATGAATATTTGTGTCAGTGTAGTTTTGCTTTCGACAAAGTAAAATTAAACAAATAAATAAATACAAATAAAATTTATTTTAATGTTAAATTATAGTATCACATTGAATTATGTCTATTTATTCCACAACTCTAGAAAACACTAAAATCCAAAAACTGCTATGTTATACATGATTCTATATCAGTGATTCTCAATTATTTTCTGTTAAGCCCCCCCTAGGAAGAAGAAAACATTTTGTGCCCCCCCATGACAAAATGGGATGAAAAAGTTTTTTTACACGACCACTGTAGTATCATTTGTAGTGATCGACCGATTGATTGGCTGGCCGATTGATCGGGCCGACTTTTGGCATTTTTAGATAATCGGCATCTGTCGATATATGAGCACACAAGGCCGATATTTAAATAATGCCTACAGGCAACGCTGTGGGCAGCTCCGTCATTCTGACTCAATGACTGAATACAGTCATTTTGATCTAACTTTTGCTTAGAGTGGCCCCTAGTGTTCTTCTGGCAGAACGTCACTCAATGCTCAAGGGAATATGGATCGTTGGTGTTTTGAAACTGCTCTACGCTTCATGAGAGAAAACGGTTTCTCTTTCAACTCTCAGTATTTGTTGCTGGCTGCTCTTTGTAATATATAAAGTGTTTACTGTCTGCATAATTAGAGCGATTATGTTATTTAAAGAGAAAATGTCAAGAGTTTTATTTGGAACTGTAACCTTAGCAACCACTTGAACAGCTAAACTGGCCAACTGATACTAATAAGCGCTAGCTAACGCTATAATAATGTTCCGGGATGCTATTTGTAACATATAGTGTTTACTGTTTGTATAATTAGGGCGATTTTGTTAAACTGGCTAGCTAACGCTATATATCGCTAGCACTAACTGACGCTAGCTTACAGGCAGTGTTGTGCCAGTTCACAGCTTTTTTGAACTAGTTCAAGTTCAGTTCATACATGTTCAAAGTGAACATTTCATGTTCAAAGTTCACTATTTTAATTCTGAACTAGTTCAAAGTTCAGTTCATTTAATTTTTTTCTTGAGATATTCAAATAAGTACTTTTTTTCACACTACAAACTACAATATTTGTTTGTAATATTTTATTTATTTGTCTAAATTAGCTAAATTGGCTCATTAGTTCAAAAAGTTCATTGAATGTTGTTCTGTGTGCATTGTGCAATCTAAAAAGATGCTTATGTTTAGGTACACTGAAACTTTAATTACTAATGTGTAATTTAAAGTTGTATGTTTTTAATATTGCTCTCTGTATTACAAAAAGTAGACAGTTCACTGTCTGATTACTTTTGTGTCTTGTTTATTATTATTATTGTACTTTATTAGCTGCAATAAAAACTGGTAATATCAGCTTTATATATCGGCCATCGGCAACTTCTGTCGTCTAAATATCGGCATCGGCCATTAAAAAAACCCATATCGGTCGATCACTAATCATTTGTCTATAAATTTGTTATAAGTGCACCTCTTTTATGACTGTATCCTTATTAACAATAAAGAAAACAAAAAAGAAAAATATAGATCAACTTAGAACAAAGAATAATTTGATTAACTTTGTTTTTTAGTTTGTAACAGAAACGAATTAAATCCTTATTTAAACTAGAAACGTTTTTGAACTGACTGGCATTGATACTGAAAAATGAAATGAAATAGTCAATAAATAATAATAAATTCAAATTCATCAGCAACATTAATTCAGGAGTACAATATATTAACACTTTAACCTACAAAACAAAAATGAATACAACAATTTGTGGTGCTTTTTAAAAAATGTATTTATTTATTTTTTATCAAAATGAGGAACAGTGGCTACAATGCACCCGTTTTGCAGCGCACAGCTTTTCTGGAGCAGCTTTCATAAAGCGGGATGATTGCTGGCTATACGCATCACGTTTTCGATTAAAAAACTCAAGCGTATTTGGGGCTGAATGTCTTTAAGTGACGCCTCCATTTATTTGGCTTCATGCTGTCCGCTGCCAACATTTTAAGACACAGAAGACACACTGGTCTTTCTTCGTATCCCACCTTAATTACAGTGAAGCCAAGCGCTACATACGCTTCGTCATATTTCCTCATTTTAACTTTCGGTTGACTTTTGTTGGTCTCATTATCTTCGTCTCTCTTGTTACCACCCGCCCCGAACCTTCGTGAGAGGGCAGTAACTGGACGCTGTCCTATGTGCACGAGACCAAAAGGGGGAAACCTATCAACTAGGTGGAGTAACTCAGCTCAAAAGAATCACGCTAGACACGTCAATAGCTCCGGTGTATTTACAAACATTTACTGGTGTAGACATGGTGAAACAATCATACTACACAACACTTAACATTGAGCCACATACAATACAATACTTGACATTAAACCACAAACTATACAATACTGAACGTTGAACCAAATAATACGATCATAATTAACACCGGTTGTAGAGTTGGGCTAAGGTAGTGCCAAAGGAAAGAAAACATCAAACCAAAACCACTTCCCTACACTTAATTGGACCCCTCCCGCTCATCTAATAACAAAAACAGTCCGGTAACACAAATGGCTGGCTACTCTAAGCCTATCACTCAAACCTAAATACAGGGGCTGGCACTTACCGCTTACCTAGTGTGTCTAGACAACTGGCGTTTCCTAATCGTGTGTGATGTAGGAGCGCGCTCGTGCTTACCTGCCCAAACTCCGTGTACAACCCGGTCTATAACACGCCAAAAGTTTGTGTTCATGCAAAAGCAGAGAAAGGGGGGGGGACCCGACCTTCACATAGTTCAAAACACACAAACAGTTTTCCCCCGTCCAAACGCTGCATCCGCTTCCCTTTTGTTAGAGAAGTCGTGATTCCTACTCTTCCGGGGAAGGGCGGGTCCCGGCAGTCCTGACTCCTCCCAACAGCGAACCGTAACGATCCGAATACGTGCTTGCACGTAACACTCTCAGCCATTCTCTCCGCCATCCCTGTTAAATAAATTTTCCATGTTGTCTCTTGAGGGTTTGTTCAGTACACTTAATATCACTTGCTCTGTGATATCTTATGTGCCCCCCCCCCAGGCACCGCACCCCACTATTTGAGAAGGACTGTTCTATATGCACATGTATTATTTGATATTCATGTTTAAATTCGCTTTGTCATACATGTTTACAATTTTAGATATGAGCATTTTAATATATGATGTTTTGGACATTTTAACATTGCAAAATCTGAAAGAACAATCCATCCATTATCTTCCACTTCATCCTCTACTAGGGTCGCGGTGGGGTTCCCCATGCCCATTCAGGGGAGAATGTTTCGGGCGCTGGGGAGATACATCCAGGACAGGGTGCCAATCTATCGCTGGGCACACTCACTCACTCACTCACAAACACACTCTACATGGGGCAATCTGGAGAATTCAGTTGACCTTCAACCATGATTTTGGACTGTGGGAGGAAACCGGAGAACCTGGAGGAAACCCACGCGGACACAGGGAGAACATGGAAACTCCACCCAGATTGGGATTCGAACCGGGAATCCCTAGCGCTGAGAGGCTAACGTGCTGACCACTAAGTCACCGAACAAAATTTTAGGTATTTATTTAAGGTATTTAAACTCTGTGTTCTTTAGAGTGAAGATGTGTGGCTGGAGGCTGCACGGCTACAACCTGGAGATACAGCAAAAGTAGTAGTTGCTCAGGCAGTGCGCCACCTTCCCCAGTCTGTGCGCATTTACATCCGTGCAGCAGAGCTTGAGAATGACATCAGAGCTAAGAAACGGGTTCTCCGAAAAGGTATGTGTTTTCAGCTTTTCTTCTTTTAAAAAAAAAAACATTTAAATTAACACTTGACCTCACATCATGATTTTGACAATTCCATACTGCGGTATTTGCATATTACTGAATGACCGATAAATGATGACTGAAATCTTTTTGAAAATTTTCTCTATGTTAATTGATGCTTCTTAAGTCAAATTTATCCTGAGTTCTGAGTTTCCTATATTGTCCATGGCAATGTATTTCTCTGTTTAAAGATTTTTTTGGATTTAGCTATATCTAGGGCTGCAACAACGAATCGATAAAATCGATAAAAATCGATTATCCAAAGTATCGATAATGAATTTCCATTATCGATTTGTTGGGTCGCGCGATTTCCGCGTTACTCGCGATGTCGCGACCGCTTACGTCACATGTAGCGCTTCAATAACGCTGGAAAAAAATAGCGGGTTGAACAGAACGAGGCGGAGTCTGCAAAACAAGTTGATAAATCTACAAATGAAACACAGCCAACGCAGAAACTAAAGAACGTGGAACATGCAGCTCCGCGAACATGCGCAGCAGCACAGTGATGATACAGCTCCTGAAACTAAACAGTGATGAGGATGAAGCTGAACAGCAGATAAATCACTACAACATCCCGAGCTTCTTTAGTTCTGAAGTAAATCGTAACACTGTGAGACCGGCAGAGCAGCGTCATGCTGTGTTTGGTTGTTAACTGGATAATAACAGTGATAGAGAACATGTCTTAACGGCCGTTATATGAATACCCGTCCGTTTATCACGTCGTGTCCCGGGCGTCCCGGTTTATTTTTTAAAGTGAGGACATGTCCTGGTTTTTAGCGGAGCAATAGCAGCACGCGGGATTGACGCCCCCCCCCCCCCCCCCCCCCCCCCCCCCCCCCCCCGCGCGCCCCCCGCTTTCAGACTGCGTCCAGACAAACAGAGGAAGCCTTGTACACGGTGTGCAAAGCAGCCATATGTCCCGGTGTCCAATTGAAATTTCACACAAGAGGTATTTTTTTTGTTAACTGGCTAATTTGTTAATTTTTTTTTCAATAGCTGATTAATTCATTTGTTAATTATTTTTTTTCCAATAGGCTACAGAACAGACAATATTTAGTTCATTACTGAAGGCAACTGAGTATCATGTGTTATTTGGAGTGGACTTTTGTTGTTAAGTGAGGGATGTTTAGATGATACATTGTTTCTTTCATTGTGCTTTTCATTAATTACAAATATTGTTAACTTGAACATTTTGAATAAAATAACTATATATAATACTATACTATAGAATAATTTTTCTGAAAAACATCCATCTTTGGATAAAAGTGTCTGCTAAATGATTAAATGTAAATGTAAAGACATGGAATTTCTTTATTTTTTTATTTATCCGATTCATCGATTAATCGAAAAAATAATCGACCGATTAATCGATTATCAAAATAATCGTTGGTTGCAGCCCTAGCTATATCAGAGAATTCGTGTAGTATTCAGTAAAGAAAACTTTTCTGTTCTGCTCTATAAAATTCATCATCATCTTCCGCTTTATCCTTTATTAGGGTCGCGGTGGGGTTCCCCATGCCCATCCAGTGGAGAAAGTCTCGGGCACTGGGCAGATACACCTAGGACAGGGTGCCAACCTATCTCTGGGCACACACTCACACAAACACACTCTATGGGGATTCGAACCGGGAATCCCTAGCGCTGAGAGGCGAATGTGCTAACCGCTAAGCCACCGTGCCGTCATGCTCTATAAAATTACTTTGGCTAAATTACTGTGGTGCCTCAATCATCCCTCTTTTTGAGACTGGCATTTCTTCATATGCAGAGAAACAGACGTACTACAGCAGGGGTGCTCAATACGTCGGGATGTCAGGTAGATTGCGATGGAGGTTTGAGAAAGAAAAAAAAAGCATTTATCATGTATTAGCGCTTTTTTAACAGCACAATATCGGAAGCATTCATACACATGCGCGCACACACATTCACACACATCATGTGATTCATTCTGAATCGCAATCTCTACCACTGTGAAAGCGAGCAGCCTACTTGTCAAATCAAGCAAATGCATTTTGAGTTTGACATTGTAAAAACTTTATTCAGAATGACTCACATTGTGTGTGTGAATATGTGCGCATGTGTATAAGTGATTCCGATACTGTGCTGTAAAAAAGTGCTGATACAGAAGTGCTTTTTTTTTTTTTTTTTTTTTTTTTTTTTTTTTTTTTTTTTTTTTCTCTCCTTTCTTTCCCTCCTTCTTTCTTCTTCCAAACCTCCATCGCGATCTACCTGACACCCCTGATTGATGTATTGGGTGCCCCTGATCTAATACTATTTTATATTTTAAGTTAAATACTTTGTTAAATACTTTATATTATACTACTATTTTTTTAAATTGTCATGTATTTGTGTCCAACAATAAAAGCTCTGGAGAATGTTTCTAAATCAGTCCGGCTTTGGAAGACAGCTGTCGAATTAGAGGAGCCAGAGGATGCCCGGATAATGTTAAGCAGAGCTGTGGAGTGCTGTCCAACCAGTGTGGAGGTACATTTCTCACTCAGTTTAACTTAAAATGATTTGTATTAGATAAGTTTACTGATATATCTTAACTGTATTATAGCTCTGGCTTGCCCTGGCCCGGTTAGAGACTTATGAAAATGCCAGACGTGTTCTGAACAAGGCCCGTGAAAACATTCCAACTGATCGACACATCTGGATCACAGCTGCCAAGCTGGAAGAAGCTAATGGCAATACACAGATGGTGGAGAAGATAATTGACAGAGCCATAACCTCACTCAGGGCCAATGGGGTTGAGATCAACCGTGAGCAGTGGATTCAGGTCAGTCATTTCTATTTTAGCTTTTTTTTTATTATTCTCAGTTAAATGGCTTGGTCTATCCCAGCAAATAAGTTGGTGAGAAAACTGGTGGTAAAAATTACCGCTCCAGTGCAAACATTCATGCATTTCTTCACACCATGAACCACTATAGTATCTCACATTTACCTACTAGCATTTGTGAAATTTGGATGTTAATTGACACTCAAACCCACACAGATTCTGGAAAAATAAATTAAACATAAAAAGAAACTTGTTTGCCTTGCCATGCAATTTTGCAAGAATGGATCAAAATCCCACCAAAGCACTGTGAGAGTCCAGTGATGTCCTGTGGTCTCAGATGTGCTGAAGTCATTCAAAGCAATTGTACACTTCGTACTGTTTGATGAATATTGTCATTTGTATTCAACATTCAAAAAATATAGTTGTTAATTAAATCTTTCTTCATGTTGATACATATTTTAAAATGTCCTTCAAATGTTGATCATTGTACATTACAGTATTTTTTAGAAGTTTTCATACATTGTTCTCTAATTTTGAGCTTCAATATATTGTATTATACTTATATATTGTATATATTTGCTTATTGATACTAGAAGTACCTTTTCCATTGAATAAAAAAAATTACTGTGAAAAGAGTTCATGTATTAGACATGTATTAGAGAACAGACCTTTTTTATAGCGCATGTGCCCAGTCTTAGTTCTTTGGCAATGTTTGAATGAGACAGTACATTCCATGGATTAGAGTTACCCTAGAGCAGGGGTGCCCAATACGTCAATCGCAATCGGCAGGGGTGTCAGGTAGATCACGGAGGTTTAAAAAAAAAAAAAATAAATAAATAAATAGCTCTTTTCAGTACTTATCACGTATCAGCGCTTTTTTTAACGCACAGTATCTGAAGCACATTACACATTACTTCAGCTAGCTTACAGTGGACAGTCAGTGTCAAAATTTTTCTTATAGACAGTTGTACATCGCAATTTAAAGGTAACAAAAGCATAAAATTGATACAAGTTTTACCAGATACATCCACCAAGGTGCACACACACACACACACCGCAGCACACAATTCTCACAACCAGAACTATACGTAACCTGCAGTGCACACACACACACACACCATAAAGGCCATGATATTGGTCATCATCCCACATGTGGTCAGAATAGTAATAAATAATAAGAATAGATATTCATAAACCTGTATATGTAGCAGCTATACTGACCATGTCATTCTTACTAACATGTATTTTGAGAAAATTTGCATCCTGACTGAAATATTCAATTTGAAAAGAAGTTAAAATATTTTTACATATTTTACACAACAGTGATATTGTTCAATAAAAAAAATATGTTGATTTTATCATTTTTGTCATGATTTCAGTGGTGCAACCTATTGTGACGTTTGTCTTCTTTCACTTAAGGATGCAGAGGAGTGTGATAAAGCAAGCAGCGTGGCAACGTGTCAGGCAGTAATTAGAGCTGTTATTGGTATTGGCATCGAAGAGGAGGACTGCAAACATACTTGGATGGAGGATGCAGAAAGTGTAAGAAACTATTTAACTATTATTTTCATTTAAAGGTGCAGAGTGGCTGACTGAGTGTCTGTCTGACAGACAGGTTTCTGGTTTCTCTTGCAATCAGATTACAGAATGCAAAATATAGTAAATATTTGAATATTACCCTGTGGTAGCGCGGTAATCAGAGAGATTGATTAGTGCATTCAAAAAAAGAATAAGTGTGTGTGTATGTCCAGAACCTTTACTATGTTCTGCTGTCGCCAATGACTGGTCGAATCGGGCTTGTGCTTTGGATCGTTGTCATGTTGGAATGTCCAAGTAAGCACTATGTGCAGCTTCTGGACTGATGAGTGCAAATTTGCCTCCAGTATTTGTTGATAATGTGTGCTGCATTCATCTTTCCCTCAACTTTGACCAAGTTTCCTGTGCCTGTATAGCTCACACATTTTTAAAACAATTCGCCAAACAATTCACCAGATTACAGAATGCAGTTAATAAAAAAGGAAGAGATAGTTTTGAATATTACCCTATGGTAGTGCAGTAATCAGAGAGATTGATTAGTGCACCTAATCTGGCTCCATCTGATATGTGTAGCCTTATAAGCTGTGACCTCACATACCACAGGGAGGAGATATTCCATGGACCCTCACTGACGTGGGATGTTTGGCCATTCTACCAGCCAGCACATTTGTACTTTTAATGTATATTTAAATGCAATGTGTAATAAAGCCTGTTCTCTCGGGAGAAATCCATTGTCTGGTCCTCATTTGTGCCCACACCTCGTTACATCTATTAAAAAATATATTAAAAAAAAAATTATTCTTTTCCTCGTGACAGGAATGGTCTTTATTACACATTGCATTTAAATGGCTCAGCCAATCAGATTTAAGTACTAGGCTGTCTTGCATGAACTGTGCACTTCAAATATCCCCAGAGTGACTCAATGATATTGAGGTTAGGAGACTTAGATGGCCACTCCAGAATCTTAACTTTGTTCTGCTGTCGCCAATGACGGGTTGAATTGGCCTTGTGTTTTGGATCGTTGTCATGTTGGAAAATGTGCCCCATGCACAGGTTCCGGACTGATGAGTGCAAATTTGCCTCCCGTATTTACTGATAACGTGCTGCATTATTTTTTCTTTAACTTTGACCAAGTTTCCTGTGCCTTTATAGCTCACACATCCCCAAAATATCAGTGATCCTCTTCCGTGCTTTACATTAGGGATAGTGTTCCTTTCATCCTAGGCCTTATTGACACCTCTCCAAATGTAACTTCTATGGCTGTGGCCAAAAGATTCGATTTTGGTCTCATTACTTCGAAATTACCTTGGTCTAGAAGTTTTGAGGCTTGCCTCTGTGCTGTTTGGCGTATTGAAGGCAAGATACTTTGTGGCATTTGCGCGGTAATGGCTTTTTTCTGGTGACTAAACCATGCAGCACAATTTTCTTCAAGGGCCTCCTTATTATGCATTTTGAGACAGTCATACTGCTAGTTCTCAGAAAGTTCTGTGTTACAGCTGATTATTTTGGGTGTTTCTTTGCATCCCAAACCAAATGTCCTGGCAGTTGTGGCGTAAATTTTAGTTGGTCTACCTATCCGTGGTTTGGTTTTTACACAGCCCCTGATTTTCCATTTGTTAATCACAGTTTGAACACTGCTGATGGGCGTTATCAGTTCCATGGATATCTTTTTGTTTCCCTTTTCTGTTTTGTTCAGTTCAACTACCTTTTCCCATAGATATGTTGACAATTATTTCGCGTTCTTCATGACTCACAATCCAGAAACTTCAGTGGCTGAATGACCGATGCAAGGGTCTCGCTTGATTCCAAAAACTCACTCAGCTTTTATTCACACATACTGATTACAAGCAAACAGGTCACAAGTGGGGATTTTGTCATGAGTAGCCAAACAGCTCGATTTGTGTCAAATTCTGTGCATGGTATCAGGCCGAAATAAACAGGATATTTAAACTTTTGATTAGGGTCATTTGGATGGTTTTGGTTGTCATTATAATTTAAAAAAGGGAAAACACATTCGTTTGACAATTAATGGCTTTACCCAACCACTGGGTGAGTGGGGGGAAAAAGTTTTTGAGCCATCATTCATATTCTCTGTAAAAAAAGGCCAAGAATGCAAAAATTCTGCTGGGGTATGTAAAGTTTTGAGCATGTATGTGTGTGTATATATATATATATATGTGTGTGTGTGTATGTATGTATGTGTGTGTGTATATATGTTTATATATATATATATATATATATATATATATATATATATATATATATATATATATATATATATATATATATATATATTACACATACAAATTGCTTATTCATTATTACTGTTTTCTCTGTCTTGTGAACAGTGTGTGGCTCATGGTGCGGTGGAATGTGCTCGTGCAATCTACTCTCATGCACTTCAGGCCTTCCCTAGTAAGAAGAGTGTGTGGCTTCGAGCAGCCTACTTTGAGAAAAGTCATGGCACAAGGTAAAAGGCTGTTCCAATTTAACAAATTAAATTTTGGTTTTAGGTAATTAACTGTAAAATATTTTTTTGCTCTAACTGTGGCATTAAAAGTTTTGTCTTATTTCAAATTGCCATAAGGACAGGAATGTGTTATTTAAATAATACTTTGTGGACTTGTCAGAATAACATATTGGTTTGATTGGACATTTAAAGTTTGTCTAAACAAACTCATGAAATACCCATCTGTGAAATGTAATGCAAATAATATGATGCTTTGAGCCATTATCCTATTCTAAAGGATAATATCAGAACTTATTTCAGTGGTGCTGCTTTTCCAAAAAATGTGGGTACAATGACCCTACAATGAACTACAGCAGGTAGTTATACCAAGCAATGATTAATGAATGGAATTAATGTTCGGCCAAGTTCTGCCCATATTCCAAAAGAAGTGCTGTAAATCTAGAACCATATCCTTTAGAACTAGAATCAGAATACTGTATTGATCCCAGGGGGAAATTGCTGAAACAAAAGTGAAAAACACAAAGAGAACAACTGTAACGGGCTGCACGTGCTCTCACGCATGCGCACATGGCTTAAAGATAATTCACCTGCATGAGAATTTGAGCATGTTTATTTTGTATTTTTTTACTGTAACCTTTGATTTTTGCATTTTATGGTCACTTGCAAAGACTATTTTATGTCTTTGATGATTCACATTAAATTTTATCACTCTGTCCATGGTCATCTATAGCCTATGTGAAAAAATTCACTTTAGTTCTAAATCTTTGGAAGTGATTGGAGATGGCACAAGCAGAAGGCTAAATTTGTGTTTTTTTTATTACACCAGTTGCTTTTCTGTTACTGAATATTAAACCGAGGATGCCATTGTTTTTGTCTAGTCCATTTTTGGAGCTATATGTGGAATGATATTAAGATTTTCAATTGTAGGGCTCCTAATAATGATGCTTCGGAAATGTAATTTAGTACTTTACATTTACATTTAGTCATTTAGCAGACACTTTTATCCAAAGCGACATACAAATGAGAACACCACAAGTCAGAAGCCATGGAGAAAACCAACTATACTGTAAATTCATCAAACCTGATTGTTATTCGATGCGCCCCCCCACCCCTTTTTTTTCTACTACAACAGGTATTTGTTAAAGAGATGCATCTTCAGTAGTTTCTTAAAACTGTTTAGTGATTCTGCCTTACGGACAGAGTTGGGAAGATCGTTCCACCATTTTGCAGTGGTGAACGCCACGGAGTGAGAATTAGCTCCTCGGTGAGGTGGAATCGTCAGGCGGCAATCATCACTGGAGCGATGTGAACGAGTCGGAGTGTATTTTGAAAAGATAGTCTTGTGTTATTAGAGATGTTATAATTTCAACAAATAATCTAATAGGTTCTTATTTAATATGCCTCAAACCTGTAGTCTGCATTTTATTAGTCTAGTGTGGTGGCATGATCCACAGAATGCTACCAGAAGATGTAATAAAATAAGACTAACTTTGTTTAAAAATAAAACGATATTTACTCATTATTTAAGCTTTGCAGTAGTCAAGCCAAAAGAGGAGGGGGGTTTGCACATCAAACTATCAAAAAATTCCTGATCTACTTGGTGTTGTACGGTCTCCAAGATTGTTTGAGCTGCATCTCAATTGTAATGCCAAGGTTACATCCAGTAAGGTTACACCCACCCAAATTTTGGAGATTAGGTAAATTTTTTTTTTTGCCCTAATGATCAATTGCTTTGATTAAGTTGGCTTAACTTGGCTTGAAATTACAGGCATTCAACCTAAAATATAGGACTGTCTTTTGTTCAATAAATATTTTTAAATTGCGGTTTAGAAATAAAAAATATATATATTTTATCCAAATTTTGTGCACAATTTTATTATAAAATTGTTGAGTAAGTAAGTAGGGATATTTTAAATTGTCTTTTGTTTCTTTTTTTGGTTCCTTTTATGCAGAGAATCTTTAGAGGCTCTTTTACAGAGGGCTGTAGCTCACTGTCCCAAGGCAGAGGTCCTGTGGCTTATGGGTGCCAAGTCTAAATGGCTGGCTGGAGATGTCCCTGCAGCCAGAAGCATTCTTGCATTGGCTTTCCAGGTAAAAAAATATATAATTTCCTCAAACAGTAAACATTTTCTCATTTACACTTGTAACTTTAACACTGCAGTATGGACCTCACTGTTCAGTTCAGTTCACAATTCAGTACGAGATGATGGGGCATTATTATAAAAGGTGTATTGGCATTTCGCTTAATGGCTTTTCTACCAACAGCACTTTTTAATCAGATGTCATCAATCAAGCTGTCCAAAAGGCTAGTAATTGTTTTGGTGTTCATTTCTTTGATGTTCCAGTTGATTGCAACAGTGTCCACAGGCTTTTAGGCTGATGTTTAATGAAGCAAATACATTATGATGCTGTTAAATCAGAATTTTTTTTTTCTTTTTGTTATTTATACATTTAGTCTTAATGCATTTAATCCTATTATAATTTTTAAGTAAGAACGGTCTAAGGCGGGGGTGCCCAATACGCAGGGGTGTCAGGTAGATCGCGGAGGTTTAAAAATAAAAAAAACGCTTATCACGTATCAGCGCTTTTTACAGAACAGTATTGGAAGCACTTAGACACACGCACGCACACATTTTCACACACAAAATTCTGAGTCGCGATCACTATCCCTGGGCAAAGAGCAGTCTGATTCCCCCCCCCCATCTCTCTCTCGTTGTTATAAAAACCAGCACGTGACACCGTGACTAATCCGAAGCACTGCCTCGCGAATCATGTACATTAGATAGTTTCTGTGTTTTTGCACTTTGACTGACAAGATGAGTGAAGGATTTTGCTCCAAAAGAACTAAAATGTAGAGAGGAAGGATGATTTTTTTTTTTTTACAATGTCAAACTCAAAATGCATTTGCTTTTATTAATGTTCATGTTCTGTTTGGGGAAATGGAGGTTACAGTGATTGTTTTACATTTGTGTTGTATACTCTGTGATTGGTCGTTTGGGTGTAACTAAAATAAATTTTTCTCCATGCTATTTGCTGGAATGTGTTTAATAAAAGAGCAATTTCTGTGAAAATAGCCTAATCTGAAGCTGTCTTTTCTATGCTGAGTTGACGATACTAACATGATGTGTGTAAACAGTTTTCAATATAAAAGCCAAAAAAAAAAAAAGAACTCTGGTAGATCTCGATGACCTGTCCAATGGAAAGGTAGATCTCGGGCCGGAAAAGTGTGGGCACCCCTGGTTTAAGGTTTCCTCTTAGTCACAAGAGTAAGATGGTTATTCTTAAAACAGGGCACTTATCTCGTTCCCCTTCCTGCCTTAGTTTGGAACACAGACTTTTAACTTCCAACAAATAATGTAACTTTTTTTTTTATTTAAGTAATTTAATTAACATAATTTCATGTTTCTGAACCCTCCTTGTTCTGTAATTTTTACTGCAAATAATGCTGAACTAATAACTATCTCTATCTAAGGCAACAGGTCAAATGTGTTTTGGATGAGCGTTATCTTGGTGCTTTTACAAATTTTTAACTTTGCAATTAAACAAACTGTCTCTGGTCTCTCATGCTAGGCCAACCCTAATAGTGAGGAGATCTGGCTGGCTGCTGTGAAGCTGGAGTCTGAGAATAATGAGTATGAAAGAGCACGGAGGTTGCTGGCTAAGGCTCGTAGCAGTGCCCCCACTGCTAGAGTAAGTTACCTTGTTATTTTGCTTATCTGTCTATTAATCACATTAGATACATTTTCACTTTTAAGTCACTACAATATACAGTGGGTTGCAAAAGTATTCATACCCCTTGAACTTTTCCATATTTTGTCACATTACAACCACAAACATAAATATATTTCACTGGAATTTAATGTGAAAGACCAACACAAAGTGGTATACAATTGTGAAGTGGAAGGAAAATTATACATGAATCAACATTTTTTTTATAAATAAAAAACTGAAAAGTGCGACGTGCAAAAGTATTCAGCCCCCTTTTCCCTGAGTGCAACCAATTGCATTCAGAAGTTGCCTGATGAGTGCTAATGACTCAAAAGGGTCCACCTGTGTGTAATCTAATCTCAGTACAAATACAGCTGCTCCGTGACGGCCTCAGATGTTGGTTAAGAGAATATTGGGGAGCAAACAGCATAATGAAGTCCAAAGAACACACCAGACAGGTTAGGAATATGGTTTTGGAGAAGTTTAAAGCAGGCTTAGATTATAAAAAGATTTCCAAAGCTTTGAACATCTCACGGAGCACTGTTCAATCCATCATCCGGAAATGGAAAGAGTATGGCACCACAGTAAACCTGCCAAGACAAGGCCGTCCACCTAAACTTACAGGCCGAACAAGGAGATCACTGATCAGAGAGGCAGCCAAGAGGCCCATGGTGACTCTGGATGAAATGCAGAGAGCCACAGCTCAGGTGGGGGAAACTGTCCACAGGACAACAATTAGTCGTGCACTACACAAATGTGGTCTTTATGGAAGAGTGGCAAGGAGAAAGCCATTGTTAAAAGAAAACCATAAGAAGTCCCGTTTGCAGTTTGCCAGAAGCCATGTTGAGGACACAGCAAACATGTGGAAGAAGGTGCTTTGGTCAGACGAGACCAAAATTGAACTTTTTGGCCACAATGCAAAACGCTGTGTGGCGGAGAAATAACACTGCACATCACTCTGAAAACACCATCCCCACTGTCAAATATGGTGGTGGCAGCATCATGCTCTGGGGGTGCTTCTCTTCAGCAGGGACCGGGAAGTTGGTCAAAGTTGATGGGAAGATGGATGGAGCCAAATACAGGGCAATCTTGGAAGAAAACCTGTTGGAGTCAGCAAAAGATTTGAGACTGGGGCGGAGGTTCACCTTCCAGCAGGACAACGACCCTAAACATAAAGCCAGAGCTACAATGGAGTGGTTTAAAAAAAAGAATATTCATGTGTTAGAATGGCCCAGTCAAAGTCCAGACCTAAACCCAATTGAGAATTTGTGGCAAGATCTCAAAACTGCTGTTCACAAACGCTCTCCATCCAATCTGACTGAGCTTGAGCTGTTTTGCAAGGAGGAATGGGCAAGAATTTCAGTCACTAGATGTGCAAAGCTGGTGGAGAGATACCCTAAAAGACTTGCAGCTGTAATTGCAGCAAAAGGTGGCTCCACAAAGTATTGACTCAGGGGGGCTAAATACTTTTGCACGTCGCACTTTTCAGTTTTTTATTTGTAAAAAAAAATGTTGATTCATGTATAATTTTCCTTCCACTTCACAATTGTATACCACTTTGTGTTGGTCTTACACATTAAATTCCAGTGAAATATATTTATGTTTGTGGTTGTAATGTGACAAAATATGGAAAAGTTCAAGGGGTATGAATACTTTTGCAACCCACTGTATTTACTACATCCATCCATTATCTTCCGCTTTATCCTATATTGGGGTCGCAGGGGATTCCCCATGCCCATCCAGGGGAAAACGTTTCGAGAGATGCACCCAGGACAGGGCGCCAGTCTATCGCTGGGCACACACTCACTCACACAGACACGCACACATACACACTCTACGTAGTTAGCCAATTATTTAACAAGGGTCCAACATCTAAATGCCTTTTTGCTACATCAATCAGTGACTTGCACCAGTTAACCTGTGTTTTTAGTTCCTTTTTGACAGACATGCTGCTGAGTAAACCATGTTGTTTACCCAATAAGTCAACTCTGAAGTTAGATAAAAAGTACACTACTGTGTAAGAATCGATTCCTAATTTAGAGATGGCTACATTTAACCAATAACACATGATCATGTTCCTCTTTTACTTACAGAAGTTCATTACCTTAAAACGTGGCATTCCATAGAACATGCACCGAATAGGACTTCATCCTCATTTCAGACTTTTTAAAAGAACAGGCACTACAAAGTCCATAAAACTTCGAAGCCTTACATTTAAGAAATGGTGGTCTAGACGACCTATATATTTGCTGCAAAGAAAGTACCTGCCAGTGGTTGAACAAAAGCTTAAAATAGTGATCAATATCATCATTGACTGGATTACACAGAAAGATCACATGTAACCAACAATCAACTGTCCCAGTCCCTCACACTTTCTTCAAAAAACAATTTTTATATTTATGTAGCTCTAAACCAGACCTGACTTACCCATGTTGTTATTATTGTGGATTCAGCATAGAAAAGACTCAGCTTCGGGTTGCCATTTTCACAGAAATTGCTCTTTTATTAAACACCCTCTAGCAAATAGCATGGAAAACTTGGTTTTAGTACAGCCTTTTGCTCAAGGACATGGCACAAGTTTCTCCTAAATGGCAACTCTCACCTGAAAGATCAAACACACACAGCATACAGTATACCCGCATTTCCCCCAAACAGAACATGAACATTAATAAAAGTATTAAACATAGAACACATATAACCCAGCTGCAAGGCATGCTGTAGTAATAATACTAATAGTTGGTCGTAGTTATAGTAACAGAACGCCTGTCAATTATGTTGACCTTCCCACCTTTATAATGTAACGTTTCCATTTAAATGAGACTTGATTGAAGCACAGGGGCATGGCCGCATGCCGGTTTTGGGAATAGAAAGAGCGAGACGAGGAGAGCAGAGGTTGCTCACACGGCGAGATATCGCGATTCAGAACGACTTGTAGTGTATGTGAATGTGTGTGCGCTTGTGTATTTAAGTGCTTCTGTTACTGTGCTGTAATGCCGTCGCGATTGACATATATTGGGCACGCCTGATCTGCACAGGTCACATCAGAAATGACAACCAAAAACTACATTTTTTTGTCTTCCAGACCACAGCTCAATTTTTATGGCATGGACATTTGTCCTATTACTTGACATTGAGTACATGCAGATTAACACAAACACACAATACTTGTACAGACTCCAAAACTTGTCTACAAGCTTTAGAATCCCTAAACATGAGCCACCTAGGCATTTCCAACGTCACAATTATAGAACAAGAGCTAAGGGAAGAGAAGTATAAAATAACCTGTGCCACACCGCCAATACAGACTATATTTTAACCAACCAGGACTCGCATCAAAGCTAAACGGCAACAAAAACAAAAAAAAAAACAAGACACTAACATGTATAATAGGATGTCCTGCCCTAACCTCTAAAAAAAAAAAAAATTTATACAATAAAATCCATGACCTTTTTTATTGACTTTCACTGCTAAAAATACTAGACTTCCTGTCAAACATAAACGTCATACATTTGTTATACTCATTTTATACTATGAAAACTAAACATCTAATTGCTAATAAATAGCCAAATATGTGCCTAAGCAATAACACAATATAATAAATCTCTACAAACTAAAAAGAATATTGGCAAAAGCACCTGTAATAATAATTTGCTCTCCCTCATCAGCAAGTGTAACAACTTTAATAAAAGCTGAATTTTTGACATTTTGCTAATGTTGATCATTCAAGTACTGTATGTTTTTAAACAATGCAATAAAGTAAAGTCTTTAGAAATTATCTTAGAAAGTTGCCATCTTAAAATGCGAAAACAGTTTGGTCCTTCCCAGATTGTGTCATTTTTTATTAAATAAATTATGACCTGGTGTGATGTTCATATTTGTCCTTAAGACCTTCTAAAGATTAGTTTTTGATTAAGAATAGAGGGCTTACTTTTTTCTTGTGACTGTATATTCGTGTTTTTACATGTACATATATGCACATCTCCCACATCATGGTTTACTCTTATGCTAGGATAACTGCTATATATATTACTAATATTGAAATCCCACCAACCTAAGATTTTCTACAGACATTTATATTATTTGCACACAAAACTAAATTGCACACACAAACTGTCTGAGTTATTATTTTTTTTAAAATGTTTTCAGCAATACATTTATCCAAGGATTACTTCTGATAGTCTAATCAGCTCTAACTTTTTCTGCAGGTGTTTATGAAGTCTGTGAGATTAGAATGGGTGCTGGGAAATATTGCTGCAGCCCAGTCACTTTGTTGCGAGGCCCTGAAACATTATGAGGACTTTCCCAAACTCTGGATGATGAAGGGTCAAATTGAGGAGCAGACAGACAACACTGAAAAAGGTCGAGAGGCTTATAATCAAGGAGTAAGTGTTTAATAACAGTTGAAATGTCAAATTTTATGTAAATTCAAAATTTATATTTCGGTATAATATAGTAATGTCATATACTTTTGATTTAACAAGGTATATTACACACACACACATATATATATATATATATATATATATATATATATATATATATATATATATATATATATATATATATATATTTCACAAGGTATATATACCATTGACTAATACATAAGCACCATTACCTCAAATTTTAGTGTTGGATCTTTGTAGTGAATGACTAAACAAATCTCTAAATAAGCCTATATATATACTGCTCAAAAAAATAAAGGGAACACTTAAACAAAACAATATAACTCCAAGTACATCAAACTTCTGTGAAATCAAACTGTCCACTTAGGAAGCAACACTGACAATCAATTTTACATGCTGTTGTGCAAATGGAATAGACAACAGGTGGAAATTATTGGCAATTAGTAAGACACACTCAATAAAGGAGTGGTTCTGCAGGTGGCTGCAGAGACTCCCTGATCTTAGCCTCTTTATTGTAGTTCATCTTAATGGAGTTTCAAAATTGTGAGCAAAAAGCTTTTAGCTATCATCAGTGTCTGACCTCTCAAAGGTCTGATACACAGATACAAACTTGTAAATAGCAATGAACCTTCCTTTGTTCCTAGCAGAAGAAATAGTTGATGCCATAACTGCGAGGAAGGTGGTGGCGGCGGTGGTGGTGGTGGTTCAAGGGTTATCTTAGAATTAGATGCCATCAAAACTTCTGTTGGTGTAAAGTGTAGGACTCAGGTGTGGGTTGACGCCATGCCACACATGTAAAGAAGTAATCAGAAATAAAGTTTATAATTGCATTATATAAAGTTTATATTTATTATACTTATAAACAGGAAAACTATATCTGTAACCAACTTTCAGTTCATATTATATATATTCGCGTATGTAAATGAAAATGAACACACTACTATGTTTTTAAAATTACTTATTTTCTTTTTTTTTTCAATTTAAAAATGTATTTCTTTCTTGTTTTTATTTGGATTTGAATGTGTAGTGCTACCAGTGTTTGTGGGCATGTTATTATGAGGATTAAACTTTTTCCTCAGTTGTTTAGCACATAAATATTAAATAGCTGAACCCAATCATAAAAGGAAATATTCACCTAAGTTATGTCTTTATAATTTTTTTTAAACAATGCCATAAAAGAAAGATGGCAACAAGCAATTACCTTTAGACAAGCAATTACTTTTCATTATTCAAATACACCCCAATGTCCGTTCGCTTAGTGCTGAGAGACAAAAAGTCAAAATCTCTGAAGCTTCATACTTCACTAATGCAAGCAGCACCTTACGAGTTCAAACAAACTGACTTTGTAAGTCACTTTGGATAAAGGCCTGTTAATTGACCGTAATGTAAATGTAACAAATTGGTCACAAACCAAGGAAATTGGGCAAGAAATCCTTCAGAACAAATTCATAGAGGAAACAATTCATGGGATTCACTTGGTTTTACACATGGGGTTTCTATACTGAACAAAAATATAAACACACTTGTTTTTTCCTTCTGTTTTTCATAAGCTGAACTCAAAGATCTTTTTTTGATGTACACAAATTGTGTTTATAAACTTTAGATCTGTGTTTAGCACTTCTCTTTTGAAGAAATTATCCATCTGCCCTATGGGTATAGCATATCAAGATGCTGATTAGACAGCAGACGTGCAGTTTACTATTACTATACCACTGCGTGTGTGTATCCTGTATCCTATGTTATTTGCCCTATAACTAAATCTAACTGCAGTATAAACTGTTCTTAAAACAAAACATTATTCATTATTTTTTCATTATTCAGCTCAAGAAATGTCCCCACTCTGTGCCTCTGTGGCTTTTACTTTCACGTCTGGAAGAGAAAGTGGGCCAGCTAACACGTGCCCGTGCAATCCTTGAGAAAGCACGGCTTAAAAACCCACAGAACGCTGAGCTCTGGTAAGATCTTGTGCTTTTTTTTTTATTTTATTTTTAATTTTTATTTTATTTTAATCTTCAGCTTAATTTTTTTTTTATTCCAAAAAGTGTATACACATAATGCAAACATACAGACTACACTACAAAAAAAAGCATATAAATACTGAAATTTGAAATGTAAATTTCTGGTGGTATTTGTATGAGCATACATTATGTAATGTGTGTTAAATGTCTTTAATACCCCCTTCCATTTCTTAGGTTAGAATCAGTTCGACTAGAGTACAGAGCAGAACTAAAGAATATCGCCAACACATTAATGGCCAAAGCTTTGCAGGAATGCCCAAACTCTGGTTGGTTACAAATTTGCGTTTTTAGAATATTTATGAACCCATTTTTCACATTTGTTGATTGCCTTGTCTTCTTAAAACTGAATTCCTCTCTATTAAAGGAATTCTTTGGGCTGAGGCTGTGTTCTTGGAGGGCAGACCACAAAGAAAGACGAAAAGTGTGGATGCATTGAAGAAATGTGAGCATGATCCACATGTTCTACTGGCTGTTGCAAAGTAAGCTTCTTTAATTTTAAAGTATATTTTTGGATGTCTAGTATAGGGCTGCAACTAACGATTATTTTGATAATCGATTAATCGGTCGATAATTTTTTTTTCAATGAATCGGATAATTATTTTTTTTTTCAATGTCTTTACATTTAGTCATTTAGCGACTTACAAATGAGCACACCACAAGTCAGTAGTTATGAAAAAAACTAGCTACACTGTAGAATTATTAAGCAGGACAATAAATGTCTGGTTTTATTTACAGTATGAGTTTAAGGCATCCAAGTAGCCCAAAGCACAATTAAACACACACTGACACAATATGTAGCATTGTGTGTAAAAAAAAAAAAAAAATACTAAATTACACAAATTTGTGTAGCTGTAATGTTACCTCATCCCTGCCACTCCCATAGAGTGCAGTGTCTTCACTCATATTTTGTCAAAAAATTAAACGGTGAAGCTTGATCATTAATTACCACCATTGTGTACAAGTTGTGTATTTATAAAGCACATTTAAAACTGCTTAAGCTAATTAGAAGAAATTAAAAGTAGTACACATTCTCTATCACTTATTATCCAGTTAACAACCAAAAACGGCATGAAGCGTGCTATGTCGATCTCATAGTGGGAGTGACCGTTACGTTGATTCACTTCAAAACTAATGAAACTCAGGATATTATGGGTGCGGATCTCTCAGTGTCTGGCGATTCAATTCGATTCCGATTTATTAGGTCACTATACGATTCAGTAACGATTTTCGATTCAGAATCGTTTTTTTTTTTTTTTTTTTTTTTTTCAGTTCAAATGGTCTTTAAATAAATTAAATTATGTGATTGACAAGATGAAATGACAATGTAAACAAATATAACATTTATTTAAAACAATAGGTTAGCTGGATTTTTCTTACATAAAAAACATCCTTCAATGAACAAATAATTGAAAATATATTAACACCAAAGTTTACCATAGCCTTTACCCTTTAATCCAAACTAAAATACAGACTTTACAGTTGTAGTGCGTTTATATTTTGCAAATCTTTAAAACAGGGGTGCCCACACTTTTCTGGCCCGAGATCAACTTTTACATTGGACAGGTCATCGGGATCTACCAGGGTTAATAATTTTTTTAGGCTTTTATATTGAAACCTGTTTACACACATCATGTTAGTATTGGGGGGGGGGGCACGTTGGCTTAGTGGTTAGCATGTTCACCTCTCAGTGTTAGGGATTTCCGTTTCGAATCCCAATATTGGGTGGAGTTTCCATGTCCTCCCCGTGTCCGTGTGGGTTTCCTCCGGGTTCTCCGGTTCTCTCCCACAGTCCAAAAACATGGATCAAGGTCAATTGAATTCTCCAAATTGCCCCATATAGAGTGTGATTGTGTGCACAGTGATAGACTGCCCCCCTGTCCTGGGTGTATCAAACACAATGGAAGTGCAATGGCTTCTTGGCAAATCAAGCAAAGGCATTTTGAGTTTGACATTGCAAAAAATATTCATCCTCCCACTCTAAAATACCATTTTATTTAGTTATTTTGGAGCGAAGTCCTTCACTCCTCTTGTCAGTCAAATAAAGAGCAAAAACAGAAAATATCTAATGTAAAAAACTATTTAGTGTAGATGATTCTCGAGGCAGTGCTTCGGATTTAAGCACAGAGGCGTGGCCACGGGCCGGTTTTTGGAACAGCGAGAGAGACAGGGTGGGGGGGGCAGACCGCTCGCTTTCAGAGATTGCGATTCAGAAGGAATAACATTGTGTTAAAATGCGTGCGCGTGTGTGTGTAAGAGTGCTTCTGATATTGTGCTGTTAAAAAAAGCGCTGATACGTGATTTTATTCCCCCCCCCCGAACCTCCATCGCGATCGACGTATTGAGCACCCCTGCTTTAAAACTTAACATCCCGCTCTCCCCCTGCTCCATGCTTCCCGCTAGCATGAACTAGCATGCTACCGAACTACAACGGGAGCTGGTTAACAAGCGTGCCGTACGTTGGCTGAGCGGATACGATGAGCACAAATGCGATATGCAGTACGCTCGGGAGGGGGCGCCAAAAAATAAAACTTAAACATAAATTTTTTAAAAATCGATTCTTGGGCATTTTGAATCGATTCAGAATCGTCAGGTCTACGAATCACGATTCATTGAAGAATCGATTTTTTTCAGCACCCCTACGGAATATTGTTTTGATTTACTCTGCTGTTGAGGTCCTTCATCCTCATCAGTGACTCCAACATAGTTTCAGGTGGTGTATCATCACCATGGTGCTCCATGCGGGTCAATTCATTTTCGCAGAGATCGCATGTTACACGTTCTTTATTTGTGTGAAGCGTGAAGTGGTCCCGTAGATTTGATGATTTAAACGGAAGCTTTTTTTCTGCATTGGCTGTTTCATTTGTACGATTTATCAACGTTTTTTGCAGATTCCGCCTCGTTCTGTTCAACCCACTTTTTTCCAGCATTGTTGAAGCGCTGCCAGTGACGTAAACGTTTACGACATTGATAGTAATGCGGAAATCGTGCGACCCAATGAATCAATAACTAAATTCATTATCGACACTTTTCATAATCGATTTTATGGATTCGTTGTTGCAGCCCTAGTCTAGTAGTATTTTAGTAAGAACAATCAGTTCCCAAAACATTATTTGATGTTTAGCTGAACAAAACATTAATTATGTAATTGTTCTCTAATTATTTTGCTGCGTTTAGAATGGTTTCTTGTTCACTACTTAATTAATAGCATTTACTGGATAAATAACTCATTAGTAGATAATTGTCCAACAGATAACATACTTTATTTAGAACACTAGCTAAAAGCTATTTTTTAACCGATTTTGTTAAGAACTGCAAAACAAAATGCATGTCAAAAATGAAATTATATGTACTAGATGCAGAAAACTTTTCAAGTCCCAAAGTAAATTTACAAGCCAAAGTGTTTGTCACTGGAAATTAGTGCGAGAAAATTCAACAAGTTTGTGCCAGTGCTATCCCCATTTGTAGGAATGCTCATTTTGCAGTTATAACAACAAAGTAGTACACACTAGTGCCTTAAGCTGTTTCTCTTATAAATTATTGTCAACATCGTGACCAGATAGTTTAATTTAGGAACCCTATCCAAATAAATTATTATTATTTCCGACTCTTGAAGTGTTTGTGAATCATCTGTTCCCAAAATAAACAAAGAGAACACCATATTATTTCAACAAGTTTGTTAATTGTTCTCGATCAGGTATAATTTTGGACAATATAAATCCCCTGATGTTCAAGTTTGCCCAATAAAAATAACACAACAAATGTTTTAAATACTTAAATGGTTATTCCTGTAATTTTCCTATGAGTTTTGTTAAAATCCTGGCTACATTTTTGTTCATGGATGGAATGTTAAAATTTGCTGCAAGTACATAATTTACACTATTGCTTATGCCTATTGACCAAACCTAGTTTAAGCGAATAATACTTGACAGAAAGACTGAACAAACACAGCTTGTGTAATTAACAGGAATCTTTTGATATAAATAGTAACATACGTCATTTTGTAAATACCAATTCAACATCAATTCGAGGTGAAGTGAATTGTAGATAGCTGCATATGGGATAAAAAAGACTTGCTGTACCCTATTGCCAAAAGCATTTTGGTAATTGTAACTGGGTCGGTAGGAATGAGGATCGGAGAAAGGTTTTCTTGCGAACAGGAACGATGTTCATCACATCGTTACTTTTAACATATTCTACATTTACATGTGGCCTGATGTTCTTGCCAAATGCACCCTGATCTAACAAATGTGATTTATAAATTGGTACTGATCAGCTTGTTAATTGATGTAAAAGTACATGCACTTAACAAATTATATGAGAACTATGAAGTAAATTTGAATTCAATGGCCTTTCAAGAAAATCTGTCAATTTATACGTCCACTCAGTGTATTAGCATTTTGTACATTTCTTCATTGATTTAAGATTTAATCCTTTTAAAGAATCCTACAGTGCAGTCAACCACTAATACATTACAGTCACTAAAAACACATTCTAAAGAAACTCGTATAGTGCAAAAGTAAAATGCTTTAAACCCTTGTTTGAAACAACAATCTTATTACATCAGAATTTAAAAGGTAACATCTACTGCACATCATCTACAACAAATCTTAAAAACTTCACCCAAATATTATAGAGCATTTAATAAATATAATAAAGCTATTTTTTAGCCTTGGTCATGTCCTTAAAACATCTGAAGCTTGTGGTTATTAAGCGATTACTTATAAAACCAAACTTAATTTAAAATAGATAAATAAGTAAAATGGTTTTCCACAAGATGTTCGAAAAATTTACAATATAATGCTTCCTCTTTCTTATTTTATAGCTTAATTGCACATCATATCTGGTGCTCGGGATGTATTTAGTCCTCACAACATAATTCACAACAAAGACAATCATGTCCCTCAATGAGCTCTGTACTATTCTACCTGTCAAAATAAAACAACCAAAATTAAAACTGTGCATTAGATTTTTTTTTAACCATTTAAATATTTTTGTAGTTTATACTTTCAGATATTGAACTAAATGTGTGTTTGTGTGAAATGTAGATTATTTTGGAGCGAGAGAAAGATAACTAAAGCTAGAGAGTGGTTCCTGCGTACAGTAAAAATTGAACCAGACCTAGGGGACGCATGGGCATTGTTCTACAAATTTGAGCTTCAACATGGAACAGAGGTAAGTGTATTTTTGTTGGTTTATGTTATTTGTTTTCAAAGTACCATGAGCAGTGAGTGGTTATCAAAATTGAACAATTACAGGAATAATAAATACACAAAAATGTAAGGGTACAAATTGTACCAAAACAATTTGAAAAACAGAAGGAAATTTTAACATGATAAAAATCCAGTACAATAAGAGTAACGTAGAAGTGGCTGATATGTCATAGTAATTTAAATAATTACACATTTAATTTATTGCACACATTATTTCAAAATCATATGAACCATATAATTTATGATCTCCTGTGGCGCTCTGGTGCATTTGTGGTGCATTCTCATAAGTCTTTAAATGACTTATTTACAACAATACAACATTACTGTACATACATATAAATTACAATTAGCCATCAGAAAATTCCTGTTTTATTATAAAGCGAGAGGGCAAGCATTATTGTAAATAAATCACAAGAAAGAGGTGTTCAGCACGATGCATAGCAGAGGATACTGGCTTTATGCTCATCAGTATTTGTATTTCATTTAATGTTGCATGATTTTAAAATAATGTTCTATCACGTTAGCACATTTCATGCATTGATATGAATGTGAAGCAGTCAGAGGTGTGCATTATTGTCAGTAATGTCACGGCTGGACATACTGTTAGCCAATCAGATTTAAGGACAGGAACTACATGTTTTATAAGATTGATCATTTTTATAAAATATAATTCCTTAACATTAACACATACACCATTTGAGATATAATTTAATTGCACCAATACGTTTAATTACACGAAAAAGTGGACACACGTGTGGCCTTTTTAAAGTGTAATAGGAAGCACACAACTAAGTGTAATGAGGAGTACTTAATTAAAAAATTATACTTGAGTAAGAAATAATGTATCCAACATTAAAGTATTCCCACAAATATTTTTTGCAAATTGTAGATGATATTGTATTGATATTGTAGAAGATGGTATTTTGGTACATTTAAATTTTATTTTATTTTTTTAACTACCCAGGAGCAATTGGAGGAAGTGAAGAAGCGCTGTGAGAATGCTGAACCTCGACATGGAGAGTTGTGGTGTGCAGAGTCAAAGCATGTCCTTAACTGGCAGAAAAAGATTGGAGAGATATTGGTTCTTGTTGCATCAAAGATCAGAAATACTTTCTGAAGATTACTTAAAATGCAATTAAAGAAAATAAGCTGTCTAAATGTAATAAAAGGTATAACACAATTTCTATGTAAAATAAACTTCAATATCCTGCATATCCTTCATGCATATTTCTCAGATTGGTTTCTTCAAAAAAAACTTATCCATCGTTTTTTTTTTGCTGCTTATACTGTGGTAACTTATTGTTTAGGGTGTTGTGCTATCAATCTGAAGGTTGTGGGATCAAATTCCAGGTCCACTAAAGTTACCAATGTGTGTCCTTGAGCAAGGCCCTTAAACCCTAATTGCTCAAGGGATACTGTGCCCAATCCTGTACTGTGTAAGTCACTTTGGATAAAAGCATCTGCTAAATGACCAAATGTATATACAGTGGTGTGAAAAAGTGCTTGCCCCCTTCCTCATTTCCTGTTTTTTTGCATGTTTGTCACACTTAAGTGTTTCAGAACATCAAACCAATTTAAACAGTAGTCAATGACAACACAAATAAACACAAAATGCAATTTGTAAATGAAGGTGTTTAATATTAAAGGAGAAAAAAAATCCAAACCATCATGGCCCTGTGTGAAAAAGTGATTGCCCCCTCGTTAAAACATACTATAACTGTGGTTTTTAACACCTGAGTTCAATTTCTCTAGCCACACCCAGGCCCGATTATTGCCACACCTGTTCTCAATCAAGACATCACTTAAATAGGAGCTGCCTGACACAGTAAAGTCCACCAAAAGATCCTTAAAAGCTACACGTCATGCCGAGATCCAAAGAAATTCAGGAACAATTGAGAAATAAAGTAATTGAGATCTATCAGTCTGGAAAGGGTTATAAAGCCATTTCCAAAGCTTTGGGAATCCAGCGAACCACAGTGAGGGCCATTATCCACAAATGGCGAAGACATGGAACAGTGGTGAACCTTCCCAGGAGTGGCCGGCCACCCAAAATTACCCCAAGAGCGCAGCGACGACTCCAAGAGGTCACAAAAGACCCCACAACAACGTCCAAAGAACTGCAGGCCTCACTTTCCTCAGTTAAGGTCAGTGTTCATGCCTCCACCATTAGAAAAAGACTGGGCAAAAATGGCCTGCATGGCAGAGTTCCAAGAAGAAAACCACTGCTGAGCAAAAAGAACATTAAAGCTCGTCTCAATTTTTCCAAAACACATCTTGATTATCCCCAACACTTTTGGGAAAATATTCTGTGGACCGATGAGACAAAAGTGGAACTCTTTGGAAGGTGTGTGTCCCATTTATATCTGGCATAAAAGGAACACTGCATTTCAGAAAAAGAACATTATACCAACAGTAAAATATGGTGGTGGTAGTGTGATGGTCTGGGGCTGTTTTGCTGCGGCAGGACCTGGAAGACTTGCTGTGATAAATAGAACTATGAATTCTGCTGTCTACCAAAAGATCCTGAAGGAGAATGTCCGACCATCTGTTCGTGAACTCAAGCTGAAACGAACTTGGGTTCTGCAGCAGGACAATGATCCTAAACACACCAGCAAGTCCACCACTGAATGGCTGAAGAAAAACAAAATGAAGACTTTGGAGTGGCCTAGCCAAAGACCTGACCTGAATCCTATTGAGATGTTGTGGTATGACCTTAAAAAGGCCGTTCATGCTCGAAAACCCTCTAATGTAACAATTAGAACAATTCTGCAAAGATGAGTGGGCCAAAATTCCTCCAGAACGCTGTAAAAGACTCATTGCAAGTTATCGCAAACGCTTGGTTGCAGTTGTTGCTGCTAAGTGTGGCCCAACCAGTTATTAGGTTTAGGGGGGCAATCACTTTTTCACACAGGGTCATGTTCAAGTTCAAGTAATTTATATAGCGCTTTTTACAACAGTACATTGTCACAAAGCAGCTTTACAGAATGAAAAGCCTTTAAACCTCCAAAGAGCAAGCCGAATTGACAGTGGCAAGAAAAAACTCCCTTTTATGTTGTTATATAAGGAAGAAACCTTGGGAGGACCAAGACTCAGTGGGGGACTCATCCTCCTTGAGCGGCCAATGATGGTTTGGATTTTTTTTCTCCTTTAATAATAAACACCTTCATTTACAAATTGCATTTTGTGTTTACTTGTGTTGTCCTTGACTACTGTTTAAATTGGTTTGATGTTCTGAAACACTTAAGCGTGACAAACATGTAAAAAAACAGGAAATGAAGAAGGGGGAAAACACTTTTTCACACCACTGTATAATCGTAACTCAAGAGGTGTTTTGTCCTATTCCAGCTTTTGCTGGGTAAACGGCACAAACGCATGCATGTATCATCCAACTTATCCACGTGCCGACTACATACTTGCAATTGAAATGACTTGCAGGTGTTTTCACTATAAGAGAAAACCAACACAGGCAGAACAGGCAAATTTTAAACATAAAAGACCTTGGTTTTCCATATATATTGTGTTCTTCTGGCAAAATGTATCAATTTAAACATAATTGTTTAAGCACCTTAAAAGCTCAAGTTGGTGAAATAAGTCATGAATTGATTTAATAGTCTTTTAATTAGTGTAGCACAAACACTTAAAAGAGTGTACACAATTATGATTTATACATTTGATGACAAATGATACATTTAACAACATACAATACCCCAACTTTTTGAAACTTTTTTTTTTTTTTTTTAGTGTAGGTTTCTTCTCATGTTTCGTCTGATAGAACTTGGCCCATAATTGAAAATCGAGAACTGAAAGCCTGTGTAGGACAGGAAAGCAGAGGTGATTTGCCTTTCTCTTCTGGCTTTAGTGCAATGCTTTCTGCATTGTTTTGTCTCAATACTGCTTTTGATTTGTTTATGGAAGGCAAAGAGGGCTCCGGTAAACCAAGGAGGATGTTCTGCAACACCCAGCGCTCATCCTGGTCCTTGCTGCAGCAGTGAAGTGCAGCTAAATCAAGTGGATGTGCCTCAGTGTTAAATATATATCCCCCTGCCCCTAAGATGCAGTCACCATACGGCCCTCCCAGCACATATTGTGTTCCAGTATTGTGAAGAAAGTTATCACGGTCAAACAGCAGGTAGAGGTACTTGATTGTTTCAGCCAAGAAAAAAGATTCCATTCGGTTATCTAGTTTGTGGTCTCTCACGTCCTTCACCTTTGCAAGCAGACAGATAAACACTTTTTCATGTTGCAAATTTTTAAACTCACATAAAATATGCTTAAACAAAATTTGTGTGAAAAAAGAAAATAGAACATTAAATTGTACTCACACTTGCAAACCCACATTTAACATGACTGATTTTCTCAATGGATTCCACAGCACTGCGGCCCAGCTGCAGGAATGTATGGTCACCCGTGGCCTTATACAGGTACAAGGCACTCTCTATTAACTCTGAAACATAAATATATAATGTGAATGGAACTTTAACATCCAACTCTTCTTGTATAAATATCATTAATTTATGAGTTCATTAATGAGCTTATGAGGTGTGGAAAAATACATCAATCTAAACAAGCAACAACAGATAAAATATTATGGGTTTTTTTAACAAACACACAGTTGTCAGAACTGCAGCTGAATGCTTTGGCAATGAATGAGACTTTCTCCTTAATGTTAAAAAACATCTTACTTAAAGAATCAGAGAGCTCGAAGACTCATCATATATTTGTTCAATAAAGGTCAAAGTGAATTATTAGCTTACAAATGTATGTTTTATTGCATTTAGCCATAAGAGGTGTATGCATCAGTGCTTTTTTGCATCAGGATGGCAACCAGTGTAAAAAAAACTTAAACATGCTTTATGGGAGATTGAAAGCATGTTTTAAGAAGCTGATGCAGAAAGACAAAACTATACACAATTATTCTGTAATGATCTTAAAGTTTTAACTAACATCTGGTGGTGCATCATTTTTATGTGCTACAATACTTGCACAAATATGATTAATTCCTTCACCAAAATTGTTAACACCTAACTGTGGACCAAAGAAGTACAAACAAATCCCACCATTCTAACTGATTCAAATATTTGACCACAATTTCCTCTTGTACTGTGATTTGTTAAGTACCTGGCCGTAAAGGGTATCCTTCTCTCTTATCCACAGTATAGCCCTGAGGAATGTTGTAGAATTCTGGAAGACCGCCAAATTGACGCCATACTGATGAATACCTATGGAAGGTCCTTGTTGCACTATTGATGTCCCCTAAAAGAGTCTGCATACACATTAAACATAAATTAGGATAACAATTTGGCTTGGATTGCATGAATTAAGTACCATTATTTGGATGAGATCATATATAAAATTGGATATACTTTTTGTAATTGCATCTACACACACATCCTATCCCTGTCTGTAAGGCCAACTTGTATTAAAGTAAAATTGTAAACAATTTTAGCACAAGTGGATTTCTAAACACCACTGGTCATTAAATACACTAACTTTCTTTTAACACTTATTTTCCAATATGTCAGGTCCAGTTCATACTTTGTTAATCCCTCTTTCAGCACTGTAGTAATGTGAATTGTTAGCATGTTCAGATTCTTGTAAGTATTGCTTAAATACTGTACATGAATAAAATGTATTGTTAAAGCATTATTGTGAATAAATAAATTGTAAAGCTGTTCTAAAACCCTGCGCAAAATGTGACATGATGCACAGTGCTACTTTATACCACACCAGTCTATTTTCATGCCTTTAGCTTGCATTGTTTAAATAGCAACGATGCTTGCGAAAATAAGCATCAATTGGTGTTTAATATTTAATATTTAAATTAAACTTAAGAAACATTTATCAGATTTTTGTTTTTTTCTACACTAAACTCCTACTTAAAATCTTAAGATTTAACTAATGAAATCAGTGTTTATAAACTTTTTGCTAGGATAAAATACAACACTTATTATGATTAATAGTTGATAAATGTTAGAATAAATTATAAGATTTATCAACTACTAATTATAATAAGTGGATTTGAAAGCAAAGATATAGTGATTAATTTCACCTTTAGTAAAGAAGTGGTCTCCTGATTAAAGTGAAAAATAAATGAATTTTTAACTAATATTTCATGGCACGGTGGCTCAGTGGTTAGTACGTTCGCCTCTCAGCCCTAGGAATTCCCGGTTTGAATCCCCATCTGGGTGGAGTTTCCATGTTCTCCCCGTGTCCGCGTGGGTTTCCTCTGGGTTCTCCGGTTCCCTTCCACGGTCGAAAAACATGGATCAAGTCAATTGAGTTCTCCAAATTGCCCTATATAGAGTGTGTATGTGTGCGGGTCTGTGTGAGTGAGTGTGTGCCCAGTAATAGATTGGCGTCCTGGGTGTATCTGCCCAGCGCCCGAAACGTTCTCCCCTGGATGTGCATGGGGAACCCCCCGCGACCCTAATATAGGATAAAGCGGAAGATAATGGATGGATGGATGGATGGATAAAATTTCATGATAAATTTTAAAAACAGGCATATTACTTTTAATATATTACTGCATATTACTACATCTAAGTAAAGTTTAAAAAGTATACAGTGAAATATAGGAACTGTAGTCGGTAAATGTGGAATGTAGGTTGGCTGAAAAAAATTAATTCTTCAAAGAATCGCGATTCATAGTTCTGAATCAATTCAAAATGCCCAAGAATCGATTTTAAATAAAATGCGTTTAAGTGTTATTTTTTGCTGCCTCCTGCCGAGCGTACTGCATATCGCATTATGTATCCGCTTGACCACCGTACAGCAAGCTTGTTAACCAGCTTCCATTGTAGTTCACTAGCATGCTAGTTCATGCTAGCTGGAAGCATGAAGCAGGGGGAGAGCACGATTCGACCTCCCCATCGTCCTTAAAAGCCGGTGTTTAGCTTTTAAAGCCAGGAAGCAAGAGAGAGCTCGACATGAGGACAACTGTCTGCAAGGAGTTGTCAGAAATTTTTCAGGACTCTTGAGATTCCCGCCACTAGGAAAATACTGGGCTGGGATTGGCTGATTTAAAACCTAGGGCGGTAATTTGCGATTGGCTTAAAGCAGTTAAGGGGCGGGAACTACACGTAACGGATATATACCCATGTAAACACAAGGGAGGCGCACTTTCACTCAGACCCGGAGGCAGACAGCATCGGAACGCTGAGGAGGGCAGACCCACTGGCCAGCGTGAGTTACTGAAGGTGTCCATGAAGTTTTCTTTGTCCTAAATAAATGAGTTGAGGCAACCATTTTTGCATCTTTCTGCCTTTTTCAAAATCAAAAGATCCTAACAGAGTGTAAAATGAAATCAAGGTACTTTGAAAATACGACTATTAAAAAAAGTTAAAGATATATTTAACATTTAAAGTTAAGTTTTGAAAATGTAGCAAAAAGTGTGCATTATAGTTAAAAAGACTGAAGTATGGATTTTATTTGTAAGGTTAAGTTTAAGATTTGCAAAATATAAATGCACTATGACTGTAGTCTGTATTTTAGTTTCGGCTAAAGGCTAATGCACCATGGTAAACTTTTGTATTAATATATATACAATTATATAATTTTTTTTATTTTTTATATTGGGTGGCTTAGGGCACATTCGCCTCTCAGCGCTAGGGATTCCCGGTTCGAATCCCCATCTGGGTGGAGTTTACATGTTCTCCCCATGTCCGTGTGGGTTTCCTCTAGGTTCTCCGGTTTCCTCCCACAGTCCAAAAACATGGATCAAGTCAATTGAGTTCTCCAAATTGCCCCATGTAGAGTGTATGTATGTGTGTGTGTGTGTGTGTGTGTGTGTGTGTGTGAATGAGTGCGTGCCCAGCGATAGGTTGGCACCCTGTCCTGGGTGTGTCTACCCAGCGCCCAAAACGTTCTCCCCTGGATGGGCATGGGGAACCCCACCGCGAGGATACAGCGGAAGATAATGAATGAATAATTTTTTTTTTTTTATATTATATTATTTTTAATTTAGCGCAATCCTATTTTTGTATAAATATAAAATGATGCAAAAAGATTTTATACAGGAAGGAACCTGAAAGTATTGTTTTAAATAAATGTTCTATTTGTTTACATTGGCGTTTCATTACATTTCATTTACATTTGGTCATTTAGCAGACGCTTTTATCCAAAGTGACTTAATAGGTGAGTACAGGGTTCAACCCAACATCCCTGGAGCAATGAGGGTTAAAGGTCTTGCTCAAGGACCCACATTGGTAACTTCAGTGGACCTGGTATTTGAACCCCCAACCTTTAGATAGCCCATGCCCTATCCACTGGGCTGCCTTGCCCTTATCTTGTCAATCATATAATTTAAACTAAATTTAAAGACCAATTTAACTGAAAAAATCATTTCTGAATCGAAAATCGATTCTGAATCGAACTGTGACCTCAAAAATTGGAATCGAATCGCCAGACACTGAAAGATTTGCACCCCCATTATAAAGTGCATCTATGTAAAAGTGACATAATTGACAACGAGTGTAAAAATCACAGGAGTGTAATGAAGTGGTTGGTTTGACTTTTAACTTAACTTATTAACCGGGGCAAAAAAGACGATAAACTACTATCTTACCTGTAGACCGGGCCAAAATGCCTCTAATGATTGAAAAATGGGCATGGAAACTGTGCCCTTATGCATCTGTACCCACAAATACCAGTCATCAAACTTTGTGTAGTTCTTTATGGACTTGTCAAACTCTGCAACACAAGAACAAAACTGAATAGAAATAACCCATTGTGTTTTTACGTATATCAAATCCTGATTCTAAAAGAACGTTAGTCATACCTTTAAACATTGTCAGCAGTTCTTCATCTTGAAGCATAATGGAACCTTTCACCAAGTATTCAAAATAGGAATCAATTCCTGCACCAATACCAGCATCCTGTGCAACCCATTTTGATGTAAGGACATTAATATGGTTCCCAACCTGGAAATAATTGAGTAGTTTTTGTTTAGTTTTCAATTGTTTATTATAATTAATAAAAGGTGGCATGTCATAAAATTTTTACCAGTCCAATACTTGAGCGGGTGTCCCATAGGCCTCTGAGTGCCTTACGGGCCACATCCTCAAACACAGGGTCTCCAGTAAGACGGCTAAGGGTTGAAAACTCCAAAATGAATGTGCCGACACCAGCAGTGCATGTAACTGGAGTCTCTGTCGGATTGACACCTTTAAGCAGATTCACTGTTCCATAGGGCATTCCAGTTGGTGTTTCAAATGCTGGTGATGACAAATTTTTATAATTCTTTTTACATGTTTACATTTGGTCATTTAGCTGACGTATTTATCCAAGGCAACTTACAAGCATCACATCTTAGTGTTGGTCAGAAGACAGCACCCCTGGAGCAACATGTTAAGGGTCTAGCCCAAGGAGCAACATTTTCGACTTCAGTGGATTTGAACCCACAACCTTCAGATTGATAGACCAACACCCAAACCACTGAGCTACCAGACCCACATTTAATTTGAATGGCCAAGGAAATATTTGCTGGACACAGCTAATACAAACTTTCTTCACTAAAATGAACACTGCAGCTTGTGTTTAAGGAACCAGCCTTGCAGCCTGAAGGTCCCTGGTTCGATTCCCAGTACTATGGCTGAAGTGCCTTGGCCAATGAACCTAACCTCAATTCCTCTCTGGGCGCAGTGTACAGGGCTACCCACTGCTCCGGGCATGTGTGCTTATTTTACCAGTGTGTATATACGTGTGTGTTTTACTGCACGGACGGATAGGCATAGTAGGCAAAATAGACTATTTTATTACTTCGAGATTCAAGAGAATTTTATTATCATTTATATCACATGTGGTACATGAGACAAAACGAAATTATAGGTCACAGACCCCGATTACCCTGTTCTTTTAAAATTAGATTTAAATTTTAAAGAAGGAATGAGAAATTTAGTACATAGATATGTAAAATATAATATGTACAACTATGAATATATATATATATATATATATATATATATATATATATATATATATATATATATATATATACTATATACTGCTCAAAATAATTAAGGGATCACTCAAATAACACATCCTAGATCTAAATTAAGGTCCGGTTGAGGTCCGCACGGAAGAGCTGTATGTTGGCGTGTTGGAAGGCTGAGTCCGGCATGCTGTCCTGTAGCCACGTTTCACTGAAACAAATCACCGCACAGTTCCTCATCTAACCAGAAACACTCGTCCTCAGCCGCAGGAGGTCCAGAGAGCGGACATTAGAAGAAAAAGCGACAGAATCGGGGGTCGGTTTGTGTTTGCCTCAAGCCTGGCGAGAACACCGCCACACTTCCCCCGTTTCAGTCTCCACTCACAGCGCTTTCTCTTTTCCGCTGTCCTCTGATCTCCCACGCCGATGTCCGGAGGAGCTGAAGTCTTCCGAGCGTAGTTTTCAGATTATTGTCGATGGTTGGTGCCTTTTGTCCTAAGCTGTCGTTTATTATAAAGAGTTCGTTCTTGCTATATTTCACCCGCTCAATGCGTGTTGATTCGAAGTTTGAACCGATATGACAATTATTAAATCAAGAATCCGCTGCACTCGTGCGTGTAGCCATCTTGGAAAATATTTTTTTCATATTCTTATATCTCATATACTTCATATTCATAAATTTGCTTGACGATATCTTACCTGGGAGAAGTTTCCGTGCTGCATCCTCAGCCATACGAAGAAGTGGACCTGAGCATGGCCAACCCTCCTCCACAGCAATCCCACCCTGCTTGGACAAAAGATGAGCTGACAGCAGTCCCCCAACCACTGTAAAAAAACAAGATAAATTTAGCCTAGAAAGACTTTGTAACCATTGGTAACTAGTCAGAATAAATCTGAATAAATCAGATTGAATAAATTTAATCTGTGAAATTTTAATGCAAAACAAAACATAAACCAGTTACTGAGCGTCATTTTGTAAAGTATACAGAAGAAAAGAATTAGAACCATTAATTTTGTTCTAATTTCTATTCTGTCAATTACAGAAAAGGCTGAGAAGTGGCTACATGTTTCCTGTCAATGTATTATGTCCTTACCTCGTATGTTTGTTTCAAACACTGATGCATTTACATCAATATCAAAATCTAAAATTCCTTCAAGAAGAGCAGCCACGCGCTGAAATTCGGTATGATTACCTAAAATCTGACGTGATAGAAAAAAAAATTTCAGTAAAAAACAAACAAACATTATATGAAAGCATGAAAGAAACACTAATACTTACCAGTAATGTATCCAAAGCATCAATAAGTGTAAGGGAAAAGCTAGGATAAATGGAGTTATGATATATTTAATGATGTCACAGGTTATAGCATTGTGCTATTTTTAAGTGCAAAGAACAGAATTGTAGAAAAACAGTTGTGTACACCAGAAGGGTGACGTTTTGTCAGCTAACGTGAATAAAGTTAGACAAGCTGAAAAAGTCAGACAAACATCAACCAGGGATCTGAAAAAAGTCAGACTATTTTTAAAAGAATAAAAGTGTTAAAATAAGATTTATATTATATGTTTATACCTGCCCCATGTGTCCTGTCCAGTGCAAGTCAGAGGTTGAAGTTCATCATAAGGATAAGCATTTTCCAAGTAATTGTTGTAGGCATGGTAAAACATGGCCTTTATTCTGTCCCTGTTAAAAACACACCACAAGAGACATTAGTATGTAACCTCAAAAGCAAGCACTGTTTAAATCTTGACCACATGACATTAAACTTGCACAAAAACATTACTAAATAAGTCAATTAACTACTATATTTAGGTGTTCCATTGAACACATTTTATGATCAACAGGGTGACAAAAGTGGACCCACACAAGTAGATTACATTCTTTGTAGGAGGCAAAGAAGAACATAATCAAACAGCCTCAGATTGTTGTTTGTAGAATGTCATTGGTTGCAAAAGCATATAGCAGAGAGTAAAGTGCGGTCCATCATGAATGCAATGTATGCTTTAAGAGTGTTGATAGAGAGATATAAGGAAAGTCAGAAGGAGCTGAATAAATCTTTTGATAAAATGCAGAGAATGTCATGCTATGGACCCGCTGCCGGAGAGAACGAGGAAGCGTGGTACGTTGAGAACAAACAGAGTTGATTTTCTCCCTCGTAGGAGCAGTGGGGGACACCCCAATAACAAAAAAGCTCACTGAGCTCAAAGTCAAAACAAAAAGAGTTCAAAGTCACTAAGCACTGAGGCTCACCTGCAGCACTTTAACAACGCTGGAAATAAATAGCAGGCTGAACAGAATGAGGCAGAATCTGCTAAACAAGTTGCTAAATCGTACAAAAAAGCTTCCGTTTAAATCAGGGGTCTCAAAGTGCCGGCCCCTCACGAGTTAACAAAATAAGCTTTAAAAAAATGAATTATATATATATATATATATATATATATATATATATATATATATATATATATATATATATATATATAAAATATAAAAAATAACAGCAGCAACAGAAGGTAAAGTGGATGTGACACTACGCTATGCATGTGCTCACCATTCCCAGCAAAAACATTTTGTTAGCAAAAATGTCACTTTCAAAACTCTCAAAAAATAAAAGAAAAGTTGTCTTGGAAAAAAAGTACATATGTGTGTGAAAAACTCTTCTCAACTGTAAAATGTAATAAATCCGAGCACAGATCCAGACTGACAGATGCCCATCTCCAGTCCATCATCAGAGTGTCCACTGCAAACTCATTTAAAGAAAATGTGGCTCATTTGTGTCAGAAGAAGCACTGTCAAGTTTCTGGTAGCAAGCACTGAGCAAACACTGAATGTATTTGAATTACAATATGTGTACATAGTTATTATATAAATAGTTGATTTTCTATTTTCCCGCTGCTTTTTGTTGCAATTCTTTAATCTGTCCCCTCATCAAAAACACAGCCTGTTTAGTGGCCCCCAGGTAATTTGAGTTTGAGACCCCTGGTTTAAATCATCAAAACTGTGGGAGCACTTCATACTTCACACAAATAAAGAACTTGTAACATTCGAGCTCTGCGAAAATGAATTGACCCGCACAGAGCACCACGGTGATGATCCACCACCTGAAACTAAACATGTTGAACACTGATGAGGATGAAGGAGCTTAACAGCAGAGTAAATCACTACAACATCCCGAGGTTGTTTAGTTTTGAAGTGAATCAACGTAACGTTGCACTCACTATCAGAAGTATAGCACTATTATAGCACGGTTCAAGCTGTTTTGGTTGGTAACTGGATAATAACAGTGATTGAGAACGTGTTACTTTTTATTTTCCTTTAATTATTTTAAGCAGTGTTTAAATGTGCTTTATAAATACATACAACTTGCACACAATGGTGGTAATTAACGATCAAGCTTCACGTTTTAATTTTCTGACAAAATATGAGTGAAGACACTGCACTCTATGGGAGTGATTGGTAACATTAACTACACAAATTTGTGTAATTTAGTATTTTTTATTTACACTATGCTACATATTGTGCTAGTGTGTTTGAGATTTGTGTTTAATTGCTCTTTGGGTTAAATGGACGCCTTAAACTCATACTGTATATTAAACTAGACATTTATTGACCTGCTTAATAATTCTACAGTGTAGATGTTTTTTTCATAACTATGGACTTGTAATGTTCTTATTTGTAAGTCGCTTTGGATAAAAGCATCCACTAAATGACTAAATCTAAATGTAATGTAAATGTAAAGACATGGAATTTTTTTTTTATTTATCCGATTCATCGATTAATCGAATAAATAATCACATGATTAATCGATTATCAAAATAATAGTTAGTTGCATCCCTAATATGAAGCGCACAATCATTCCCTCTACTGCTGCGTCATTCCTACAACATTTACCTGAATTAAACATTAAACCAGCATCAGGAACCGATGAACTTGAAAACACAGCTGAATACCTTAAACACGTGTTTTCTACAACCTTAGACAGTGTTGCTCCACTTAAACTAAAAAGGATCAAAGATAAAAGACTCGATCCATGGCTTAATGATCAAACACGCACCCTAAAACAAACCACTAGAATCATGGAGCGTAAATGGAGACAAACTAAGTTAGAATCAGAATCAGAATCAGACTTTATTGGCCAAGTATGTTCACACATACAAGGAATTTGTATTTGGTTACAGTAGCTCACAGTGCACAATAAGTGACAGACATACCCAAACTAGCATTCCTCATACACACACACGCACACACAACCACGCGCACGCACGCACAGACACACCTGTAAACATGACGGTTGTGCAATTTGCAGATTGTATTTAAATAAAGTGCTAGTGCAATACTGAAATGGATAGTTAAATAGGTGATAATGGAAGAAGACTGGATGAGAGTGTTGAGAATGAGACAAGAAGTAGTGTTTTAATGTTCATTAGTGTGATGGCTGTTATGGGGAAGTGTAGGTGGGTGGGGCCACACCTACTCTAGCATGCTCTTTCAGGCACACCTGGGGTTAATGAGCAATCAGGCAGCACTCTATTTATAGAGCTAGGGAAGTTAGCCTGTTGCCAGTTGGTCTCCTCATTTGAGAACCTGGTAGGCTGTTGATGTGGCTACTTCCCTGGGGTTTTGCTACTGTGTCTTCTGCCCTGTTAAACTGAGTCTGGTGAGGAGGCCTAGCCTCTCGCCTGCATCTCTGCGCCCTGCTGGTCTTGTGCTCTTTTGTTACAGGATTGAAGCGGGCCCTGTCGCATCTGGGTTGGTTATCCACCCTCTACCGTGGAACAGGCGGTAACGGGTCTCTGGATTCCTCCGTGTTGGCCTCTAACCTGTTGGACTCTCAGTACCAAGGACCCGTATTTATTTTGTGTTACCTTCTGCGAGTTTTACGTTATTGTCGTGTTTTTTGTGGGAATAAAAGGTGTTTTCCCGATCTTTCTCGTCTGATTTTCCGAGTAGGGTTCCAAACCATTATCGGGATCTTCGCTGTAGTCTGTGGGCGTCATGTCTGGTGGCTGAGCTGCCCACCACTGTGATGGATGCGGTAAGGACAGATTGTGTGGTGGCGGTGTAGAACTGCACCATCAGCTCCTTGGGCAGGTTGAACTTCCTCAGCTGACACAAGAAGTACAGCCTCTGCTGAGCCTTCTTGATGATGGTGCTGATGTTATGGTCCCATTTCAAGTCCTTTGCGATTATTGTTCCCAGGAACTTGTAGGAGTCCACAGCCGTTACAGTACTGTTGAGGATGGTGAGTGCTGGAAGGGTTGGAGGGCTTCTCCTGAAGTCTACTCTCATCTCCACTGTTTTTCAAGTTCAAGTTCAAGTTATTTATTTATATAGCGCTTTTTACAACAGTACATTGTCACAAAGCAGCTTTACAGAATGAAAAGCCTTTAAACCCCCAAAGAGCAAGCCAAAGCGACAGTGGCAAGAAAAAACTCCCTTTTATGTTGTTATTTAAGGAAGAAACCTTGGGAGGACCAAGACTCAGTGGGGGACTCATCCTCCTTGAGCGGCCAGGCAGCAACAACAGTGTAGGACAGCTATGTACAGATATTAAACAAATGGAAAAACTGACAACTGGAAAACTATATGTGAGTCCATTAGGGGGCGTCCTGCAGGACCGCCTTGTCAGGTTCCATAATGTTTTTAAATAATGTCCATAAAATAATGTTTTTGCTGTGTTCAGCTCCAGGTTGTTGTGGTTGCTCCAGAGGACCACCTGCTCCACAACCCGTCTGTAGGCAGACTTGTCACTGTCCCGGATGAGACCAATAACTGTCAGATCATCTGCAAACTTCAGGATTTTGACTGAGGGATCCGTGGAGGTACACTCGTTTGTGTACAGCGAGAAGAGCAGCGGGGAGAGAACACAGCCTTGTGGAGCTTTCCTCACTCTTTGTTTGTTGAAGAGTCAGTGCACGTCTGCTTCAGATCTTCAGGGCAGGCTGAACGGGTGACAGAGTCAGAAGGGTGTAAAGTGGTGTTGTGTTGTTGATTTGTGTTGTGTTTAGGTCATCAGCTGGCTTTGTCTGGTGTGCGGGTCGTTTGTAGCTTGATAGATTGTGCAGGGTTTTCCAGATGGCTGAAGGCTCGTTTGTGGACATCAGTCTGCTCCAAGTCAGCTTGGTGGAGTAGCTCTTCTTAGCAGCTCTGATCTCTCTATTGAGTGTGTTCCTGGTTTTATTGTAGAGCACACGGTCCCCACTCCTAAAAGTGTTTTCCTTGGACTGCCGCAGATGCTTCAGTTTGGCGTTAAACCAGGGCTTGTCATTATTGTATCTAATGCGAGTCCTGGTCGGAACACAGATGTCCTCACAGAAGCTGATGTAGGATGTCACAGTATCAGTATATTCATCCAGGCCTCGAACACACACCAGTCTGTTAACTCCATACAGTCATGAAGCCTCTCTTTAGCCTCATTGGTCCACTTCTTCACTGTACTGACCACAGGTTTGGCCCACTTGAGCTTTTGTCTGTAGGTTGGGAGAAGATGGACCATAGAGTGGTCAGATAGGCCCAGAGCAGCTCGGGGAACAGAGCTATATGCACCTTTTAATACAGTATAGCAGTGGTCTAGTATATTACTCTCCCTGGTGGGGCAGGTAACATGCTGTCTGTATTTGGGCAGCTCGCTGGTGAGTTTTGCTCTGCTGAATTTCCCAAGAATGATGAAAACAGACTCGGTGTGTTTGTGCTCCGCGCTGGTGATCTGGTCTGTGAGAGCGCGCAGTGCGTCACGCACGCACGCGCTAGGTGGAATGTAAACTCCGACGAGCACCACAGAGGAGAATTCCCGGGGGCAGTAGAAAGGTTTACAGTTTATAAACACAGACTCCAGATCAGGACTGCATGTTTTCATGAACACCGTGACGTCTGTACACCAGCCGCGGTTGATGTAAAAGCAGATCCCGCCGCCTCTAAGCTTCCCCAAAGTCTCTGCGACGCGGTCCGCTCTGTGGAGATGAAAGCCGCGCTGTCCGGGACAGCCTCGCTGAGCCAGGTCTCAGTGAAGCACAGCGCCGCAGAGAAAGAAAAGTCCTTATTGGTCCGGTTCAGGAGTGAAAGTTCGTCCATTTTGTTGCCTAGTGAGCAGAGGTTAGCCAGGTGGATGCTAGGAAGCACTGTGCGTAGTCCGCGCTGACGGAGTTTGACGAGTGCGCCGCCGCGTTTCCCACGTTTGCGTGTACGCCTGCATCTGCGTCTGAGGAGCGCAGCTGCTCCGCTCACTAAAACGTCAAAAAAACAGCCCGAGAATTAAAAATCTGGAATGATGCCATGTAGCATGGAATGCCTGATGCTGAGAAGATCCTCCGCGCTGTATGTGAGCGTGTTAGATTCGCATGTGACAACAAAAACAAACAAAAACAAAGAAAGCACAACGGAGCTACTGACCAGAGTCGCCGTCTGCGGTGCCATCTTGATTTGGAAGTATTTATCGTTGCATGAAAGTGACTGAGTACAAACATGCACTCAATGCAGCGAAGACTAAATATTATTCTGAATTAATAGAGAACAACAAAAGATTCCTCTTTAGTACCATTGCCAAACTAAATTGGAGTGCTACTGAATCAGATTCACAGATTCACTCACAATTCAGCAGCAATGATTTTATGAATTTCTTTAGTGATAAAATTGAAAACATGAGACTTAAATCATGTAATGCATCGTGTAGGGTAATCAATAAGCAACACTCACCGATTACTGAAAAATCCAGTAGCTTTAACTTTACCTTTAAAAATTATTATTTTATAATTATTTTATGTTTTATAATTATTTGGCAGACGCTTTTATCCAAAGCGACTTACAAATGAGAACACCACAAGCCAGTAGTTATGGAAAAAACAGCTATACTGTAGACTTATTAAGCAGGTCAATAAATGTCTGGTTTTATTTACAGTATGAGTTTAAGGCATCCAAGTAGCCCAAAGAGCAATTAAACACAAATCTCAAACACACTGGCACAAATTTGAGTCGCTCTAATATGTTACCTAATTCCCCTCTAAATGCAACTCATCCTACCTCACTCCCATAGAGTGCAGCCTTCACTCATATCTTGTCAAATAATTAATACGTGAAGCTTGATCATTAATCACCACCATTGTGTACAAGTTGTATGTATTTATAAATCACATTTAAACACTGCTTAAGATAATTAAATGAAAATATAAAGTAACACACATTCTCTATCACTGTTATTATCCAGTTAACAACCAAAAACAGCATAAAGCATGATCTGCCGGTCTCTCACTGTCACATTGCACCGTTACATTGCAACTCATACTCCTCTTTATTTGTAACCCTTTTTTTCTTTTATGCCTTCCTTTATATATATATATATATATATATATATATATATATATATATATATATATATATATATATATATATATATATATTTTTTTTTTTTTTTTTTTATGTACATTCCACTTCGTTGTTTTTTAGTAAATCTATTTTTTCACAATGAGGACTAGGGTTTTGGAGTTTCCTTTGGTTCTTGTGCTGCTTTTGTCCTTTGCTTTGACCGTGTCTGCGGACCCGACATGGAGCCATGGATCCATCATTAACATCCTGAATCAGTTACTGGCTCTTCGGAACACAGCGGTGCTATCTGACATGCGAGCCGACATCCACCCCCACGAGCATCCCCCATGAGGAGGAAGAGACGCAGAGGGGGTGCTGAAGGACTGTTTTGATTCAACTATGTGGGAAGTACTGTGTGATCCTCATGGGGAGGACATGGACAATCTCACACACTGCATCACGGACTATATAAACTTTTGTGTAAAGAACACTGTACACACCAAAACTGTTTGGCGTTTCTCCAATAACAAACCATCGATAAACCCTGAGATAAAAGGTCTCCTAAATAATCAGCTACATAAGAAGAGAGCTTTTAAATCATAAAACAGGGAGGAGCTGAAAAATGTACAGAAGGAGCAAAGAAGGAAGATCCGTGAGGGAGAAGCCAAGTACAGGAGAAGAATTGAAGACCAGCTGCAGCAGAACAATGTCAGCGGGATCCGGAAAGTCCTCAAAACCATCTCATGCCACAAGAAACCAGACTCCCAGGTGGTGGGGGACCAGAAATGGGTGAATGACCTAAATCTGTTTTTCAATAGGTTTGATCACTCCCCTCCACCGACACCTCTACTTCAGCCATTGAATCCAACGACTCAAGTGTACAAACCGGCCATCACCATCACAGACATCCCCATTAGCACATCTTCCAGTTCACAGCCACCACCCACTGCTCCCAGAAACAGCATACAGACACCTGGAACATCTGATCACTCTCCACCCCCATGCACCAACTTGACCCTTTCAACTATCCAGGTGAGAAATGAGCTCAGGAAGATGAAACCAAGAAAGGCAGCAGGTCCTGATGGCATCAGCTCCAGGCTTCTGAGGTGATGTGCCGACCAGCTCAGTGGAATCATTGAATACATGTTCAACATGAACCTAAAGCTGGGACAGCTGTGGAAAACCTTGTGTGTGGTACCGGTACCCAAGACTCCACATCTGAAGGACTTCAACAGCTACAGGCCAGCGGCACTGACGTCTTATCTGATGAAGACACTGGAGAGGCTGTGTTTGTTCATCTCCGCACACTGGCGGAGTTCATCGATGGACCCACTTCAATTTGCCTTCCAGGCTGGTGTTGGTCTGGATTATGCTGTCATATACTTTTTCATCTGGAGAACCAGAGGAGCACCATGAGGATCATGTTCTTTGATTTCTCCAGTGCTTTCAACACCATCCAGCCTGGACATCAGAGTGGACTCTCACATGATTAACTGGATTATGGACCACCTCACACATCGACCACAATATGTGAGGGCACGGGACTGTGTTTCTGACTTAGTAGTCTGTTATTCTGGGGCCCCACAGGGAACCGTCTTGGCACCGTTCCTCTTCACCCTGTGCACTGCAGATTTTAAGTACAGCTCACTGAACTGTCACTTACAGATGTTCTCTGATGACTCTGCTATTGTGGGTCTCATCATAGATGATGACGACAGAGTATACAGAAAGGTGATTCAGGACTTTGTGACTGGTGCCTATATAACCGCCCCCAGATCAACACAGCTAAAACTAAGGAGCTTGTGGTGGATTTTTGTATATGTGCAGTCGCCCTCTCCCAACAACGTTGAACATCCAGGGAATGGACATTGACATGGTGGACTCTTAAATACCTGGATGTTCACCTCAACACTAAACTGGACTGGTCGGACACCACTGCACTTAAAAAAGAACAGAGCAGACTGTATCTGCTGAGGAGATTAAGGTCATTTGGGGTGCGGGGGCCACTCCTCAGGACCTTTTTTGACACTGTGGTGGCAGCAGCCATATTTAATGGATTGGTGTGCTGGGGCAGCATCATCACAAATGCAGACAGGAACAGACTGGACAAACTCATTAGGAAGGCCAGTTCAGTCCTGGGGGAACCCTTAGACCTGGTGCAGGTGGTGGGAGACAAGAGGATGCCAAACAAGCTAGCAACTCTTATGGACAATGAATCCCACCCCATTTATGAGACACTAGCAGCACCGAGCAGCACCTTCAGTGACAGGATTTGTCAGGGAGCATTACCGCAGGTCCTTCATTCCTGTTCCTGCAATCAGCACTGCTCACAGTAATCACTCCAAACCAAACCAAATTAAAAATAACACTGTGCAATAAATGTATCATTGATGGTGCAATACATCTCAATTATCTGTGTGCAATACCATTCTGCTGTTTAATCAAACTGTATCATATGTGCAATATTTGACTCATTTTATTCCTTTGTTATATGTCTAGTACATAACTGAAAATAAAAAATTATCTTGTGTATATACAGCTTTCTATTTAATTTTTTTCTGTTTTTTAAACTTTTTTAATTGCTAAATATTGTTTTCACCTTTTTGTAATGTAACTTGCTGCTGAGAATGTGAATTTCCCCATTGTGGGACAAACAAAGATCTATCTTATATTATCTTACTCTAATTGCTAGAAGGCCTATTCTTTTAAATTGGAAGCTTTCCTTCCCACCTACCCATAATCGGTGGCTCCATGAGTCAATATTAGTCTAGAACAGTTTGCAGTCATACAGGACTGGGTGCTCACTAGGGGTGCTGAAAAAAATCGATTCTTCAATGAATCGCGATTCATTGAAGAGGCAATTCAGAATCGATTCAAAATGTTCAAGAATCGATTTTTAAGTTTTATTTTTTGGCGCCCCCTCCCGAGCATACTGAGTATCGCATTACGGATCCGCTCTGCCACTGTACAGCAAGCTTGTTAACCAGCTCCAATTGTAGTTCACTAGCATGCTAGTTCATGCTAGCTGGAAGCATGAAGCAGGGGGAGAGCACGACTCAAACCCCCTGTCGTCGTTAAAAGCCGCTGTTTGTGTTTTAAAGCCAGGGAGAGAGAGAGCTCGACATGAGCACAACTGTTTACAACGAGTGTAAAATGAAATCGAGGTACTTTGGAAATAGGACAAATGTTCGAGCCCGTTTGTCAGGACATCAGCCTGAGATAAAAGCTAAAAATTGAAAAATTATTTAATATTTAAAGTTTTAAAAATGTAGCGAATGTGGTTGCAATATAGTTTATAAAATAGATATAGTACATAAAAATATAAAGAATATATAAAATATAGTATATAAAAAGTATGCATTTTATTTTTTAATGTTTTAAGTTTGTATTTTAGTTTTCATTAAAGGCTAATGCACCATGGTAAAATTTTGTATTACTATATTTAGAATTATTTGTTCATTGATGGATGTTTTTATGCAAGACAAAGCCAGGCAGCTAAGCTTAATTAATACTGCTCATTTTAATTTAGCGCAATCCTATTTTTTTGTATAAATATAAAATGATGCAAAAAGTTTACAGGAAGGAACCTAAAAGTATTGTTATAAATAACTGTTCAATTTGTTTACATCATTGATTCATCTTGTCCATCACATAATTTAAACAAAATTTAAAGACCATTTGAACTGAAAAATCGTTTCTGAATCGAAAATCGTTTCTGAATCGAATCGAATCGCCAGACACTGAGAGATTCGCACCCCTAGTGCTCACAGGCATTTTGTAGAACCTGGCTGCCTGCCCTCAACCACAATGATGGGTGTAACATCCATCCATCCATCCATCATCTTCCACTTTATCCTATATTAGGGTCGCGGGGGGGTTGCCCATGTCCATCCAGGGGAGAACATTTCGGGCGCTGGGCAGTTACACCCAGGATAGGGCGCCAATCTATTGCTGGGCACACACTCACTCACACAGACACACGCACATACTGTACACACTCTATATGCAGGAATTTGGAGAACTCAATTGACTTGATCCATGTTTTTGGATTGTGGGAGGAATCCGGAGAACCCGGAGGAAACCCACGCGGACTCGGGGAGAACATGGAAACTCCACCCAGATGGGGATTCGAACCGGGAATCCCTATCGCAGAGATGCGAACGTGCTAACCACTAAGCCACCGTGCCGCCCGGGTGTGATATCACCCCAGAGTAATGTTAAATAGAACTACTCTTCTTCTACTTCTTTTATATTCATTCATTCTTTTATCTCCCGCTTTATCCTCTATTAGGGTCGCGGTGGGGTTCCCCATGCCCATCCAGGGGAGAGCATCTCGGGCGCTGGGCAGATACACCCAGGACAGGGCGCCAATCAATCGCTGGGCACACACTCACTCACACAGACACACTCTATATGGGGCAATTTTGAGAATTCAATTGACTTGATCCATGTTTTTGGACTGTGGGAGGAAACCGGAGAACCCGGAGGAAACCCACGCAGACACGGGGAGAACATGGAAACTCCACCCAGATGGGGATTCGAACCGGGAATCCCTAGCGCTGAGGAATCCCTAGTGCTAACCACTAAGCCACCGTGCCGCCCTTATTCATATATATATTTTTTTTTTTATTTAATTTAAAAAAAATTATTTTGGGCTTGGGCATTAGTATTTTATTATTACTTTTTAACTATGTATGCAGGTACGTATGTCTATATGTATGTGTGTATATATAGATATATATATATATGTGTGTGTGTGTGTCTGTGTGCATGTATGTATGTATGTATTTTTTTTCACTCACACTGGGTGAGTGATGGGTTTTGATGGGTGGGTGGGAAAGGGAAAAAACTACTAGGCAGTACTGCACAGATTTTATATGCCCATTTTAACAAGGTTTATATACGTGTGTGTTATGATAGGGTTGGGTCGTTCTATTTTATATTATAGCCAAGTCCTGTTTTCTCTATTTGTAGGCTGTAACTGTAGGCACCTGTGGTATTGTTACATACAGGTTTGTCTGTAACGTGAATATTTTCAATAAAAAGAGATGTTACAAAAAAAAAAAGAAATTAACTTTTCTTCTAGGAAGATTACATTATTGTAATTATTAATTTAATATTTACTTATTGTAATATTTAATAATTTATTACATAAACTACAACTGCTATACCTTGGGCGGGGTGTCTTTAATCTGTGAAGGGTAATGACCCAAAATACAAAGCTAAAACATTGAGAATGGCTAAGAGGAAAAGCAATCCACTACTGCAGTCTTAAATGGTCTCTGAGCCATGATCTAAATCTTATTGAACTTCCGTGGAAGGAGCTGAACCATGCCACCTGGAGTTAGCACCCTTTAAACTTAATATAGTTAAAAAGCAGTAAGCACAAGTGGGATGTGCCGAAATACCTGTTAACAATTTTAATCTAGGGAGACAAAGTAGCTTATTGGTTAGCACATTCTCCTCTCAGCGCTGGGGATTCAAGTTTGAATATATGTAGTAAATTTATATAAATCCGGGATAAATAAGGGATTAAATACACATGTATATTTCTATATTTCTCTTTACTAGTATAAATATATTAGCCCTATTGTGACTTTTGTGTATAATTGTATGTATTTAATCAAATACTACTTTATTTATTCATATATTTCATTAAGGATGCACTTAATTTATTAATTCATTATCTTAAGATAAAATAATCTTTTATTGGTCCTACAATGGGGAAATTCACAATCTTAAGCTTAATCCTCTACTAGGGTCGCGGGCGGGTTCGCCATGTCCATCCAGGGAAAAAAAGTTTTGGGACCTGGGCACATACACCCATGACAGCATGCCAATATATTTCTGAATCCATGTTTTTGGACTGTAGGAGAAAAATTGGAGGAACACAGGAAGAACATGGACACTCCACCCAGTTCAGGATTCAAGCCTAGAATGCCCAGCGCTGAGCGTGAACATGCTAACAACGAAGTCACTGTGCCATCCTACACTTAATTTAAATTAACAATATTTCATCTATGGTGGCACGGTGACTTAGTTGTTAGCAGGTTTGCCTCTCAGCACTGGGTATTCAAGTTTGAATCCCAATCTGGGTGGAGTTCCCATGTTCTCCCTGTGTCCGCGATGGTTTCCTGCGGGTTCTTCGGGTTCCTTCCACAGCCCAAAAACAAGGATTAAATAGAATGCTCTAAATTGCCCCATATAGTGTCTGCACTGCAACCCCCCCCCCCCCCACCTCGACCCTAGTAAAGGATTCAGCGAAACATAATGAATGAATTAATTCTTTTCTTTTAATTCTTTTATTACTTGTCAGCTACAAGTTATCTTGCTCCTTCTTTAATAAAAGGGTACCAACAATTTTATCAGTTAACAGACACATATTCATGCCCCATTTTAAGAATACATGTATACATATGCCTATAGAAATCCACGCAGGGACAAGCGTATTTTTATATTTCTGTTTACCAATATAAAATAAAGCCCTATTGCGAATTCCGTCTAAATTTGTCGTTTTAACCAATTACTTGTTTACTCATTCAGATATTTTTAGAATACACGTAACAACCTACGCAAGGTACCATTGCAATATCGTCCTGTGAGACGTGTACCAGCTATCAACAAACAATCAAACGTACCTATAATGTGACATTTCCTGCTCATTTAGGTCATTGCTGACAACGGGACAAATGTATGCTGCACAAAAAATCACAGTGAACAGGAAACTGCGCATCAAGCTTTGATTCTTCACAAAAAAAACGATATAATAATTATTCCAAATGACGTTAGTACATGATCTCAGGACTGCTTACTTGCTTAAAACTTTAAGGACGCATGCGCAAAAAACAGTGGCGACCTCGACTTTACAGGCATGACGTCATTTTGTAGTCGGCGCACAAATAATGCGTCAGCTATGTCGTAGCATTCAAATACACTATTTTTGGTACCGCTTAAGCACTGTATGAACTACAATGTTATAAAACACGCGAAGTATCAAGCACATTCATTTAGGAAAATAAATGATTTTCTGAAACACTGCAGGACGCACATTTAATACAAATATAATTAACAATTTTGCAATTTTTTGTTAATTTATTGCTTCATTAAAAATTGTTTATTCTATTTTAGGGGCATATGCTGTTTTGTAATTTATTATATACGTGGCGATGGGTTATCGTTCTGTTTATGCATTAAAAAATACATTTTTATTTTATATTATCTGTTTAATATATTGACTCAAATATTTTGACTGTTGGATGCTCACTCAACTATGGAGACAGAGAGGACATGTGTTATTTTTTCGTACAATTGACATAACAAATCTTGTTTTCTTGCGATAATGACTTATTTTTCAGCGACCGGAGAAGTGCCAGGGTGGTTTAAAAAAAAAGGATTTCAAAAAGTTTTTTTTTTTCAAAATTTCATGGCATCAACAAATCCCCAAAAAGTTGGGACAAGGCCATTTTCACCACTATGTGGCATCTCCCCTTCTTTTTACAACACTCAACAGACATCTGGGGACAGAGACCAGTTTCTCAAGTTTAGAAATAGGAATGCTCTCCTATTCATGTCTAATACAGGCCTCTAACTGTTCAATTGTCTTGGGCCTTTTTTTTTTCCACCTTCCTCTTTATGATGCACCAAATGTTCTCTATAGGTAAAAGATCTGGACTGCAGGCTGCCCATTTCAGTACCCAGATCCTTCTCCTACATAGCCATGATGTTGTGATTGTTGCAGAATGTGGTCTGGCATTATCTTGTTGAAAAATGCAGGGTCTTCCCTGAAAGAGATGATGTCTAGAAGGGAGCATATGTTGTTCTAGAACTTGAACATAGTTCTCTGCATTAATGATGCCTTTCCAGACATGCAAGCTGCCCATGTAACAAGCACTCATGCAACCCTATACCATCAGTGATGCAGGCTTCTGAATGGAGTGTTGATAACTTCTTCTTATCTTCTCCGATACCACAATTATTTAGGCCATTATGACATTAGTTATATGGTACTCACAAATCTTAAATATTTCCATATTCCATATGTACAAAGCTTTCAGAATTTTTTCCCACATTTCTAACTCAATACTAAACTCACCTTAATAGAGGAAGTAATTTTTTAACCTCCATCGAAATAATACCCAATATATGGACTACAAGGATGGACTATATATATATATGGACTCTCTCTCTCTCTCTCTCTCTATATATATATATATATATATATAAGGATCTGTTATGTTAATTGTTGATTGTAAATTGTATTGCAACAAGTCTCTCTCGTGTCTCTTATGGACATAATGAATGTTTTTCAATTTAAAAGCCCTGCGTTATCGGTTTATATGACAAAATGTTTCAGAATTCTCTTGCAAATTATGAATCAGTGTTTAATGTTGGATATAAAAGGTCTTTGCTATTGAAGGTCATTTCACTGATCGGTTCACTATGTAGTATCAGATATATAGTAAATAAGGGAGTTTAGCGCACACCGTCTTGTAGACGATTTCGGATGCACCCTAACTGCAAAACTTCAGAAAACTTCATATCCCGTCATGCATCTGAGCATGATGCGCTCCAAATTAGCTGTCAAATAGAACAGAGTATCGGCGGCTGGGTGAAAGAAGACTGTCGGGGATGGAGCGCGGGGAGAAAACATCAATAAAAACTTTAAGGTACGTTTTATTGTTACCATTCTACTGTTTGTAAATAGTCTTTAACAGTCACAGTTAAGAAATAAGTGCAATTGCGGATGATGGCCCATCACGTTGCTAGCCACTACACCCAGCAGATAAATGTGCGGCAAAACAAGTTTATTTAAATGTGTTTTAAGCGAAAATGGTTTAAAGTTATAAAGGTAAATACAATTAATTTATTCCAACCTGTGAAAAAGCCCACATATTCCATCGTTCTGTAGCTCCGTCTCGCGTTTAAATATGGAGTAGTTGTGCTTTTGCGTTTTGTCGATAAGACGTCTCACTGAAGTTAAACACGTTCCAGTGTCAAAGTCCTTTATTTAAGAAACACATGTTGTGTTTGATAAATTCTCTCAAGTCAGAATTACAGAATTCCGACAACTTCTATACACACACTGTGCGGTTTGACTAAACCCCGGCAAAAAATCTGGTGGAGGACGTGCTAACATGTAGGAATAACAAACTTTACCCTGCAAATAGAATAGAATGTAAATAGAATTATCGTAGAAACATGTACAATAGGACTTTACCGACACCAGTCTAATACAAATTCAAACTATTCTATTATTATTTTAATAAATGACCCGACGATATGTTTTTTTGGACCATGCTCATATTTTAAATTTGTATGATTTTGACAGGAAGAGTTTTTACGAAGAGTATAAATATTTAAAGATATTTAACGTTTAAGTTTATTTTTCTAAAATGGCCCAAGAGCAAACAAAACTGAATGTTTTGATTTGTTATTTTTCTTTTGTGGAAAGCATATATATATTTTTTTAAGTTAAATAATTCTGGGTGTATCTGCCCAGTGCCCGGGAATAATATTTGTCTGTATTTATTCATGTTCAGAAAACATCCCACAAAAGTGAGTAAACCTCTCACACTTCTGCAAATGTTATGTAATGGCTTTTAAAGGGCCAACACTATATACATTGAACTAGGATACTACTATCTAACTTAGAATGGTCAGTGTGCCACGCATGTAGCAGTATAGATTTCTAAAACTAACTAAACACACAGCTATTAATGTCCTATTGGCCAGCTGGCAACACACACCTAACAGTGCATATTTCCAAATTGTGCCCATAGTGTCAATATTCTGTGCAATGACCATTATTTTTCAACTCTCCTCACATGGAATTCACCAGTGCTGCACATGTTGCTATTGAAATCCACTTTCAATCCTCTGTGAAGTTACAGAGCTGTTTAGGCACCTTGTGCTCCGCCACCGGCCACTTGAGGATGCCCCACAGATGCTCGGATGGGTTTTGGTTTGGAGACATACTTGACCAGTATATTACTTTTAAGATCAGCTTCATTAGCAAGGTAGTGGTCAACCTAAAAGTGTGTTTAGGGTTGTTATCATTTTGGTAAACTAGTCTATGTAGGGAGTGGATTGTACTCTGCTTCAGTATGTTGGAATTCATGTTTTGTATTTCAACATGAAATTATTGTGCAAAAATGTGATGATTTATAATTAGAATACAGCAATAACTATAGCACAGAGAAAGATTACAATAAAAAATTCTGAAGGTTGCAACAGTCACTAATCGGTAGCAAGTGTACAGGCTGTTGCATTGAATGGCTTTAGCACATCTCCAGCAACAGGACATCACTAGTCTCTCACACTGCTCTTGGCCATTACTTTGTCCAAATCCTTTGTATTTTCCAGAGGTTTTTTTGGGTTTAGATCAGGACACTGGGCTGAGCATTTCATTGTTTTTAGGTTTGAGGAAATGCTTTTCCCGTTTTGCTGTGTGATGGGGGTCATTGTCCTGCATAAAAATTGCTGGCTGATTGAGTGATGAACACAAGGAAGAAACCTTGTTGTTAAAGAGGGTTCTAATACACACTTGCATAATGCCAAAAACATTCCCCAAACCATGACAGTTCCTCCTCCACCTTTCACTGACTTCTTTCACAGTTTGCAAATGAAAATTAATCCAGATTTTCAATTTCCAAATCAGACCCAAATAAATTCAACTTTCCTTCATCACTAAAATGAACTCTGGACCACTTCTCATCTGTCCACATGCTTCTCAGCAAATGTGAGTGTAGCCATTTAAATCTTTCTGCTGATGAGAGGTTTGGTCACTGCAGAGTGGGCTTTCAGTACTCGCAATGCTATTCTATTACTATTTTATTCCTGTTAGGATCAATTCACATAGGACTACATACGTACCTCTACATTTAGGAAATTGTGTGTTCTGTAATCTTTGATCTCTAGTCTAAAATGACAGCAAGAAAACTTAAAAAATTGGGGCATATCAGGAAGCCTGATTTCCCATATAACATTTCTGTTATCATTTTACAGCGTCCTAGCTTTTTAGGACTTGGGGTTGTATATATATTGTACCAGTCATATTGGGGATTGCAGTCCTGCCAAGGTTATTTCAAGTAGTAATGTATCTTATATTGCTACAATGCTAAGCAGCAGTACTAGCTGTTTAGTGGTGGGGCTGAGTTCATTTAAAATAAGATCGCCCCTATCCAAAAAGCTATTTATAGTCCGTAGCCAGCTGGCTATGTAAAGAAGAATTATCCTATTACATTTGTTGACTTTGTAGAACAGGGGTGCCCACACTTTTCTGGCCTGAGATCTACCTTTACATTGGACAGGTCATCGAGATCTACCAGGGTTAATCTTTTTTTTAGGCTTTTATATTAAAATCATGTTAGTATTGTCGAATCAGCATAGAAAAGATGGCTTCAGATTTCATTTTTACAGAAATTGCTCTTTTATTAAACACATTCCAGCAAATAGCATGGAGAAAACTTAATTTTAGTTACACCCAAACGAACAAACGCAGATAAAGGGATATTGCACAGGGATAAAGATCATGATAAAAGATCCATCCATCCAGACTTTATGATTTCCTTCCACATGCTTTTTTTTTAAATTGTATTTTATTTATTTATTTTTTAAACCGTTTTGTATTTTATTAATCTATGAGGAGGCACAACACATTGTATGGCTACAGGGTTAAACTGCTGTTATTGTTGCACCCACACATGCGCGAAAAGCGCACTTAACCTTGGTTGACCACTGCCCAGTGAAGTGAATAACACTATATGAATACACACTTATATTTTCATCCCAGCACCTGTTAGACAGTAAATAACTTTTTTTCTCTCAAAGTTGATGTGTTTGAAAAAGGAAAATTGGGCAATCATTTAGAGAGTTTGGCAAGACCATATTGGGATGGCTACAGGATGGAGCATCCTTACCATCCATGAGGATGTTGCCACCTACATAACCATGTACACCCTTTCTTGAAAACAATATTCCCTGATGACTGTGACCTCTTTCAGTAGGATAATTCACCCTGTCACAAAGCAAAAATCACAATTAATCCTAATCAATAATGTGAACATCAACAGTCATGACAACAATAATAAGAAAAACAAATTCAAGTAATTTATTTATATAGTGCTTTTTTTTATAGTACATTGTCACAAACCAGCTTTACAGTGTTATGAGCCTGAACCCCAAAAGAGCTAGCCAAAGCAACAGTAGCAAGAAAATTGCTACTGAGGGGAAAAAAAAAAAAAAAAATATATATATATATATATATATATACAGTATATATATATATATATATATATATATATATATATATATATATATATTTTTTTTTAAGGAAGAAACAGGAGCAAGACTCAGTTGGGGGTGGGGGGGGGTTGGAATTTCTCCTTCAGCGGCCGAGCAGCATTAACAGTGTAGGATAGCCTTGTATAGATTGTGTAGTGATCAGGTGTCCATCCATCCATCCATTATCTTCCACTTTATCCTTTACTAGGGTCGCGCGGGTGATTCCCCATGCCCATCCATGGGAGAAAGTTTCGGGCGCTGGGCAGATACACCCAGAACAGGGGACCAATTTTTTTGCTGGGCACACACAAACACACTATATGGGGTAATTTGGAGAATTCAGTTGACCTTGATCCATGTTTTTGGACTGTGGGAGGAAACCGAAGAACCCGGAGGAACATGGAAACTCCATCCAGATTGAGCTTTGAACCGGGAATGACCTGCTCAGTTTTTCAATACAAAACACATGAACACACTTTATTTGGAAATAGACTGCACCTGTATTATTAAGAATTAGGAGTAGTAGATAATTTGAAGGTGAAATTAGGCATGTGCTTTCAATTGATGAGATGTCAGATGTGCCCCAATGCAATTAAAGATCTTTGTGTAAATGTGCATAATGCCACAAACCAAAAAAATATCTAAAGACCTAAAATAACATGTTAAATCCCCAGTCAGACCAATTATTATTACTCTGCTAAGGAGTGGTTGCCCAACAAAGATCACACCAAGAGCAAGGTGTTATAGAACACAGAACAAAAGCTTTTGATGAGCTTTAAGAGGTAGTCACCTGAAATGGTTTTCACTTCACAGGTGTGCCCTGTCAGGTTTAATAAGTGGGCTTTCTTGCTTTGTAAATGGGGTTTAACTCCCAATACCCTATATCTTACTGGGAGACTTCAAAAGCCACAACATAATGCAGGGCAGCTAACCAACAAAGGGAAAACTGGAAGAATTTATAAACGCAAACAACCTCTGTATAATGAACACCCCTGAGCACACATATTTGCACCCAGGACATGGGACATACACCACCATTGACTTAACAATTTGCAGACCAGAAATTTACATTAACTTTTCCTGGAAAATATGGGATGACCTCTGTGGCAGTGACCACTTTTCCATTCTCATAAGTCCTGATAAACCCCAGCTAACACCCACGCCACAAAGATGGAAGTTCAACAAAGCCAACTGCCCAACATTCCAAAACCAGACAAGAAATACAGACAAGAAACCAAGACCCCATAATATGGTTCACAGAGACCCTATATGGTATTGCACAAACCACCATCCCAAAGACATTCCAAAAACCCAAAAAGAAAATAAATCCCTGGTTCAATGACGAATGCAGAGAAGCAACCAAGACACGAAAAAGGGCAGAAAGAGCAAAAGCCAGAAGCCGCTTACATCACCTGCAGCGCTTCAACAACACTGGAAAAAAATAGCGGGTTGAACAGAACGAGGTGGAGGTGGATTTATCAACTTATCAAAACAAGTTGATAAATCGTAGAAATGAAACGCAGCCAACGCTGAAAAAAGCTCCGGTCTAAATCCAAACTGCGGGAGCTTCACACTGCACACAAATAAAGAACGTGGAACATGCAGCTCTGAGAACATGAATGCAGACCACAGTGATGATACACCACCTGAAACTAAACATGCTGGAGCCACCGATGAGGATGAATTTCAACAGCAGATAAATCATTACAACATCCCAAGGTTCTTTAGTTCTGAAGTAAATCAATGTCACACTATCAGACCGGCAGAGCAGCTTCATGCTGTATTTGGTTGTAACTGGATAATGACAGTGAAAGAGAACGTGTCTTAACGTCCATTATACGAATATGTCCGTATTTCCCTGGACATGTACGTATGTCACGTCCTGTCCCGGCTTATTTTTTAATGTGAGGAAATGTCCTGGTTTTTAGCAGATCAATAGCAGCACACCGCAGGGGAGCAGGGGATTGACACGCGCATGCCGTAAAGTATGCGGCTTTAGCCATTTAAATTCCCTTACTTTGGATTTTTCCTGATATCCCAAACAATCGGAAAGGGTATTCATCAGAGAAAATGACTTTACCCCAGTCCACAGCAGTCCACTCCCTGTACCTTTTGCAAAATATCAGTCTGTCCCTGATGTTTTTTCTGGCTTCTTTGCTGCCCTCCTTGAGACCAGGTCTTGCTCCAAGAGTCTCTGCCTCACTTTACGTGCAGATGCACTCACACCTGCCTGCTGCCATTCCTGAGCAAGCTCTGCACTGCTGGTAGCCCGATTTCGCAGCTGAAACACTTTTAAGAGACGGTCCTGGCACTTGCTGGTCTTTCTTGGGCGCCCAGTAGCCTTTTTGGCAACAATGGAACCTCTCTCCTTGAAGTTCTTGATGATGCGATAGATTGTTGACTGAGGTGCAATCTTTCTAGCTGAGATACTCTTCCCTGTTAGGCCATTTTTGTGCAGTGCAATGATGACTGCACGCGTTTCTTTGGAGATAACCATGATTAACAGAAGAGAAACAATGGTGCCAAGCACCAGCCTTCTTTTTAAAGTGTCCAGTGGTGTCATTCTTACTTAATCATGACAGATTGATCTCCAGCCCTGTCTTCATCAACACCCACACCTGTGTTAATGGAGCAATCACTGAAATGATGTTAGCTGGTCCTTTTAAGGCAGGGCTGCAATGAAGTTGAAATGTGTTTTGGGGGATAAAGTTAATTTTCTAGGCAAATATTGACTTTTCAATTAATTGCTGTTAACCTGATCACTCTTTATAACATTCTGGAGTATATGCAAAGTGCCGTTATAAAAACTGAAGCAGTAGAATTTGATACAAATATTAATTTTTATATTCTCAAAACTTTTGGCCATGACTGTGTGTGTGTGTGTGTGTGTGTGTATATGTATATATATATATATATATATATATATATATATATATATATATATATATATATATATACAGTGGGTTGCAAAAGTATTCATACCCCTTGAACTTTTCCATATTTTGTCACATTACAACCACAAACATAAATATATTTCACTGGAATTTAATGTGAAAGACCAACACAAAGTGGTATACAATTGTGAAGTGGAAGGAAAATTATACATGAATCAACATTTTTTTTACAAATAAAAAACTGAAAAGTGCGACGTGCAAAAGTATTCAGCCCCCTTTTCCCAACCAATTGCATTCAGAAGTTGCCTGATAAAGGGTCCACCTGTGTGTAATGTAATCTCAGTTCAAATACAGCTGCTCCGTGACGGCCTCAGATGTTGGTTAAGAGAATATTGGGGAGCAAACAGCATCATGAAGTCCAAAGAACACACCAGACAGGTTAGGAATATGGTTTTGGAGAAGTTTAAAGCAGGCTTAGGTTATAAAAAGATTTCCAAAGCTTTGAACATCTCACGGAGCACTGTTCAATCCATCATCCGGAAATGGAAAGAGTATGGCACCACAGTAAACCTGCCAAGACAAGGCCGTCCACCTAAACTTACTGGCCGAACAAGGAGATCACTGATCAGAGAGGCAGCCAAGAGGCCCATGGTGACTCTGGATGAAATGCAGAGAGCCACAGCTCAGGTGGGGGAAACTGTCCACAGGACAACAATTAGTCGTGCACTACACAAATGTGGTCTTTATGGAAGAGTGGCAAGGAGAAAGCCATTGTTAAAAGAAAACCATAAGAAGTCCCGTTTGCAGTTTGCCAGAAGCCATGTTGAGGACACAGCAAACATGTGGAAGAAGGTGCTTTGGTCAGACGAGACCAAAATTGAACTTTTTGGCCACAATGCAAAACGCTATGTGTGGCGGAGAAATAACACTGCACATCACTCTGAAAACACCATCCCCACTGTCAAATATGGTGGTGGCAGCATCATGCTCTGGGGGTGCTTCTCTTCAGCAGGGACCGGGAAGTTGGTCAAAGTTGATGGGAAGATGGATGGAGCCAAATACAGGGCAATCTTGGAAGAAAACCTGTTGGAGTCAGCAAAAGATTTGAGACTGGGGCGGAGGTTCACCTTCCAGCAGGACAACGACCCTAAACATAAAGCCAGAGCTACAATGGAGTGGTTTAAAAAAAAGAATATTCATGTGTTAGAATGGCCCAGTCAAAGTCCAGACCTAAACCCAATTGAGAATTTGTGGCAAGATCTCAAAACTGTTGTTCACAAACGCTCTCCATCCAATCTGACTGAGCTTGAGCTGTTTTGCAAGGAGGAATGGGCAAGAATTTCAGTCACTAGATGTGCAAAGCTGGTGGAGACATACCCTAAAAGACTTGCAGCTGTAATTGCAGCAAAAGGTGGCTTTACAAAGTATTGACTCAGGAGGGCTGAATACTTTTGCACGTCGCACTTTTCAGTTTTTTATTTGTAAAAAAAATGTTGATTCATGTATAATTTTCCTTCCACTTCACAATTGTATACCACTTTGTGTTGGTCTTTCACATTAAATTCCAGTGAAATATATTTATGTTTGTGGTTGTAATGTGACAAAATATGGAAAAGTTCAAGGGGTATGAATACTTTTGCAACCCACTGTATATATATATATATGTGTGTGTGTGTGTGTGTGTGTGTATATAGTATAGTGTATGTATGTAGATTTACTTAATATATAAATAAATAAAGGCAATTGTTTTTGTTATGTTCTTTGATTTACAGTGGTGGTGGTGAAGGCTCAATAGACAGAATACTTCCTTCTGTGAATACAGGACTATCACCACGAAAACGAACCACTAGCCAGTGCAAATCAGAACCACCTTTACTGCGCACAAGCAAGAGAACCATCTACACAGCTGGCCGTCCACCCTGGTACAATGAACATGGCACACAGTCTAAAGAAGCTTTTGTAATCGGTAAGAAGAATTTAAAACATTTTAACACCAGTATTATTCATTCATTTTATAAACCAGTTAGGCAAATTTTGTGTCTTATAATTGTGGGAGGGCGGCATGGTGACTTAGTGGTTAGCACATTCGCCTCTCAGCACTAGGGATTCCCGGTTAGAATCCCCATCTGGGTGGAGTTTCCATGTTCTCCCTGTGTTCGCATTGGTTTCCTCCAGGTTCTCCGGTTTCCTCCCACAGTCCAAAAACATGGATGAAGTCAATTGAGTTCTCCAAATTGCCCCATATAGAGTGTGTTTGTGTGTGTGAGTGTGTGCCCAGCGATAGATTAGCACCTTGTCCTAAGTGTATCTGCCCAGCGCCCGAAACGTTCTCCCCTGGATGGGCATGGGGAACCCCCCGTGACCCTAATATAGGATAAAGATAAGAAGATAATGAATGAATGAATAATTGTGGGAAGAGACTAGGTCACCCAACAGACACCCAGGCAGACATAAGGCTCTCATACAGTCCAAGGAACTTGTCATCTCACCCCAGGATTTGCACAATATCAGATGAGAGGGCTAACTACTGTGACACCATGCTGCCCTGCTTTGCTTTTTTATATTATCAACAACTTAAAATGTATTTTTAAATGTAATGTGAAAGTACTGTGCATAATGAGAAATTAATAATCTTATATGAATCTTACTTTCAGGACTTTGTGGAGGAAGTGCTTCTGGGAAAACTACAGTGGCCCGCAAGATAATTGAAGCTTTAGATGTTCCTTGGGTTGTGTTGCTGTCAATGGACTCTTTTTACAAAGTAAGATGCTTGATTTTCTTATGGCTATTAATATGGCTTTCTTATGGCTATTAATATCTGGATATCTGCACAAACCTGCTACATTCAGTATCTATTTATGTCACTGCATTGTCTCTCATGGCTCTTTATTAGGGGTGCTGAAAAAAATCGATTTTTCAAAGAATTGTGATTCGTAGTCCTGGCAATTCTGAATTGATTTAATTTTTTGCCAGCTCCCGTTGTAGTTCGCTAGCATGCTAGTTCATGCAAGCGAGAAACATTGAGCAGGGGGAGAGCGTGATTCGACCCCCCATTGTCCTTAAAAGTCGGTGTTTGGCTTTTAGAGCCAGGAAGAGAGAGCTCGACATGAGCGCAACTGTTTGCAAGGGGTGTAAAATGAAATCGAGGTACTTTGGAAATACGACAAATGCGTGAGCCCATTTGTCATGACATCACCCTGAGTTAAAAGAAGTTAAAAATGTTTTTAATATTTAAAGTTAAGTTTTGAAAATGTAGTGAATGTTGGTTCATTATAGTTAAAATGACTGAAATATGGATTTTATTTGTAAGGTTAAGTTTTAAAGATTTGCAAAATATAAATGCACTATGACTGTAAAATATATATTTTAATTTCGGTTAAAGGCTAATGCACCATTGTAAGCTTTTGTATTAATATATTTAGAATTATATTATTATTTTATTATATTATATTATTTTTAATTTAGCGCAATCCTATTTTTTATAAATATAAAATGATGCAAAAAGATTTGATACAGGAAGGAACCTGAAAGTATTGTTTTAAATAAATGTTCTATTTGTTTACGTTGTCGTTTCATTACATTACATTACATTACATTTGGCCATTTAGCAGACGCTTTTATCCAAAGCGACTTACAAGGTGAGCACAGGGTTCATCACAACATCCCTGGAGCAATGAGGGTTAAGGCTCTTGCTCAAGGACCCACATTGGTAACTTCAGTAGACCTGGGATTAATAGCCCAATGCCATAACCACTGAGCTACCTTGCCCTTATCTTGTCAATCAGATAATTTAAACTAAATTTAAAAACCAGTTGAACTGAAAAAATCGTTTCTGAATCGAAAATCATTTCCGAATCGAAAATTTATTCTGAATCGAATAGTGACCTCAAAAATCTGAATCGAATCGCCAGACACTGAGAGATTCGCACCCCTGCTCTTTATGCTTTAATAAAATGTGATCATGAGCACGTTCTGTTTTGTGACTAACTATGAATTGTTATAAATTATATAAAATTATATTATATATTTGCTTATTATGAATGGCATTGTAGCATACATATCCTATGATGGCTGTACACATTTTGACCATAACATTTAAACTTTATTCTCTAAATATGTCATTTAGTCTATATAAACTAGGCTTGTCTGGTACGACACGTAAATGGTAATCTCTCCGACCGACTCGGGCCGTGACCTTGGTTTGTGACTGACTATATATTTTCCTCCAAGATCTCCTGGTATATATGGTACCCTGCACACGTACACACACACACGTTTTAAAGTAGGCTCTCTGATCAGGTCACTAAAATAGCTGGTCCCCCAAACAGTTCCTGCAGATTCCTTCTTTACACCATCAGGAAGATCAGAACAAGGCTACTCGGCTGTTAGTCCAAGCTGCCCTCATCCTTTTTCTCCACATTACGCTTCAGGTAGCGCACAGCAGTCGACCAGGTAACGCCACTTGCCCTTTAACTTGAACTTGCTAATGATACTTCCAATAGTGTCTCTCTGAAATATTTAACAACTTCGCAATCTTTTTATATCCATTGCCATTCTTGTGAAGAGCAATAGGGACCATTCTCTTGCCTTCACCATGCTTGTAAACACACCAGTAGATGTCTAGAAGGAGCTGAGTATCACAGTCCTTTTAAATCTGCCTAATTGGTGCTTATCATGCTTGATTGCTGCTCGTTGACATCCACAGGTGTTTTCAATACCTGATTGAAAACACTGGAATGAACCTCTGTTCTTATGGTAGTTGTAAAGGGGTTGAATAATTGTGTCAATGAAGAAATCACAATGACAAAAACAATTGATGCTATCTTAGTTGCATTTAGTTCTTTAACAAGTCCTTGTAAGATTTCATTATGAACAGTGCACTGAATTCCATAAAACCCTTCGCAGCATTGGGGTTGAATAAATTTGATCACAACTTTATTATGAATGGCATCTCTATCCTATGATGGCTGTTTTGACAAAACTTTATTCTCTAAATATGTCATTTAGTCAGCCTGGTACACACGTAAATGGTAATCTCTCCGACCGACTGGGCCGTGACCTTGGTTTTAAATATATATACACACACACACACGTTTTAAACTCTCTGAAGGTCAAAACTCTCCTGCAGATTCCTTCTTTACACCATCAGGAAGATCAGAACATTGACTCCCTGAAGCTGGTCGCATTCAGTACAAGGCACTGATTCTGGCTTACAGGACAATTTCTTGATCTGACCACTCTTACCTTCAATCTACTTTTCAAAAATACACTCCAACTCGTGCACTTCACTCTAGTGATGAATGTCGTCGGGTGATTAAACCTCACTGTGGTGCTAATTTTCATTCCGTATCGTTCACCACTGCAAAATGGTGTAATGATCTTCCTAGCTCTGTCCGTGATGCGGAATCACTTCAAGAAACAACTGTTTTTTTTTTTTTCTGTAGCTACTGACTTATGGTGTTCTTTGGATAAATGCATCTGCTAAATGTAAATGTCATCATCATTTAAATATTTTAAAAGTCAAATCTCAGCCTTTGTCTTAGTATTTCTCACATTAATGGCAAATTTCGAAAGCAATTAGATTCATAATGAAATTGTTATTAAAAATGGTTATTAATAGACAGAAACTATATGTCATGTGCACGACAAAAAATTTGAGCAAAAGAAAAAAATTTAAACCAAGACTATGGTCAAATAACTGCAATGGTATAATTGGGTCAAATTTGAAAATTAAAAAGGACATGGCAATAATAATTATTGCAGATAAATAATATTCAAGATTGTCAAGTTGAGTAAAGAACATTAAGTAAAAGAAGATTTTTTTTTTCGTGTTACAGCAAAAGTCATATTATTTAAAAGCGAATGCAATAAAAACATACATGCTATTTTTATTTAAGAGAATACATGCATTTTTATAAGAGAATAATAAGCAAAATACTACTTTGATAATGTTTTGTAAAATGTAAGAACTTATTATGTTTACAGTGTTTAAATTAACATCAACTTGTTTTAGTCAATTCATTTCTACCTAAAATATTGGATTTATATGTGTAGTTAGCTATGTACACCAGGGGCACGGGGCAGGGCCACGGTAGCTCAGTGGGTAGAGCATTGGGCTATCAATCTGAAGGTTGGGGGTTCAAATCCCAGGTCCACCAGGCAATTACCAGTGTGGGTCCTTGAGCAAGGCCCTTAACCCTCATTGCTCCAGGGATGTTGTGATGAATCCTGTGCTCATCTTGTGAGTCGCTTTGGATAGAAGCGTCTGCTGAATGACTAAATGTATGTATGTATGTTTTCAACTGGTCTCAGCACGGGGCCCACATTTTCTCATGGTAATTGAGTCGTGACCCACTTTTATAGAATACAAACCAAACTAATTTATTTCTGAAAAATTGAAAACACATTTAAACATACATATGCATGCAAAATTAATTAAAGAGCAATTACCTGTCTTCAATTAACGAAAATTCCAATTTTAAATACTCTGGGTTATTTGCCTTTCGCCGTTTTTGCCAACATAAATTTAAAGTGAAGGGTAAAGGTAAACGAATGTTGGTTACCATGGTAACAAGAATGTGGCGCGTGTGTGTGACGCAAGCCTCTCTCAAGATGTAAGGGTACAAAAATTTGGATTCCAAAATTAGATAAGCATAAGACGAAAACAGAGATGGAATTTTTGCAGAAAAAATTGACGAACACTGAATCTGGTGATATCTAAAGTTAAATAAAATGGAGGTTCCACTGTATTCATCTTTTTAGGACCTGTTCGTGACCCACCCAGAACATGTGAAACCTACATATTTAAGAAACACTGTTATACACCAATGGGGCCCAGCATAAAATAGTTTTTAAACAGCATATTTATTATTTGTAACAGAAGTACAAATGCGTATCTATGTTTGCGATGATAACAGGACCTGGACTTGAGGGATATGCTGGGTATGCTGCTTCTAGAGTTGTCTCCACATTGTGCTTTAGGTCTTTCTTTCCATTGACTGGAAGATCCGCTTATTAGAACCTTAGGGTTAGGGTACCAAGACATGAAATGAAACAATCAAGAGCATGCGGGTAAAATAATATATGTTGTAACTAGGGGTGAGCTGCAATATTCGCTGATTCGACGATTCGATTCGGAGAACTGTAGTCGACTATGAACCTCATAGTCGAATGTACCATTTTGACCACATGGGGTTGCCCATGGCTGCTGCTAAGCATTAGTTTTTACATGAAATGTCTTTGTTTTCGTTATATATATAGCCTTTTGTCAAATAAAATCATCCTAATTTCTGTTAATATTTTTTTTAATGATGTGTGCGCTTTAACAATAGGCTACACATTAATAAAGCTCCCCCTGCAGTTAGTTGCACATTCCAAATGAGCAGAGCTGAACACGCTACAGGGCCTTTCGCATCTACCGTTGTATTTTTCCATGATGGCTATGGCTACTAAAAAAGCTTCCAAAGTATGGGAGTTTTTTGAAAAAATAAAAACGAACCCAAGAAAGTAAAGTGCAAGTTATGTCATCTAATTCTTGCATATCACACGACAACAACCAACATCAGTGCAAAAGTCCAGAACGGGGATCCCATTTACGGTGCTCTAGAAAAACAAGTAAAATATAAAAAAAAATCTTTTTTAAAAACCACGCTTATAGCGCCATCTTGTGGTGAAATTTTAACTGATTCGACTATCAGTCGACTATAGGGAAAATCTGACGAATCAGATTCGACTATGAAAATCCTTAGTTGAAGACACCCCTAGTTGTAACTGTGAAGAAGATAACTCTTAGCCGCAATATTCACAACATTCTCTTTCAGAAACTGCTATGAAGTGAGTTAAAGAAAAGAAAATTCTTTATCTTCTAAAATCATCTAAGCAATTTTTTTTCTAGTTGCATCACTAAAAAATGTATTCAAAATCGAAAAGTATGTGTTGCCTAAATGTACTTGAAGTTTCTTGAATCTATGATTAACATACAGTCATGGCCAAATGTTTTGAGAATGATAGAAATATTAATTTTTACAAAGTCTACTGCTTCAGTTTTTATAATGGCAATTTGCATATACTCCAGAATGTTATAAAGAGTGATCAGCTTAACAGCAATTAATTGCAAAGTCAATATTTGCCTAGAAAATGAACTTTATCCCCCAAAACACATTTCAACTTCATTGCAGCCCTGCCTTAAAAGGACCAGCTAACATTGTTTCAGTGATTGCTGAGCAGGTGTGGATGTTGATGAGGACAGGGCTGGAGATCAATCTGTCATGATTAAGTAAGAATGACACCACTGGACACTTTAAAAGGAGGCTGGTGTTTGGCATCATTGTTTCTCTTCTGTTAACCATGGTTATCTCTAAAGAAACACGTGCAGTCATCATTGCACTGCACAAAAATGGCCTAACGGGGAAGAGTATTGCAGCTAGAAAGATTGCACCTCAGTCAACAATCTTATCGCATCATCAAGAACTCATCATCAAGGTTCCATTGTTGCCAAAAAGGCTACTGGGCGCCCAAAAAAGACCAGCAAGCGCCAGGACCATCTCTTAAAAGTGTTTCAGCTGCGGGATCGGGCTACCAGCAGTGCAGAGCTTGCTCAGGAATGGCAGCAGGCAGGTGTGAGTGCATCTGCACGCACTGTGAGGCGGAGACTCTTGGAGCAAGACCTGGTCTCAAGGAGGGCAGCAAAGAAGCCACTTCTCTCCAGAAAAAACATCAGGGACAGACTGATATTCTGCAAAAGGTACAGGGAGTGGACTGCTGAGGACTGGGGTAAAGTCATTTTCTCTAATGAATCCCCTTTCCTATTGTTTGGGACATCTGGTAAACAGCTTATTCGGAGAAGACGAGGTGAGCGCTACCACCAGTCTTGTCTCTTGCCAACTGTAAAGCATCCTGAAACCATTCATGTGTGGGGTTGCTTCTCAGCCAAGGAAATCGGCTCTCTCACAGTCTTGCCTAAAAAAAACAGCCATGGTACCAGAATGCCTCCGAGAACAAGTTCTCCCAACCATTCAAGAGCAGTTTGGTGATCAACAATGCCTTTTCCAGCATGATGGAGCACCTTGCCATAAAGCAAAGGTGATAACTACATGGCTCAGGGAACAAAACATAGAGATTTTGGGTCCATGGCCTGGAAACTCCCCAGATCCTAATCCCATTGAGAACTTGTGGTCAATCATCAAGAGACGGGTGGACAAACAAAAACCTACACATTCTGACAAAATGCAAGCATTGATTGTGCAAGAATGGACTTCTATCAGTCAGCATTTGGTCCAGAAGTTTATTGAGAGCATGCCGGGGAGAATTGCAGAGGTCCTGAAGAAGAAGGGTCAACACTGCAAATATTGACTTGCTGCATTAACTCATTCTAACTGTCAATAAAAGCTTTTGTTACTCATAATATGATTGCAATTATATTTCTGTATGCGATAAAAACATCTGACACATAAAAACCAGAGGGTAGCAGATCATGTGAAAATATAATATTTGTGTCATTCTCAAAACTTTTGGCCATGACTGTAATTCTTGCTCATCATCAATCAGTTATTCCTATTTTAGTGTTTCTGGGGGCTTCCAGGGGAGTAAGTTTCGGAGATACAAGTTCATTTATTCATTATCTTCCGCTTTTATCCTCTATTAGGGTCGCGGGGGAGGATCCCGGAGAGAACGTTTCGGGCACTGGGCAGATACACCCACGACAGGGCGCCAATCTATCGTTGGGCGGAGACACAAGTTATATAAAGTATATTAGGGCCGCAACAACGAATCTAAAAAATCTATGAAAAGTGTCGACAAAGAATTTCGTTATCGATTCGTTGTGTCGCACGAATTACACATTACTCGCAATGTTGTAACCGCTTGAACGTAACGAGGCGCCGTGGAGGTGGGCTCTAGGAAACAAGTTTAACAAACTCTCGAAATGAAACCTAGCCGACGCAGAAAAAAGCTTCGGCATACATCATCAACAGTGTGGGAGCACTTCGCGCTTCACACAACTATAGAACGTGCAACGTGCAAACATTGCGAAAATGATTTGACCTGCACAGAGCACCACGGTGATGATGCAACACCTCAAACCAGACGTGTGTGTGTGTGTGTGTGTGTGTGTGTGATTTGTTTAATTGCTCTTTGGGCCACTTAGATGTCTTAAACTGATATCGTCAATAAAACCAGACATTTATTGACCTATTTAATAGAGACATTTATTGAATTTTCAAAAAATCCAATTCATCGATTAATCGGAAAAATAATCGATCGATTTAATCGATTATCAAAATGATCATTAGTCGCAGGCACCGTATGTGTGTGTGTATATATGTATGTATATAATATATATATATATATATATATATATATATATATATATATATATATATATACACACACTGTATGTATGTATATATATATATATTACTGCAAAAAAAATTAAATCAATAAATGTCTTAATTAATTAATTAACTACACAAATTTGAGTAGCTCTAATGTTACCTAATTCATCCTACCTCACTCCCATTGAGTGCAGTGTCTTCACTCATACGTGATCATTAATTACCACCATTGTGTACAAATTGTATGTATTTATAAAGCACATTTAAACACTGCTTAATCTAATTAAATGAAAATAAAAAAGTAACACACGTTCTCAATCACTGTCATTATCCAGTGACATATAACAACCAAAAACAGCATGAAGTGTGCTGTACTAGTTCTCATAGTGTGAGTGCACCGTTAGGTTGATTCACTTCAAAACTAAAGAAATTTGGGATATTGTAGTCATTTACTAGCTCCTTCATCCTCATCGGTGTTCAACATGTTTAGTTTCAGATATGTTTTCACATATATATATATATAAATATGAATAACTGTCATATATTCAGACTATATTGAGACAGGGCACACAATTAAGTTCAAGTAATTTTTTTATATAGCGCTTTTTACAACAGTACATTGTGACAAAGAAGCTTTAGAGAATGAAAAGCCTTTAAACCCCCAAGGAGCAAGCCAAAGCGACAGAGGCAAGAAAAAACTCCCTATTGTGTTGATATTTTAAGGAAGAAACCTTTGGAGGACCAAGACTCAGTGAGGGGGACTCATCCTCCTTGAGTGGCCGGGCAGCATCAACAGTGTAGGATACTATTGTACAGATTGTGTCGAGAT